>OZ026619.1:54841835-55441835 GCA_964020975.1 Hermodice carunculata
ATGGAGTTGACGTTTCTCGGACGAAGAATGATTCATCAATTGAATTTCGTCAGATTTTGATGAGGCAGGAAATTCAAGCTCTGTCGTTGTGCTAGCGTTTTTGGACGCATTGATTCCGTTTGGGGAGACTATATAAACTGGCCCACTTGATTCGTTGTATCATTTTGCAGCAACCGAACATGGAACGCCGACGCCGACAGACAGCTGTGGCAGCCAGGCCCAAGGCTTTGCCAGCCGAAAGCGGCGATAGAAGTTCTACTGAACCGGTAAGGAAATATATTGTTTTTACATATACAATTCCCATTTTGAATGCAATGTTTTGCCATGAAGGAATAAACTAGTTTATTCCTTCATGTTTTACCAACGTTCAATTTTGACATATTGCTTAGTTCTGAACATTTTCATGGTGCAGTTTTCCTTACTTTTCAGACCTTGCCAATGGCACTGTTCATGCTGGCTCTGGCAGTTGAGATTTCACGAAAAGCTGGGACAGCAACGTAGCCTAGGCGTACAAGTTTGTACAGGAAAAAGATGCAATAAGGCAGCACCCCGTGACAATCGATACACACTATAATGAAAGTGAAAGTATATTCCAGCTGGGGAAAAAAGATCTTTCAAGCAAACGCAGCAATTTGCACTTATATTGTGGTGTCGCGGTTTGACAAAAAGAACAGCACAGATACTAATCCCAGTAGAACAAGTTCCTTTGTAATTCGAATTGCACGGGAAGGGCGTGCAGATTGTCTATTAGAAGACCCCCACCCCCACCCCCACCCCCCCCCCCCCAAAAAAAAGAAGAAGGAAGAAAACACACACACCCGGAAGTTTTCTAAGTTGAGTTGGGACTTGGCCCACATCATTGTTATGATTTTAAGTAATTCCGTTAAGCTTTGTTTGGCCACTAGTTCCCGTAACACTTTTTGATCCGTGATCCGGTGGGAAATAAAGTTCTACAATATGCGTGAAGAAAATGTTAAGAGTAATATGAACACCTGGTTGTATATCTCATGGAACTATAGTATTAAATAAGAGCTTAATTGGTCCATGTATATGTTAACTCCTGTTGGACCGCTGGGCAGACTTTTAAAAGTTTCCATTATAGCTGCGGAGGGAGAGGTTAGTCTGCCATAAACCGTTACGCAGCATTGTTCAAGACCCGCCGTTGCAACAATACATCCCACAGGGGTTCGCAGCGTGATTGAACCTCTGTGCTTTCGGGATCCTGGATACATAGGCCCTATCGGTACATGCAAAATAGTTAATACGAACAAGTAAAATTGTATGTTATGTAGGGATATATATATATATATATATATATATATATATATATATATATATATATATATATATATATATATATATATATATATATATATATATATATATATATATATATATATATATATATAAACTAAGACACTGCATTCCCATACTGCGCTAAACATCATCGTTCAGTGCGTTTTTTACAGATTTTTCTGTGTGGTCATTTTGTTGAACTTTAATTACTAACAAGTTGGGTTTTATACAGTTGCTCAGAGCCATGATCAGGAAAAAAAATAATAAGGCAAATCGTCATTTCATCACGAGTTAAAAATAGTGCTTATTTGGGTAATGCATAGAGTTGCCAAATCACCTAACATGAATAATCACCACACCGCATGAGTGGGCAAGAGAAACTGTGAAGACTGATCAGCATACCAGCACAGACCATTGTATAGGATATAGGGTCCTTGACATAAGGCAATAAATACTGTTTTATTATGTCCATGTATTGTAAAGGCAGGCTGTAGATCTGTGTCAGGTTGCCATAGCGTATAACTATCGCAATACAATGAGTGGATTACACAAAATCTTCCAAAGTTACAGGACATTGGGAAATCACACCCTATAAACAGAAGCTGGTGCAGCAGAATGGGGATGAGTCATGAGGTTCATACACGTATAACCATCAAATTGTGCAGTCATCAGCATTGTTGCTACATCATCAGTTTTGTTCAGTGGCCGGATTCATGCTGCCTTGTACATATGGCACAGTGGTGCATAGGCATCAGGTTCATGCTGCATGACCATCACAATAATATCCCCGTGTCTTTCACAGTACACTACTGAAAATGATTTCGCTGTATTTTTTTTTTATTTTTCATTTATTTCACTGATGGTACAAAACCGTGAAAGCACAATGAAATATTATTTTAACAAAGATTTCGTAGGCGCTGTCCAAAACAGTGAAATTAAAAATTCAGTTGAAGGCATGAAGCAATGCAAAATTCGTGAGAACAATTGCATTTACAGTACCATGTCTAATACCTGCAAGTCCATAAGTTTATAGTTTAGGGTTTTGCATGCACATGTATCACGATACTTTGTACCTGTCCATACACGTAAAACCCTACAGCACTTTATATATTTTCAACTGTTTTTTAAACCCTTTTATGCCCTGATGGGCTCATGGTTACATAAATATACATTTAAATAATATAAAATCATACATAAACAATCTGACTATAAAATACTTTATAGTATTTTAAAATTTTTTACAATGTTGGGAATGTTTACTTATTCTGAAACTGGACAAAAACAAAAGAATACAACGAAAAAAAAAAAAAAAAAAAAAACAGTGTCAGACACGTTGACGTTGGCTGCTAATTCTATGATCGATGTACGATTATGAAAATTTCGCAATATTGTGCAAGGATATCTTAAGTGAGTAACGATGTATATCATACTTGTCTGCATATATTTTACGAAATGTTTATTTTTGTTTCCCTTACGGGCGTCTTAAAACGAAAATGGGAATCTATGTACATTTGATGTCATTGCATGCTCTTGTAAACAAGGTTGGTAACCAGATAGGCTGTGTTTTCATCTGATGGCATTAACATTTTTCGTTTTGTGGTTACATTTAGATGGTCTAAATCTCTGAGGGAAATTTTGATTTGGTCAAAGACGGTGTTTGTTGTATCATTAAATAGGTCGCAAGTTGATACGAAAGGCTCTCCATTTCCAACCATTTGGTGGGAGCAAATTAGGCAAGTACGTTGATCCAGTGACTCAGTTTGGTAATGACCACATTTACTTCATATTGAGTGTGTTATATTTTCAAATAGAAAAAAAAAAGTAGAAATCTGGCGGTGGTCAATTGCAGGACCACCACTATCCAGATATTGATTAGTAAGATGACAACTGTGAAGTGGTAAGTCCAGTTATCTTTGATGTACCTGTTCTTGTCTAGGAGCACGGCGTTAAAAAGGTTTGTTCAACCGTCGTTTACGCGACACAACGTGACCCCGGGAATGTGATTTCAAAAAGAAAAGGAAAATCGACATTTTTTCCATCTGGACAACAGTCTGCGGTAAAATTTTAACAATGTTGGGAATGTTTACTTATTCCGAAACTGGACATAAACAAAAGAATACAACGGAAAAAAAAACACGTCAGACATGTTGACGTTGGCTGCTAATTCTGTGATCGATATACGATTATGAACAGTTCACAATATTGTGCAAGGATATCTTAAGTGAGTAACGATGTATATCATACTTGTCTGCATATATTTTATGAAGTGTTTATTTTCGTTTCCCTTATGGGCGTAAAGAAACAAACAATCGACAGCACGGTTTCGAAAAAAAAAAAAAAAGGGGGGGGGGAGAAAAAAGTGTGAAATTTTCAGTTTTTCAGTTCAAATATTTGTGATCCAGTCATGCCTAAAATGCAGCTTCAAAGAAAAACTGCCCTGGCAACCTTTCAAGGTTTTAGTATATTCCAAGTGCGCAAGATGTCTATAGATTTCTGGAACATGTGTGCGCATTTGTGTGGACCACGAGATTGATCACATCATGTTCTTGATGGGTATCAACAAATAACACTTAAACTGTTATAGATAGTAACAACTTAAAAGAGGTATACACATAATGAATTAAGTATTTACCACTGCCATCAAAACTGTTTAAAAAATTTGATTTGGACGTATTTATTCATGCTACATTGCATAAATGTACAAACGAGCACTATTTATACAGATTCTTCTCAACATACGCTAAGACAATACTGTAACATACATGATACACAGGGCAAAATACAAAACAAGCCGGAGACTATGGATCCAAGGGAAGACAGAATAGAGAAAATATTCTGGTAAATGCAGTTGTACTTGCTACCTTATCCCGACTAGAACAAAAAGTACCGAAGTGGTGTTACGTAGAATTTTGGACGATGTACACAGTGGCAACAACATCCGCTAAAAAAACCAAACCCCCCCCCCCCCAAAAAAAACAGAGAAACTAGTATAATTTCAACAATGCATTTTTGTACCACCTCAAATATCACAAAATCATCAGACATGTCCTAAGTATCATAAAGAGAGTATTGAACGAAGATATCACCAGCCAAGTAAGTAGTCAATGAATGATTTACACCTGAGACCACTACTAGTAGTGGTCTCAGTTTACACCAGGTACGAGTATTCGACCCGAAGTTTTCAAAAAGTCCTTTCCCTGAGTAACATGACAGGGGCATTTTGGGTAAAAATGGTGAGTATTTTCGCACGAATCAGAGCAATCGCATGCATGCTGCCCAAGGAACAGTGTTGATTCTAAGAATGATGAGCATTTACAGAAGAGCATGCTAGGCATAACTGTGTGATATATATTTGGAAATCGAGTGCCATGCAGCAAAGTAGTAGTAGAGGTAGTAGTAGCAAAGTAGTAGTAGTAGTAGTAGGTAGTAGTAGTAGTAGTAGTAGTAGTAGTAGTAGTAGTAGTAGTAGTAGCAACATTCCGCTCATTTGCCGCGGTCCTGCATCATGCCTGATACAGGTGGCCGAAAAAAATCGCTCTGTCCCCATCCCCACCTCTAAGGCTTGGGCATTTCCCATGCATGTCCTGTGCACACAATCATGGGAGCCCTGATAACGGCTACCACCTTTTCCGTTTGTTTCCAAACACCTGTTTTTCTTAATTCTGTTTCTCTTTTAACTCTAACGTTCCATTTCTTTTCTCCCAGCACCCTACCTGGAAGTCCTGTACAGCTCTGACCCCTTTTTCATCCTCTTGGTACCCCCCCCCCCTGCTGTCAAATCTAAAATCTATAATCCATTATGATCCTAATTTTGCCATCACCTACACATATTTTCGCTCATCTCTCCACTTGCATCACACCATTCCAACCAATGGTCTATTGTCTCGTCTGCCTCCTGGGAACAAACTCTACACTTACCATCGCTACCTGCAGTCCATTTCTGTCTTCTCTTTACTAAATTGATAACTCCAGCCCTACTCTGGAACAAAAGTTTGGATCTCTACCCTCCATCCCAGCATGTGCTTTTCTTTGGCTTCTCTAAAACCTTGTGTACAATATTATTAGCGTACTTTTTTCCCTCATTCCTTTTCTCCAGTCTTTGTTCTATCCTCTGTCAGTACCTTTCCTTCATATGTTTTCTAATCCTCAACCTCGTCATAACCTTTCAATTTATACCTTTTTGCTAACTTATCTATGTCTTTGATCAGTCTTGTCTGTCCTGTAACAGCTTCAGTGTATATTTTCCTGAATATAAAAGTGACTTGTAAAAGTCAACAGCCTGAAGGTTACTTTTCAAACTTATCTCTTGAATTAACTCCGAGATGTTGCGCCCCTAATATCGAGTGAATCATTCCAGAAACATAGAGATGACAGGAGAAGAGAGTTTCCAAAACGCAAAGATATACATCTTAAATTGAGTCGATTGCCTCTTCCTGAAATTGTCGAGAATTAGACCCGATACGTAGAAAGGGGCTAGTTTGTGGACCAGTTTATAAAGCGAAACAGGTTTGAAGCGTTTTCTTCTGGACGCTGGCGTCTGCCAACCAAGATCCCTCGGCAGAACTGTGTGTGGTGCATGCCTCGGCGCATCCGTGCAGCTTCGTACTTGACAGGTGCCAACAACTTAACCAGCAGTACAGTTGCTAAAAATTCCATATCCATACTCTAATATTAGGCGAAACATGGTTGTACAGAATCAAATAAAATGTTACCTAGATTATATTTCATACTACCCAGTAGTGCAAGGCGTTATTTACAATTCGAGTGACATGAACAGCCCATTCTAAGTTGGCAGAGAAGGTTACGCCCAAGTGAGTACGAGTGCGTGTTTCTGGAGTGGGGATTCGGATTAAAATAACAAGGCGATGGATTTAAGGCAATAAGAAGGCATTAAATGTAACTTTCAGAGAGGACCTAAGATGGCAATTTCGATGAGATCAGTTTGATCCTATTTGCGGAGGCATGCGAATCAAGTACAATTTCCAATGTACTGGTGTGGAGCTATTGTAGCTGCATGCTGCTGGAATCGTCAGTAAAAAGGTTTGTCATGAGAGATACCATCACTGATGTCCTTAGTATGCACAAAAATTACAATGGGTCAAGGATTGATCAATGCGGAACACTGGCCTCAACCAGAATTCAGCGTGAAGACTGACCACCATTGTCAACCCGCAGAAAACGACTGGACAGGTAACTTTTAAGAAACCAGGGACCTGCAGTTCAGATGGACTACCGTCCCGAGCGTTAATCCGTTTAGCACATCGTTAAGCGAGTAGTGATGTGAGAAAACCTGAAAGCGCCTTCTCAGGCGAGCGGCCCCCTAATCCCCCGTAGTCCGTCTTATTGACGTTGGATGTAGGTTTGCGACTTCGGCGTCATCGGGGCCTATAGCAGGTCCCTGAAGAAACCTGCAAAAGGTATACATAACATATTGTTTCAAATGAGATTCCCGCGCTGCATCTCTCAAAGACCTCGGAAGTTTACCAGAAATACACTTCTTGCCTTAAAAGTTTCGTTCGAAGCTATTGTTAGTATCGTAACGCAAATTGGCTTTAAGGCCATGGGGGTGGGTGCGGGTATGGTGTCAGTAGTCCATGATGTATGAAGTAATAGGGCAAGACATTATAGATAAGACGTTCCAGTACTTAAGAAACATTGCACAATAAGGAAATATAACAAGACTGCTTTCTTTAGGTTTTTGTAGAATGGTCGGTCGCCTGCATGGGGGTGGGGGGTTACTTCCATGTAGGATTGTACTGGGTATATGTGCCGCGGGAAAGGCCCCGTTTTCATTACTCCCAGGATTAGAAAAGGCCCGCAAAATGTACATACCTGCAGGATAGGGGTAACAATTATAGGATGCACCAATGCAGCACTCCTTTCAACACATTACAGGATTAAGAAAGGATACCTTTTTACATCTGGTGTAGGATTAAGATAGGGTATTGTATAAAAATGTACGAGGCACACACCCACCCTGATGTTGAGTACCCCCCCCCCCCCCCCGGGGTCGGTCGCCATTGTCGTCTGGCCTGATCCTCTTCGAAATAAGTGCGGATGTACCTTGTCCTTGGGTACGTCTCTGTTAAATTTGTTCACATGGTCATGCTGCACTGATTCTTTGATCTTCAGAACCACTTCTCTGTTTGTGCTGAAATTTGGCGGAAATTTGCCTTGGGGAAGTCTCACGTCACATAAGGTTGTTCATTTGTGAATTCAACTCCCGCATTTCGAGGCACATGGTCGAAATGATTGTGTGGGCTGTTGAGGCCATTTCCTGCGTCAGCCACTGATGTGGCCTCAACAGCCCCGTCGGTCTTTTCGTCCATGTGAATCGAAATGTGCGCGTTGAATACTTCTGTTTACTTTTATCTGAATATATATCTGTTTAAAATCTGCCAAAAAACTTAAAATCTTAATTAATTCACTCAGAAAAACTTCGTTGTAGTGGGAGTAAACACATAAGATAGAACAACAATAACAAATGATGACGTCTAACGGTAATCAAAGACACTATAACATATAAAATATAGTTCTTGAGAGAAACATTTTATTCAGTGTTTAGGCAGGGAGCTCTCACTTGTAAATGTGATTTTTTTGGTTCAAAATCACGTTGATGTTGTTTTTTACCAGCATGTTCTTCCGGGGTCATGTTATGTTGGCAAAAGTAGTGCCTCATCAGTGAATGTATCAGTGTGCAATGTGATTCGCCGATCATGATCTTGCGTTCCTAAGGGAATGAACCGAAGGAAAAATTCTATATCTCTAATGTTAAACTTTGGACCGAATGTAAATATTACGTGGTGACACTGAGCAACCCTGATTTTTTTTTAAACAGATTTTTCAATGCGGAAACTTTTTGGTTGATACATATATTCCTATCGATGCCTTCGGAAGTCAGTTGGGATTGCAATGGCAATTCACATTGATGAATTTTTCTCCAAAACTGTGTGCCAAATTCACTTTAAACTGATAGGGATATAGTTCAAGTGGGTCTCTATTGAGTGTTGTGGAATGGTCACACTCCAGTGATTTTTCAACTTTTGCATGAATTTTTGTTCATTTTTTGATTAAATCTAAAAAAGAAACTTTCTCTAAAATCGTCTGGCCAACTTCGTTAATTTGCACAGGAACGCTTCTGGACTCCCCTAGAGCTCAATTGGTATGACCGGTAACGCTGTAACTTTATATTTCATTAATGATTTTTTATTTTTTTTTCACAAATTTAGACTTCTCCGAAACCGCATGTTAGATTCTGTTGAAACTTGGTGGGAGTGTACCTGGACTCAGTCTCAGTAAAGTGTTTTCGCTACGCGGTACTGCTGGCATTTCCTGATATTTAATAAATCATTGAAATTAGGAATTACTGGTAAGATGACATGTACATGTAAGCATTGTAACTATAGATAAAGGTTCGTGCTTATTAAACACTGACTGAAAAGTACCTACGGGGTTTCCTTTGGTGTTGTTGATTTTGACCTTGGGTGACCTTGAAAGGTCAAACTGACGTGTTGGCTTAAGATTTCGGTAAAGGTGGATCCTAGAACCATGGTTAGTATGTAGTAGTAATACAGGAAAGTACCTTTGGGATTTCTCTTGGTGTAAACTGGCACATTGGCTTATAACAGGAATCCCCTTTATCGTAAAAGCTCTTACGTTTGTGCGAAAGGTTGCTATTTTCCAGATGAACGTTTGCACCTATTCCAAGCTCGATTCCTCTGTTTCATTAATTTCTGAATTTCACATGTGACACAATGTTTACCTTTAGGACGCATACGAGACATGGATAATAATGTCCGGCCACAAAGCACCAAGTTCACGCTTGTCAATCACGGAGAACATGGGCATATCACTGTCACAGGCATGGCTAGGTAACCCTTTCTCATAAAATTAGTGTCTTTTTAGAGAAATTTAAGTTTGCAAAAGCCCAAGTCATACTCATTTAGTCCTTCCAAAATTGGTTACAAGAATAAATTTCCATCTGCCTGCACTTCTTCATCTCCAAAATTTTAGTAATGTCCCGCATTGCCCTCACAGACAGCTGCCCGTATCTCGCCAGGAGAGACTATGGTGTCTATAGTTACTAACACAACAGGCATGCAGTTGTGGCGGGAAATTAATATGCACACCTTGTATTAAACTTTCCCGGTAAGATCAATGAAAGCAGGTATTGATGGTCCTTTATTAAACTGATTTGGCAACAGCATGCTGTTGTTATGGGGGGGGGGGGGTACAAGCACTTGGAGCAGAGTCACAACAGGCATCTCCCACGGATCAGTACTTTGTCCCCTTCTATTTTTGGATTATGTTAACGACATAGTTAATACTGTTAACTCGTCAATTTGATTATTTGCAGGCGATATAGTTCTTTGTATATCCGTGGTGGACCCAGTCCTTGCAGCAAATTCATTAAATTCAAATCTACATGAAGTAGAAAATTGGGCACATAAATTGCTAGTGTCATTTAATCCAGCTAAAACTAGTATCATGATCGTACCCAGGAAAAATATTTTAACAAACGATCCAGATTTGATTTTTATGAAAGAAACCTTACCGAACGAACAGCAACGTAGGCACCTGGGATGATTGTTTTTACGTTCAGATTGAAGTTGGTCAACTCATGTTAATAATTTAGTAACTACAGGTATAAAGATGGTCAACATTATGAAGTTTTTAAACTTTCGGTTAAGCAGACGATCTTTAGAAATTTTGAACTTCTCTTTTATCGGTCCAACTCTGGAATACAGTTCTGTTGTGTGGGATGGGAGTACATCCAATGACTGTCAACAATTAGAAAAGGTAAATTTGGCCGTTGTAAGAATAATTACGGCAGCCACAGTTGGGACTATTCATGATCTAATGTATCAAGAATCTGAAATTGAAAAATTATCAGAGAGAAGAAGGAAGAATAAGTTAATCATTTTCTACAAAAGTTTAAATGGTGATGCACCTCAGTTTTTTCAGAGATTTGCTGCCAAGATCTGTTGGTCAGCGGAACCGGTATAATGTTGGAACTAGTTATAATATTTGTCTTTAGTTTGAGCCCGAACCAATTTATTTAATGCATGCTTCTAACCATCTTACCTCCTGCCACTCGTGATGCTGAGTTTTTAGATGATGGTAAAAATAAATTAAACCGTGATAAGTTAAAAGCAAATCCATTATTTTACGTTGGGACCACACGAGTAGCAGTCATACATGCGCCTTTGCAGACTTGTTTAAATATGGTCATGTTGACTCTCCTATGCGTGTCTGTGGAGTGCAAATGAGGACGATTTTCATTTTTTTTTTCGAATGTGCAAATTTTGGAGAGACTGAGATAGGCTGCAAAATATTGCCATCCCTTTGGCACCATTTACAATCCAAACATTACTGTTTGGTTAAAAAAAACTGTACTTTTAAAGACAACGAAATAATTTTTAACGCCCTATATTCATATATTCAATCAATATGCAGGCCTGGGCCTGTCACGTGATTTGAAAAAGCATCCGTATGCGAGTAACGAAGTATGTATTCACAATGGCATATCCCATTACTCTTTTATTCTGTCGGTGATGTCTAGTGTTATCAACCATTCTCCTTGTGTGGCTTTGCCGATCTAATCTGTATTCGTGTAGTCATGTCGACGTGCACTCTGGGTACCAGCGTCTTTTCTATTGTATATCGTCTTCCTATCTATTCCTTTTTCATGTGCGAAAGGGATTTATTTATATAGGGCTATGCCCTTTTGCCCAATCGCCTTTTTCGAAATAAATATATGTTTAAATCAATGGAAAGTCTAGGTTCAGACAGGAAGGAGACAATATCATGGATGATGTCAAAGGTCTGAGCCGTCTCGAGACCAGGGAGATCAGGAGCCTCTTTACGAACTGTGAGCCAGGAAATTTTGCTCTTTTATGGTTCCAGATTGTGACTCTGATTCTGAATGGTTGATCTGTTTTTGACGTAAATTTATGAGGACAATATAACGGAGTGGTCTGAGATAGCAAATGATGTTAATTTAGGTTCCTGATTTTAAAGTGTAGTCAGGTGAATCTCTTCAACTAAGGTAGTGCAGACTTTGGGAAATTTCTTTCCAATGAGTAGGTTCATTTTTAAGCTGAAATAAATTATTGCTGGAGAAGAGAGCCACAAGGCGTTGGCCGCGTTAACTCTCCGAATGATCAGTTTTCCATCGAAAACACCTTTTGTTAAAATCGCCAGTAACAAGAGTTTTGTGACAGGTCTAAAAACTCAGTAACTTTGCAACTGAGTTATCCGACCAGGTTTCGATATACCGTATTTACAGTATCAAAGTCTTCCGATTGAACGCGGGGAGAAAGTTCGTCACAGTTGAATCTTATCAATGACTCACGCCACTTAATCTGGCTTTGGTGATGGGTGTAGTTGAGGAGTCTTGTAATGTTTGCGTGCTGTTGTTATGTGCATCTGTAGACTTGCTCAAGTCTCACTGGACTGTCTTCCGTATTTTATTTAAAATCAAATTCATTGCCAAATTAAATTTTAAGTAAACACACGTCGTAGCTCTACCTAGCTGATTGGCGTGGAACGTGAAGATAACCAGATAACATTGACTCCAGATGATAAGCGCCGGGCGGTCTGCACTGTGTTTTTTATTACACAGACAAGCGAGCGGTCATAAAGCACTCCTCTTCAGAAGCTGTTAATTGAGCTACTGTGTTATGAAGGATTAATTGCAGTGCAGCGCGTCAGGCAAAGGGCGTCCAGTGTCGGCAGCCGGAGGGAGACGGTCAGCTTTGTCTCGCATGAGTGGCCAGTGACTAGCCATGCATTCATCGAAGGCCACTTTCCACTCGCAATGATAATGGGATTAGAACTGACCAGGACTCAATAGCTGCTACTGTTGAAACCGACATGGCGGCAGTGTCGACCAGTTAAAAAAAATATTATAATAATAGTAGGACCTACTTAATAACACCGTGTAGTTGGCATAATATTAATTCAGTTAACTTTGTGGAGGGGAAAATGTGTCGCACTTCTGGGTGGGACCGCGGGATGGGAAAATAGGGACATGCACCAGGGACTTGTGCAAGTCTAGTGCATCTGCAGCTGCGTTCTTTTAGATAGAAAGGGAGTGCCTTCAAGTAAAAACTTTTTCAAAAGTTCAATTCACCCATGTAGATTTGGTGATTGCTATATAGGGTCCATATAAATTGATAAATAATAAGTAATGTCTCCGCAGTGTATGCATATATAATGTACAGCTCATAATTATAGACCTGCATAATTCCATATGCGACATTGCATGTAGTTAATTCTAGAACATGTATGGTGCAGTGTTTTAGTCACACAAGTTAGAGTTAATGTAAACGTATTTAGAGTGTAAGTATTTCACAACAAAAATCGGAAGCTACATTTACATGCGATTCATGAAAGCTGTTAGTTTTGAGTACAGTGGCACCTGCCATTCAAGCCCACCCCTTCTGTCAGCCAAAATGGTCACATATAACAGATGGTCTTAAATTAGAGGGAAGTTTGCAAAGAATCTAGCCTGATGTGCCTTCGGAAATGTGGTCACAAAAGCCAGGTGGTCTTTCATGGTAGTGGTCTTGAAGGGCGTGGTGCACTTTTACATTTTACACAGAAAATACGACTTTGTTCCAAACATCTCCTTATATACACTAGCTTTGTTATTTGAGATTGTATAAACTATATATTTACTAAAAAATATACATTTGGATTAAGCTATCAAAATGATGAAATCTATGCAAGTGTTAAAAATTGAATTTTTAAATGCTTAATTAAAAAACATTAAATTTACCTGTTTTGTGGAAAAACAAAAAAGTAGTGGAAAAACCAAATTGGGAAACAGTTTTCTATCACACTCGCTTGGCATACAATCCCAATAAGTAACCAATAAAATACCTTTTCACAATATACAACCCCCAATGCAAAAGAATAGCCATGAAAAAAATATTAATTTGCACATGGCAGATTCCTGGTTTATGTCTTAAATGCCAATCTCATACTGTGGAAATAATGACAGGGGTGGAGCTTTCGGATATGAGGGATCAACAATATTGTACTGACCACTAGCTACAGATATTAGGCAAGACGGTAACTGTTTTTCCTGGCCTGTTGCTTAAACAAAAAACGTTTAATTTTTGTTAAACAAAAACTTTGTTCCACTGGTAGATAATGTAAGAGGGTAGCCAGTCCTGTCCGGCTTGGCACGGAAACAAGGGATACTTAACTTTATGACACAAAGTTTGTCATTATCAGTACACCTCACAGTTGGTGGCATGTTTGTGTGTACAACACTAGCATCAACTTGTCCAGTGTGGCCAGCATTGGTCTAGGGTTTAGAACACATTTGTTATAACCAAGCCTCAGTGAGTTCCTCATAGCTGCCAGACCCTGCTTACCTAATTTTATATTTCCTTTCTTACAAATATGTTTTCTGTTTTTAATTTATGACAAATATCCACTTTATTGAAAAATACACGTTTATGCTATGTGGATAATGTGAACGTATGAGGGTTATATCCTGTAATGGCTATTGCATGCTCAGTGGGAACTTGATTTACTTCTTTTACTTGGGAATATGTTCACCATTGGAAATTAAATAATTGATCTGAATTATGAGAAGACTGACTGTACTCAATGTTCCTCATATGTAACATTTATGACAATCAATTATAAGAAGATATATCACAGAGGTATCTCACATATAACTGTAGTGAAGGGTAAAATTTCCCGAATCTCCATAGCACTGCATGTTTTATCAAAAGAGAGGTGGACTCAGTGTGTCTTAAACTTTATAAGGAACTTGCATTTACCACACTCGCCCTGGAATCGCGGGAAGGAGACATGTACTAATGTCACCTGTTGTATATGAGGAAGTGGGTGGTGCTGAATTATACATGTACATCCTCCCCCCCAAAATGTAAATAGAAGAGAAATACAGAGAAAGAATATTATAAAACTTAGGTCCTTAACTAATACTTTTAAACTCAGAATTGGTTTGCTTGTCTCTAAATAATGTCCAGGCTTGTATGGTACATCAAGAGTCTCCTTCTCAGATTTGAATCAGTTCTGCCACTTCCATATGAATAACAGGTAAATATAATTTCTTTAAAGCTTAAGACAGATATTGAGTACTTAAACTTTGAAAATTTATATTTATCACACTATAAATAAAATCTGACTTCAATTTTTTTTAAATGTATGCAAAATTTAGGAATTTTAATTAAAATTTAATTACATCAACTGCAATACTAAAATTTTGTCATAAAGTATATCAAGCCCTTAAAATGCAGGTACCACTGTACTACTGTCCACCCCAGCACCAAAAGCTAACTGAAGAGGGATCATTTGTTATAAATGATACTCCACCTACATATGGGATTTCAAGTATTTTGTTTCCCCATTTTTGAAGAGAATGAACATTTTTTTAAAGCCCACTTTGCACCCTGACAGGATGCATCAGGGCACCTATTAATCGTAATGTTTTAAGATTTAATGCACAAAAGCCTAATCTGAGCCATGAAGTGAAGCTCATATACCTTTTTGCTGCCAGTCCAGGTCACCTTTGGATTGTAGAGGTGTCGACAAGAAAGTGAAACCATATATACATGCTTATCAAACCCATATGCCTGCTTACTATTGAAACTGGGCACCAATTAGTAGCCTTGCTAAGCAAAAGAATTAATTACCCCTCAGACACCCCTTATCATGACCAACATATGCATCTGTATGATTGCCACTGTGAGCTAAATTACTTGAGGACAGATAAATTAAAATTATTGCTGAGCCTTCAAACTTTTCACAGAAAATCTTGGGTTTGTTGCAATGCTTCAGCTGCCTGCCAGCAGAGCACAGGACCATCTTGTTACTCATTTTTTTTTCTCTTTGAGAACTTCAAATACTTTCTCCCAAATGACATGCTGAATTCACTTCAAACTGGGTGGGATTGTAGCCTGACACAATCTCAACCCGACATGTTCATGGAGTGCTGCTTCTGTAATTTTCTGGTTAACTAATTTTCACAATTATGTAATGATCTATAATACAAACTGGCATGGTTAATATTGGAATATATACACTGTGCCTCTACACATGTATGTTTATGTACTGTGCTCCTATAACATGTCAACTTTAAACCTGACCCGAATGTACCATGATGGGATACTGTATCATTAAAAACAAGGTCACTAGGTTTTAAACGTATCTGGGTCACTCCTGTATTTTTAAACTAAACAAGCATGATGGTGCCTGGAATTCCTTTCATTTTTTTTTCTTCAGATGCAATGTTGGTCTAAATTTTGGATCCACATACCTGAAAATTGAGGATTGATATGACATGGAGTAGGTATTGAAATGTAGGGTAAAATGGCTCACGGGCAAGACAGAAAGAAAAATTAATGTCATTTTCACTTATGTACAATTTTATTGACCACACAGTAGAAAAGTAACATTCCTACATTGAACACTTGTATATGAAAGTTGATGGGTGTAAACAGCTTATAAAAATCTGCTTGGACAAAACAGCTTAAATGTACTAACAAATGATCTCCAGACAAAATGACATTTCATCATTGAATAATCATATAATCAGACTATGATAAGGGATGGGATATGTATAATTACACTGGTACAATGTAGATTACTATACTGGTATTGGGCCAGTAACATCATAAACACACAGGGACAAGAGCACACCTGGTCAAACAGACAAATTAACTCATTCCATACTATGGTGACAGCCTTGGTCAGTGATTCTGGCACTGCCTGGCAAGTCATGCTGCAGCTTCCCTTGCAGCAGCTGCAGCATGACTTGCCAGGCAGTGCCAGAACCACTGACTTACGACTATAGGCATGTTGGTACTTGAACAAAAGCTCTTTTCATGAAGAATTTAAATATGCCATTGTCGTCTTAAATCTAGGTAAATATGCGGAAAAATCAGCAACTGGTATGGAATGAGTTAACCATCTTACTACTTTCTCAACAGCAAACTTCATAATTATTTAGATTCAATAATTCAATAAAAATGTTAATTGTTGCATATCTTTGACCATAATGCCCACCTCTTGAATGCATTTCTCACAGTAACATTTCATGAAAAAGAGATGAACCTTTAACTCTGTAAAATACACTAAAATGTATATGTGATGTACTATTGCAACAAATTAAACGGTTATTCAGGGGTCTTTTTCCCCCCCATCATAAAAATATACCTGATTTACAGCGAATAATCCTTATTTCATATTGCAAGCAAAACTAGTCCTTTTTCAAACTTTCAGTTTGACAAAGCTTTTTGAACTAAAACTTATGTGAAGAAATATTGGTGATATTAACAATATACATGTAGTACCATCCAGCTCTCGTCAAGTTCTGCTTACTTGTGGCTACATGGCCTTTTCGAAACTTTAGAAGAGCAATACACTGTGTATTCACAAACTGAATGGGTACGCTACACTGATACTGTGTTGATACTTAGAGACTTTTACACTAGGAGCTATCTACTGTACAAAACAAAAGTCTTTTTACATGTAAGTGTTTGATAATAAGATGCTACAAGTCATGTATACCTGTACAAATTCAACTTAACCACCAGTGGAAGTCAAGGCAAGCCAGTTTTGCAACTTGGGTACGTAAAAGGCAAGGAACTTTGTAGCCTGGAGCCATGTATAAAAAAAAAAAATGGGTCATCCTTTTTGGACTGAAGTTTATAAATACACATGGTGCTCAACCCTTTCCCCTTTGCATCGGCCAAAACCAGCTGGTGGTCAAATTTTGTCTGTTTTCACTTCATTTCAACAGAAAAACACTTTGAATTATTGATGGGACCTATCAAGATCACACACCCCAGGTCAAAAGCTTGCCTTGATATGAGTTGGGCACCACGTGTGCAACCCATGCCACTGAAAGTTGTTGACTCCATCTTAATTCAAGTGGGAAGGGGTTAAAATACTCAAGAATATTCACATGAGGGCAAAATAGCCCTACATATTCAATTTCTGGGCACTTTATTTGTGTTCTTCCTCTTGATTTCATAAGTTCTGCAGCAACAGGCGGTCAACTGACTGGGCAAATATGCAGGCAGTGCCAAATAATATAAAACCAAGCAAAATTAATTTGATTACATCACTTAAATCATTTACACGGACTTTATGAACATAAAATAAACCAAGGATAATGACTTGGGCCACACAGAAGTACATCTTAGCGTTATATATTAGTACAGTATATTTACATGTAAGATTGGCACTTGAAAGTGTCCTCCTTAGGGATGATCGTTATGGTTACATAGAACAATTCCTGGACTCCTTACACTGTTGATATTATTGGTTCATGATTCTATCATAGCAGTTGGGTACTTTCAGTGTTGTGGCATTGTTCCAGATCGTGCATAGTTTCAGAATTCCTCACGATTTGCTTTGCTGAGTTCACTTTGTCAAACCAGAAGTAGTGCTGGCACTACTTTCCTGCATGTGGATTATATAGAAATGTTATCTACACTGCAGTGGTTGTGGTCCTGTAATTTATTCATGGCCTTATCATGCTTGAAATTACTGTGGCCTCACGGGATCCCTAAGCTTATCACACTGGGGACCAGCATGGATGTACCATACTGGGGACCAACATGGATTTACCACACTGGGAGCCAACATGGGTTTACCACACTGGGGCCTACATGGGCTTACTACATTGGGTGCCAACATGGATTTACCACACTGGGAACCAACATGGGTTAATCACAGTGACACTGGGGACCACCATTGGTTAACCAGACAGGCTTAATGGGCTTACTACACTGGATACCAACAGGAGCTTCTTACAAGCGGGTACCACTATTGGTTTACTACATAGGGGGCTAACATGGGTTTACTACATTGGGTACCAACATGGGTTTACCACACAGGGGACCAACATGAACTTACTATATTGGGTGACTAAATGAATTAACACACTGGGGACCAATATGGGTTTACTTCACAGGACACCAACTTAGGCTTACCACATTGGGTACAAACATCAGTGGTGACCAACTTGGGTTTACAACACCAATACCAAAAAACATTGGATTTACTAAAAATATGCCATCTAAAAACGCACTTCAAAATGAAACTGCAAACACTTCATTTCACCTGTGGACAATAATCTTCATGTACACTTACAAATACATCAGCTAACTAGATGCTTCTAACTCACACACACAAAAAGCCTGGACGTAAACTGGATGCCATGTATGGTGCAGGGTTTATACTGGCTGCAGGCAACTTGGTCTTCCAATGTCCTGCCAATCCAGTTTCCCCCCAAATTTGGTGACAGTTTCTCAGTCTTAGTTGGGTTTTTCCTCGCTTTGGATTTGGATTATCATCCACATTGGATTGTTGATATAAAACATTCCCCATGGGAACACAAAGTTTCCAACTTGATAAATGATGTTGATATGTATGCAGTATTAGTCAGTTGTTCCAATCAGCAACTGCAGAGTAGTGTCCTGGGGGTTTACCTGACACTATGAACATCGTGGCTTAGGTCACCATTTGAATTGTATCATTCATGGGTCAGGTCACAGTATGAGGTACCCAAAACATCAAGATTTACATCACTGAATGCAGGGAAACCAATACATAAACCTTAGGTCACCAGTATAAATAAGGCCCACATTATCCAAACATCAAGATTTGGACCACAGGATGAATTAGGCCCATAGTGACATTCTAGCACCGTGTTTAATTCTACCAGACCATGGAAACAAAATAGATATAAGCAAGCAAAGAAATTCATTAGCATGACAGGATACCTGTATAATATGGCATATTGAGAAAAAAGAAACGATCATGAATATGTGTCAGTGTTATTTTGTAGCTGGCTTTGAAATAGATATATATACAAGCACATGGCATGTGTGCAAGTCAAATGAAAATACTGAAAAAACATGTACACTAGTAGCCATGTTCCCACAGAATTTTCATCTGATACCTAAAGCAACTTGTTTGATCAAAAATTACTTCACCCTGGGTCCAAAAGCACACTAACAACTCGTCATTAACTCTTTAAGTGCCAAATTTTGGATTGAGTGAACAGCTTTTTCTCTGTAACTAGAGGCATGTTAGTACTTGAATGAAAGGTCTTTTTAGAGGAATACAAATAGGAGATCCCAGTGATAATTCAGACTAGCTTCCCTGTAGTAGATCGACTTTAGACGTAATTGGCACGAGAAGAGTTAACAACTCTAGCATGAACCAATCTCTGTTTGTATGGCTATTGCACAAAATGTGTGACTAACGTTTCAGGATTGTGGCTTAATCTTAATTGGATCCAGATTTACAAGTAAAGTACCGGGTCAAACTAAAATTAACAACATGAAAATGATAAATGCAAAGTTCATATTATAGCCAAGAACATGAATTGGTTAATCCTGAAAGTTTTGATCAAATATTTGACCAAGGATTCAGCAGTTCAGGATAAAAACATCAATTTTAGGATCCAATTCAGGATTATATAATCTTCTTTGTGAATACACCCACAGGGCTTCAGTTCCCCTGCTAAATCTGTCCGTGCTAATCACAATATACCATATGCTCATCTGAGTAGTTGATTTAGGATTCAGATTACTTATAAAAAAGACTTGTCATTCAGGTACTGGCATGCCTGTAGTTCAGAGACACCTCTGACCATTAGCCAAATGCTAATGTTTCTTTAGTTTGGCTAAAGAAATGTGTAACTGGCTAAAACATTTGAAACTGAATAGTAAAAGGCCAAAACAGTAACTTTTGTTAATATGCCAATATCTCCAATGTTGACCACAGACTTTTGAAGTCTACATCCGTCCCTGGTACTTCCACAGTAACGGGAAGATCAAGGTCAAGGTCAAAGGGCTTCCTTGACACACTCTGGGCACATTATACCCAAAGTATGTTAAGGAGAGCTGTTGACCTAGTCTTTCACCCAGCTGTGAAAGGATAAACTGAAACATAAAATCATTTCCATTTGAACTGTTTGCGGCAGCTTTAGCATTCATGTTTCCTCACAGCATTTCATTTTTATTGCTCTGATTTGGGATAATTAACCACTTGGGATATGTTTTACAACATGTATTATACTCTTTTTCTTGAATATTATTTTTCTCTTCATAATATGATGCAGTCTTTCCCATTGGACAACCCTCATGACATATCACATACACTTTTGAAGGCAAGGCAGTTAGTGCATAGAAAATAACAGTTTTGAGTTGAGCAACACCTCACATCCAGTCAACTACTATACAGTCTTAGTTTTATATCCCCCAGTCTTTTACTGATATGCATACAGGTAATGACACTGTGAAACACCCTGTACAAAAATACAATCTAGGTAATATCACATCACAAAATGAGCTCTGTATTGCTAAAACACCAGCTTGCATTACTAACAAACTACTCTTCCGGTCCATCTTCTCTCAAAAGTCCACTCGATGTGTTTTGCTAGGAGACTGTGGTGGTCTGGTGAGAGGCAGATGTGAAGAATCTATCCTATATACATGCCATACGTGCTGAGCTACATGGAGTCACAAAGCTACAGAATCTGATGATGTACAATGGTTGCACAGTTTCTGCCAAATGATCTAGAATAAGCTCTTGTATAGAGATGAAGCTGGAGGCACCGTTTGGTAGATGTGAGATTCATGGTTGATACAATACAAGTTCAAGCATATATAATCCATCAACTGAAGCAGGGACTGTCAGTTGGCAGGGGTCTCTTGTTTGCAACTGAACTGCAAGATTATACTTTCAAAAACAATTAAAAAGAAGAAGCTCACTTTATATCTGACTTAACTCATTCCACCCTGATAGAAGACTGAGTCAACAGCTTTCCTTGGCGCGCTCTGGGCGCAATGCGCCCAGAGCGCGCCAAGGAAAGCTGTTGACCATGGGCATATAATTTGGAATGATCTTCCATGCAAGTTTCATCCAAAATATTGAAAAATAATCCCTAAATTAGTAAAATACAATTAGCAGACGACATTTAGATATTAGCGGGAAAAAGCGTCATCAGGGTGGAATGAGTTAAAATAATGTATATTGTGTATTGCAGTGCTTTCACCACATGGTAGCAGTCTTGTACACTGGTCACTTCTTTATGTGCAGGTCCTTGTGCAAGGTGTAGCTGAATATAATGGTCACTTTGTGGGACAGTCTCATCACTCCATGGGACACACTGTATTCATTCTCACAGACAAATAGTCCACTCCTTTGGAGCATGCATGGTGTGAGTTGTGCAGCCTGGCAATAGGTGCCATGGATATCTAGAGCCCTTACAGCCATGGGGTTGCTTGAAGAATTACTGGCAATGTTGTGGCACATAGATTGGAAGGCCTGGCTTACAATATACCATCATAGTATGGCTGGTGTGTGTGTGGGCAACACTCCCTTGGGTCGTAAGTCACACCCGGCTATATTTGAGGCCCACTGCAACAAACAGAAAGAAAAATTATAAGTAAATCATCCCACAGAATCACTTCCTCAGATGCCTTGAGACATCGTCCAGCAGCTGTGTCCCAGTGCCCCCTTCTGCTGATGATCCCTGGAGCACGTTTAATGCAACATTAATAGATGATGATGTATACATATCATTTAAACTGCTAAAATACTGCGATACCCATGCGCAATATTTAACAAAATAGGTCATTGAGTATGATTTATCCTTAACCATCTAGTTATCTTAATTATTCTCAGATTATTATTGACAAGTTCAGCATGCATCTTTCACAGTTAAGTGTAGAATTGACAACATTAACAGGTCATACATTATGTTTTACTCGAAAGTAAATTATCAATCAAGATTTTCCTAAAAAATAATTTTAAATTTGGAGCCACCTTATGCTGGAAATGCCCATATACTATTTTGTATGTGCCTCTGTCCATATAATTTACCTATATACAATAGATAAACCAACTGTAAGAACCACATGTACACATGTAAAATATATATGCTTTTGCAATATACATAAAGCCTCCACGCATTTGATTGCCTACATACATGACAACTATCAGAAAAAGCTGGTATGACATTGCATGTAATGTACAAGATCTTTGATCACAAAAGTACCCATGGTCAGTGACTAACTACTGTAGGTTGTACCCTCAAGGTTCTTTGTATCTAGAAAAGGGTCAACTACCACAGGAAATTATACAGAGCCCACTATCTATGTATTTACAACCTATGAAAGATTATGAGGCAAACCTTGATCCACCATGACATGAGAGGTTTGTCAGTGGTGCCACCTGGCACCACTGCTGGGGTTACAAACCATACACTGAGGCACCACCTAAATCATCATTACTTTCTACCAATCTCTTCCCATGGTACACCACTATCTGATCTCAAACTATTTTCCTTTAGTAAAATTATAAACGTGTATACCTGGTATCCTTTCCAATCCTAAGGTACACTGTTTACATTTACAGTGGTATCTGTCTTGTAAGACCACCCCAATAAGAGACCACCTGGCAGGATATTTTAATTAGTAATTTTCATACATTCATACCTTTTATGCTTTGAACGACCACAACTTAATTACCCCAAGGGGTGGTCTTACTCGACAGCGACCACTGTATTGATCCACACTGTTTTTCTTTTGTTTCTCATGCATTTACCTTCGATAATTTTTACATAAATATACATTTCTTCATATACTATGACATAAAACACAAATAGGGATGCACCATGTAACTTCATATGAAGTCTTGAGCCATACACCATTCAAACTGACAAGATGCACAAAACACAAAATATGACTGGAAGCATAACTCAGGTTGCCCAACATCCCTCAGGCCACCAAACCAACCACTTGAATCCAGTGCACAAAGGTAAACATGTCCAACAGGAAATGTCCCAGCAAAAATAGGATACCTTCATCGTTGCTATAGCAGTTCTGACAATGCAGCTTGGAGACTCTCACTCTGACGTCGGCCCCTCTCTGACCACTACCAAGGGGAGTGTGGCATACACAACAGCGGAAGCACTCCACGTGGTAGTAAAGGCTCAGGGACTCAATTACCATTGCCGCACCATGTCCTGAAGTGTACACATGCACCACAAATCAAATACAGACATTATCTCGTTCTCGTACTAGTCCATCCTGGGGCAACAGGCAATGTTAGTAGATTAATTGTCAGGCACACGAGAATGATGACATCATCCAAGAAGAGTTGTGAAGAATGTAAAGATAGAGATCTAAAGCAATGAAGACCATATGCACAACAGTTGACAGCATACCTCATGCTATACAATCCAACACTATAGACAGCCAGCAAGCAACTATCACAGGCAAGAATGTATGTTTTTTGAAGAAATATTATAAGAAAGTTCCACAAATTGGGCCTGGCTAAAGTAATGAAAAGTTGCTACCACTGCAGATTTTAGATCAGACATATAGCATTGAAATGAATGTTTGGGCAACTTAGGGTGTCCATATCAGCAACCACATGAGTCTCAAACATAAATGTATTCAGCTCTTCCCATGCAAAACCAAGAGCTTAACTATATCGAATGTTTAGTTTGTTGAGTCATGACTTTTTACCTCTCTGTATTAACACTTTCAGTGCTAGGTAAGACATTGAGTAAACATCTTTCCTAACTGTGAGTTGGGAGCAATGCCCCGATAGTGCACTGAGGAAAGCTGTTGACATGGACCACTTGTTTTCCCTCTGGAATGACAGGCATGCTAGTGCCTTAATGAAAGGACTGTTTCTGAGGAATTTGACTCTGGGATCATTATAATTTGGATGAGCAGGACTGTTGCTGTCTTTCACGCTGACTGAACTAATATGAAAAATGTGATTAATGGGATGCTTCCTGGCATCATGGGTACTTATTCTGTCACATTTTCCTGTCTTTAACCCTTTCCCCCTTAAACCGGCCAAAACTGGCTTCTGGTCAGATGTCTTCTGCTTCCATGTTTTCAGCTAATTTCAACAGTAATGAAAAGCAATTTGATTGAGAATTGAAGATGAGACCTATCAAGATAACATGCCCCAGGTCAACAGTTTACCTTGGCATGGGTTGGGCACTTAGTGCCCAACCCATGCCAAGGAAAGCTGTTGACTCAGTCTTAATGCTAGGGGGAAAGGATTAAGATTGCAGCAATAGAGAACTTGAGTGCCAAAGCAGTGCATGTAACCTGCCAATATGTAAACATTTTCACCTAACTTGCAGCCTTGGACATTATGTCTATATCAACTAGAGACATTTCCTTTGGCTGGTACGTCTGATTAAGTCTACCTAGTGAATAACAATGAACTCAAGAAGATAGGTTACATCTAAACAGTCTTAAGTTTTCTTTGGTTTTGTAATGTAAGGATTTTTTTCCTCAACACTTGATCTCCAGCTGCACTGCTAATTCTTTGTTTGTTAACCCTCTCCCCCTAAAATTGAGGCTTAGTTTAGGCTGGAGTCAACAGCTTTCTTCAACATGAGTTGGCCATTGAGAACCTAACCCATACTAAAGAGAAAGCAATTGACCTGGGCATCTTATCTTGGTAGATCTCATCTACAATTCTAATTCAGACTGTTTTTCATAACTGTTGAGATTAATCAAAACCATTGAAGCAGATGAAATTTGACTACCAGCTGCTTTTGGTTTGTTTGAGGAGGGAACGAGCTAAAATAGGCAATGCTGAATGGTTATCAGAGAAGGAAAAAACTGGGATTACATCTGTTTATAAACTAGCATGTAGTCAAACCTGCAGCGAAAGAAAGCACATACAACCAAATACTATTTGGAATGGACTACTGCTGCATCGTAAAGCACTATGAACAATTTCTGTTATTACTCTAAATGTGCCTGGCACTTGCAGCATTCTCAGTTACATCTTAGACACTTGCAGTAAAAGTATTCTTTGGCATCTCTAGTTTTTTAGTGGTTTTTGTATCATAATTAATGTTACACAGATCTATTCTTGTGGTTTTCAGTTGCCCCAAAGTATTGGTATCATATTACATGTGCTTGACTGACAAAGAAAAGTCAATGCCAGCAGTGATCCTCGGTACCTAGGGATGGTACAGTGTGACAGTTCTTTATAATTCAGTCACTTGTACTTGAATACTTTCCCCTTAAACTGGCCAAAACAGGCTGGTGGTGAAATGTCGTCTGCTTAAGTGTTTTCAACTAATTTCAACAGTAATGAAAAACAGTTTTGACTGAGAATTGTAGATAAGCCCTATTAAGATCACATGCGCCAGATCAACAACTTTCCTTGGGATGAGTTGGGTACTTAGTGCCCAACTCATGCCACGGAAAGTTGTTGACTCAGTGTCAATTCATGGGGAAAGGGCTAATACTTTCTTGAATTTGATTATTACACCAACAAACATAAAAAAGTCATAAAATATACTGGTGCTTTTATACTTTCTCCTTGGTTTGTGAATTTACTACAATTGTTAAAATTAATATACTGTGGTACTTGAATGTACTATCACTGTAATAATTAATCTACTATCACAGTAGTAATTCATCTGTGTTTCATTGATACTTTTCATACACAGAGTCAATATTGCAGAGGACTGCGTTCAGTCATTCCATGAGCATTCCTTCTTGTCTGCCCGTTATTAGCCCAACTGCTTCTTGTTTGCCTGCTTTTCAATGGGTAAAAACATGCTTTATTTGTATGTGCAAAATGCAAATATTGACATTTTGAAATATTGACATTTTGCACAAACTATTTCAAGGTCAAAATTACTCACGCAAAAACACTTTTATGTGTTGATTAAGATATGTAGCTCTCAGTTTGTGGGCTATATGTTCTAGTTATGATAGGTGACTTAATTTGTAATGTAAAATTTGGTTAAAGGAAACAGAATGTGAAAAAGTTAAATAGTAACAGAATATGGCCAGACTTTTTAAAATTTACAGTTTACAAAATGTTTGAGTAAATACTGTGACAAGTCCGACTCAGAAAGCAGTTGGAAAAACTTCTGTAAGAAAGAATGTTGAAGATTTCAGAATTCTTTGGATTAAAATACTGTTTCAAAAGTATTGTTTGAGAATGAGTGTAAGCAATGTTTACACAATGAAAACATTTCCTTGTGTTTAAACTGATTTCATGTGTTTGTGAATTTGCAAAATGTCTTGACTTTCATGAGAGAAATGCAAACTTAAGTTTACGACATGCAAGTCTAACAATTTATTCTACGCAGCACAGAACTTGAAGTAAAGTAAGTCTTCTCATAAAGAAACCTAGCAAGCTACACAACATCAACAGGAAGCTTCTTATGGCCTGACACAGTGAAAGTGACACTATTACTTTTAAACATGAAACTGCACGAAACGAACAATATGAAGGTAAAATACCTTCTCTGAAAGTTGGTGGCTTATAGCAGATAAGTTGTCTAACCAAGCAATGCAAGTATGTCAAATTTAGCATATCTGAAACTTCTACATTCAATTTGTAGTTAAAAATGTTTCCCTATTGGTTATAGTTCTTTTAGATCACAATCTGACCTTTTCATATGTGAGCAAAAAAAAAATTTGGTTTTACTATGTCCATTGGAAAGTGGATGCTACTAAGCTCTCTTTCATCCTTTCCACACACTGTATGGTTCACTTGCTTCTTCGCAGATTGATTAATGACAGTCAGATCTTAACCCTTAAAGTGCTAATCATGGCTATAGTTGTTTTCTCATTACCATTAAACATATAATGGTTGAAAGATTAAAATTTGTCATGAAGATACCTTTCATTCAAATACCAGCAAGCCTAGTATAAAGCAAAAAGTAGTCTTAGTCAACAGCTTTCCTTGGGACACTTTGCACGTAATGTGCACCGTATCCCGAAGAAAGCTGTTGACTCAATCTTAAATCAGCAATTTAAGGGTTAACTGACAACTCAACACTTACGAACATAAATTATCTGAATTATGGTCTCCTATTCTTTCAGCTAATGATGAACTTATCAATGACACAAGTACCAATTGGAATTTCAATCTTGGTGCCAGATCCCTTGCGGGCATATCACGAATGGTGGTCAAAATGGTTTCACATGAGAATCATTCTAACTGTTTTAATATATGTGTGACCACATAATGCTCATTTAGCTCAAATGCTGACGACCAGTTTACTAGTTTCACAACTTTATGAAATAAATGAGATGAAGTACATTTTGTTGCTTGATAAGTAACTTCTACCATGCTAAAAAGGGTGGCATGGAAATATCTCTTATTTTTGGGCCTTTTGGTGGCTAACTTTACAATGAGAAATGTGGAACTAAGCTTGAAACATTGTGTTACATTTCAAATTACTTCACACAGATATACTTCAACTGTTGCTTTTTTAATCCAAGCAAATGCATTACCACTTATCTTTTTTTTATACAATTTCATTTTTGTGAAGTACAATTTTGATCTTATATTTGTAGTTTAATCATTTGTAAACGCATGTGATGGAAATTGCCAAAATGAATCGTCCATCTTCATTGTGCTAATTTAATTCCATCATATATTACAACCAATGAGCAAGACTGAAAAAAAAAAAAAAGAAACGTTGTGACATGTGGGAACAATGAGCTGAGTCCATACTGTAAGGTTGGCAAAGGCACCTGGAGCATGATTTGTAAAAAAATGCATCACTTATACTGAACAAGGCATATTGGTACTTGACTGAAAGCTCTTTTTATGGGGAATTAAGAATTTCAACTGTGTTACAACTTGTCAGACACTGCCAAAGTTATATTTCAGTACAGTGTCTCTATAAGGCACACAAAGAAGAGACCATAGTTGTACACAGAATAAAACATGCAAAATTCCATTTCCAGCAGAGTAGAGGGCAACAATTGGATTGCCAAAATATGATGTGCAGAATTTGACCCATAACCTCGAAAACAAAAACAGCAAGTGAAAAGGATGAGAGAAGCCCACTGCAATCGCAAACATGAAACTGGTCTTGTTATTGCACTGACTTAAAAAAGCGAGAAAATAAAATGGGATAGTAACCTTTCTTTCCGAGTAGTGTCACTGTATCTGACTCTGTCCCTGTGTCTTGAAATAAACACAACATTAATCTGGTGTACCAATTAATCAACCATGCCATCACCATGGCATGGCGACACATCAGCAAGTACCTACATCTAGCTAGATCAGACCACACTTAAGACAAGGTAACAGTGCACGCCAATTCTTTTTTTAAAAAATTACTGATATGCTTGGGCAAGTTCTCCAATTTAACTTACCCTTTCTCTACTTCACTTGTCCATCCATGCCAATCCTGACTGCACAAATGAACTTTGATGTTGAAATTGGGACAGTTTGTTCGAAACATGCACTTGTCAAGGGCCAAATGACCCGAATTGGCGCACCCTGAGTCAAATAATTTCTCTAGTAATTTTGATGTAAATTGTTATGGAATCTCCCTTCCTGGTAAAATAATGGACCAGTCCAGACTGTTGGGCAGTTATTCTGGGCACTGTGTGGATTAATATGAGAATAATTAATGAGTTGTGTTAATTGAATGTATTACTAGACGGTTAATTCTAGTCTACATTGTTTTACTCCCATGCAGGCTAGGCTACCACCACAGGGACAGGACATACGGCTGGTCATGCATTTACATGATACAGTTAGCATCCACACCACACCCACCTACTGCACTTACGTCCCTCTCTCTTCACATCTACATGGCTTCTGGCTTATCCTTGGCCGCATCCTTTGTTCTGTCTTTGTTAAACCTGTCCTTACCTGGTCCAGCACACGACCCAAACCCACATACAAACCAAGACCAACATCTAGGACAACAGTGCCTCTGATAATAGGAATTTATAGTTGGCTTAACTATCCTGGTTTTCGGGTGCTAAAGAGCTCCATGCCAGAACAATGTAACCTCACTTTTATTTTACCACGTACTTTAACATCAAAATACTGGCCAAAACACTATTTCATTCAAATGCCTTGTAATGTCCGATTAACCCTGTTATGAGAACACAAAATGCTTGAGTTGGGGCTGTTTCAAAGTTTGTCCTAGCACAAGAGCACCACGACTCCATGGACAAGATAAAGCAAACAAACTTGTTAAAAAAACATATTTTTCAAAGACACGAACCCACAACAGTACATTTTTACCATATTCACCGGAACACACATCATACAATCAAACCCTGTTTATCAAACAGCAACAACATAAACATACAATGGGAGAGGATGTAACATGACAGAGGACCCTGCCATTATTTAGGGTGTTTTAACCCTTTTCCCCATGAATTAATACTGAGTCAACAGCTCTAGGCCTGGGCCATGTGATTCCTTACTGTTGAAATTAGTTAAAACAGAGCAGACTATATTTGACCACCAGCTGGTTTTGGCCAGTTCAATGAAGGAAATGGCTAACAAGTCTTAGCACTTTCCTGGAATCTTTAGTATTTTTGATGACATCGAGCTGATTCTGTATGTTTTGTATGGATTGAATCAATATGGAAACTTATGTATCAACCTAAACAAAAGGGACTTAATGTGCACAATTATACTAAAAATAGTCTGATATCTTGGACCAAGAAACAAACATTCCAATAAGGAAGAGTTGACAGTAAACTTAATCCTAAAATTTTTTTTTCAGATATACTGAAGGTATTAAGCTGACAGCAATGGTGGTAGATTAAGTTAGGGTATAAATTACAGTTTGAATTATAGGTCTTGGATTTCAACCCTAAATTGGGTGTTGAAGTACAATTCTTGGTTTTCAGTCTTACACTGTATGTTGAATAACAGGTCTTGATTTTCAATCCTAAGTTGGGTGTTGAAGTATTCTAAGTTTTCAGTCCTTAATTTTATATTAAATAACAGGTCTTAATTTTCAATCCTAAGTTGGGTGTTGAATTATAAGTCTTGGTTTTCAGTCCTAAATTGTATGTTGAATAACAGGCCTTGATTTTCAATCCTAACTTGGATGTGTACAAGCTGATATGGTAATTCTGGGGATTGTCATGCCACGCCAGCCAAGCCAGTAGGATATTTAGTGACTTCTTTCATAATACATTGTATGTGAGCACATACTAACACTAATCTACTGTGTGGAAAACAAAACAGTAGCCCATCCTGCACTAAACTACACTCTCTGTCTTGTTCATGGACAGGTCCATCATCCATGGTGGGAGATTCCATTCATTTGGCAGGACTTTTCCTTGCACAAATTGTTGGGCCAAAAATTGAAAGACACATCTAAGGTTAAAGAAAATAAATTGTGATACTGTGTTATTATTAGAACAGACATGTACATATTGACATGTAGACTATTATTAACACACTGCCTGAGGCAATAACCTTTCCAACCAGGTGGTGGTCAGTCTAAAACAATTCTGCCACCAGAGGGCAGCAACTAACACACCTGATGACTGACGAGGGTTAGAGTGTTGTGACACCAGTTTGTCTTTACTTACCCCGAAATTCATTATCTTGGATTTTTATGGTTTCTACAGCAGATTAGCTACATGTACATTTGTTGGTTCTGTCATTAGCTTGGTTTCTCTGGTTTCACAAAACACACTGAGCATGTTATATTACTCAAATTAACCCTTATTTCACTGAGTGGAGACACGGCAACTTTTTCCACAGTTTGCTCACTTGTATGTTCACATCACACAGAAAAGCCCCTGAGTTGCAAGGTGTTGGGAGTCCTCTACAAGTTTAGTCCAAACATTTTGAACATTTCTGAGCAGGAAATTTGTGATTTTTTCTGATAATGTATTCCAAATGTTTTGAAACACTTTCCTGCAAAGTTACATAAGATTTGCAATATCATCTCCAAATTTAATTTGTCATGGAAATTCCCTTGTTGATAATTCCAGAGATGTTTTCCAAATTACTTCAAAAACACTTTGAATGTTCCCAAACATGTAATTGTGTAAAGATCAGCAGTTCTGAGACAATTTCAATGCCAAATTGGGTAACAGCACGACAAGGGTCAACTATTCTCTCTGGATAAGGGTCCATTATCTGATAAGGGTTAACTCTCTCAGCAGAAGGTTAAATCCCTCAACATTGTTGCAGCAAGGTTATGTACGAATAAAACAAAATGGCTGGCAGTGTTACTATAGCAGCATTGCCTAAGTGGCTCACAGAAGCTTTTGCTCAAGTTTTATTTGTAATACATGTCAGTCAGTCCTGACGAACACTTATGATCTGATGGAACCCAGATAAAAAAAAAAACTTGGCTATAAGGACTGTAGGCTACTGTCTGTGTTACTTTGTAGTTAAGTGTGTCTGCAGTTGTTGTAAACTCTAGTTAAATGGAAGCAAAAGATACCTAGCCTACTGCACGATTGGTTACTAGAGTTTAACTGCTAAAAGTACTGTATTAGGGGCCTGCATTATATAGCTGGCACAATTATTCAATATGTCAGTGATTGTTTATGTTATAAATCACAGCTTGAAAACCAAGAAGCCAATAACCACCACCAAAAGTAGACATACAACAGACTGCTGAAATACAAAAGTTGTTATACTTCGTGTTAGCGTGCTCAGGCTCAGCAATGCTCCGCTCTTACAGCGGCTGTTTCACATCTTTCAGATGAGTTAACAGTCCTTCTGCTTCACAATGTCTCGACAGGTAAAACAACTCAATACATCTGCTAATTTATAAAGCACGAGTAACTTAATTTCCACCCAAATGAAATATGTGTAAAAAAAGGTATCCCAGATATTTTTTTCAGTGAACTTATGGGAATTGTGAAGACAGATCGATGGGGATGGACATGCTGACTTGCCGCACAAGGGTCATGTTACTTTCATGAGGCACAGACAAAGCAGCATGATACAGTGACGAGTACATGCAGGTTTCAACAGGTGCAACAACATTTAAGCAGGACTAGTAACACGAAGCAGAATGTTCTCTTTCTGTTCTGGGGAGGGTGGGAGGCTGCAGTTAAGAACTTTCCTCCAGATCCTTTGTACTACATGGAGTCTGTATCTCCAGGAAAGTTGTTAACCAAGCATAGGAGCAATTAGAGGTCCCGCTCCAAACTTTGTTCCACTAGAGAACAAATATTCTTACGTTTTATTTTATATCCATGGAGAAATCTTTAAGCGGACACCATTTTGTGTACCTGAAAATGACAGTATGGGAAAAAAGTTAATTTGAACTCTCACTCTCTAAAATTGTCTATCCTGAATATGTGAGTAGAAAATGCGTTAACTCCATTTTAATCATCTTTAAAACCAGCTCTCCTGAAAATGAGAGTATTTGGAGGAAAAAAAGACTGGTTTAGCACTTTGCATGTCTAAAATACCTGTGCTGAATATAAGAGTAGAAAACTCTTTTACTCTCTCTTTCTCTCTCTTTTTTTTTTTTTTTTGGTTGTTGTTTTTGTTTTTGCTTTTTTTTTTTTTAAATGAGTGCCCAACAAAGTTTTGGCGGAAAGTCTTTGAAAAAACTGGAAGCCCAAATAAAAAATGTTTTAAAGCTAAGCAGGTATTGGGAGAGAGTGCATTGCAAAATAAACCTCAAAATATATCAGTACGGTTTTGTCATAAGCAGACAAATCAATGTTTGGGACCACAGTAATTTCTTTTCCCTCCACATATTGTACACTGCTTAAGTCTATAACCAAATGAATTATTGTACAGTGGTACCTGTTGTACATGGCCACCAGGAACTGACCTGGACACTGGTTTAACTCAAGTCTTCTCTGCAAAATGGACTCGAAAGCACTGCAGTTTCATGTTCTCTTTTTCTAGTAGGCGGGTGTTGCTGTGTGTCATCATAACTACTTTTTAATGGATTCCTTATACATTAAACTAATCTTTTGGGCACAAAGGGGTTCATAAATGCAACTTACATGTACCTGTCATCTTTAGTGTGCCAAATACTATGTTGAAGTGACTCAACTGGTTATCATACCATGGACGTGAACACTGATAATGTTTCTTTTTCCTAACCGTGTTGAAATTCTCTACAGCATTTTTACAATAAAGCAGCGGTGGATAGAGCATTAATATCATTGTGAAAGGATAACCAGTTTAGTAACAAAGCAACAGCACATCATCAAAACAAACCACCTCATACTTGCTACGTGAAAACTTGCCCAATGGCAATGATGATATTAGGCAAGCAAAAAGCACATAATATAATTCAAATTGTGTATGTCGCAGTAAAGCATTTCAAGGCAATAATGCTGAATGTATAAACCTTCCTATACTAACATGCACATTTAAGAGGCTAAGATCTGGTTATGTTCAACAGTTTCCCTCTTGGACAAATTTTATGGGACAACATGTCTGAAGTAATACAGAACAGGATGCCGAAAACAAAGTGACATCAACAAGTTTAAACTTGCAGGGACAGGAAGAAGTTTTCATATCATGATAGGCAAAATGTGAAATGTACATGGTTTAACCCTGTGGCACCCGATGCTGATGTATCAGCATGCAACTTTTTCCCTTTAATAATCACCAGAAAGGTCCAGAGCGGTTCATGTTTTTGGTTCCTTTTCAGCAACAGTAACAATGTGCTAGCAGTTAACAACTTTTCTTGACACATCCTGGGGGGGGGGGGGGGGGGTAAAATGTTAACTCAGTCCCCAGAGAGTTAAACATCATTCCTGTTTTTTTTTGTTGCAGGTGTAGATGAGATGCCTTTACTTTGCAAGACATGTCATGGGTAGTAGTAACACAGAGAGACCTGACCCCCATAAATTAACAGGTTTCTTACAATTAACGATGAATTGGGGACAATTTTGATATTAATTTAAATATAGTATAAAAAAAAATCCCTCCAGATTGACATAACTTTGGGGGATGGCTTTGGCTGTACTTGACCCAGTTCACTGCTGTACACAGCCTGTCTCTGCACTGTTTCAATGATCTTGGGCTGAACTGCACCAAAACGGCTTAACACAAATGCCAGATGTAAACCTGCTTTATCGCAATGAGTGCCTCTCAGCAATGACTATTTTTTTTTAACACTCTTAGGCACTCATCCAACGTGTCTTGGTTATGTATAATTCTATATAATTTCATTATTTGTAGTGATCAGAGTTTGTATTTTACTGAATGGTTTTAAAGGCTTTTCTGCTTATAAGTGCCAGAAATATCTTTCTTCAAGTTGATGTACATACAAAAAAAGAAAAGAATGTCTTGTCCAGGAAAAAAATCAAATGTGTATGTACATACAAATACACTGAAAGCAGTTCGTAACTTATTAAGAAACCATGGAGGAATTGAAGTCCTTTTGAAGAGTGGATTTTTCCTAAAAAGGGTAACATGTGAAGAGGTACATGTACATACACAACAGGTTGGAGAGGTTGGAGGTAATATCCAAGAGGAACAGGCTGAACATGGACCAATTCTTAGCAGACCATAGATGTATGGGTACAACCACACATATGAAATTACATCAATAGGCTGTAAAGCATGCACATATGTTCAATATGTCTCGTCTACTTTTGATACACACTAGATTACACTACATCTGATATGGCAGAAAGAAGTCATCAAAACATGCTTGAATCTCAAGTTCAGTTTGACAAGAACAGTTTGCTGCATGTATTTTTTTTTTCAATTTGTGTACTTGATCATAACATAAGTATCTTTCATTAAGTCAAAAGTATTCTTAAAATGCCAAATTTTGCTACTACTAAAAATTTGCAAAAAATTGCCTAACATGTTCTTCCACATAGCATTTATTTTCAGTTGATTTACTCCAGCACTTGATAACATGCACTGTAATTATGGACATTTTTGCACTGCATTTTATAGTTAAGTTCATTGTAAACAGCAAAATTTTCTTTTATGAGTATCTAATTTAACACCCTATACTGCATAGTGTAAAAGTGTCCATGAGATAACAAGCACTGTAATTTTGAATGTTTTTGGACTACATTTTATGGTCTAACTCATTACAAACAGTGATTTTTTTGGTTTCAGAATATCAATTTAACACCTTATACTACATGGTGTCAAAGAGTTATTGTGCAAAAATGTCCAGGATTTCACTCTACAATACAAATTGTCTCAACAGTATGAAAAGGACGAGCACACTTGGTAGCGCCATCTAGTAGCAAGTTTCTGCAAGCAGCTGAAAGCACTATCTAGTACTGGAATTGAGCAAACAGTACACAAACAATCCAGAGTAACCAAAACAGAAAAGCTTCCCTGAAGTAAAATCTCAAACTAATGGAGCACATCTTTTAATTTGCTGTTTTTAAAACAGGATATTACATGCAATTAAGCAAACCGACACACAGTTTAGTATAAATGCAAAAATGTCTCACTCTCCACTATATGATTTATTTTGTTTTTAAGATTTATGTGCATGAATTTGACAGATACGTTTGTTTTTGCTGAAACATTTTGTGAAAGAGTATGATAAAGGAGGAAAGAATGGACATGTATCTGACATTAGCTGTTGCTGCTGCTAAGAGTGAGAGAAAAGATTTGCACTGTCTGACAGCAGGCATACATCAGGGAAGCTTACATGGTATAACCTGACCCATCTATGAAGATAGAAAGACGAAGGGGGTGACTAACCTAACTCCTCATCACAATGGGCACACTTTTGCTGTCCACTGACAGATACTACTGGCTCAGCTGTAGGTGGCTCAGGTCCACTTTGCAGCAGTCGTGGTGGCTTTGCTGGTGGTATGGGTGCTGCCCTCTCTAGGCCTTGGCTTGAATTACTTTGAGGGGAGTAAAAATAGCCTGCAGAGGGTGAATGTGATGACCCCATGCTATCACTATGAGGGTACTGAGACTGGGGGTATCTGTATGAAATGTCATCTGAGTAAGTACTGTGACCATATGGGTACCCTGACCCTGGAGAGTACTCATAACTAGGTTGTGAGGGAGAGACGGGACCCTCATTTCTGGGCCCCCTGGGATAGGTAACCCTCTGTAGGAGAGTCTGTTTTATGGCTTCGGGGATGGGTCTGCCAGGGCGAGCCTGGTCCTGACTGGGCTCATCATGTTCCATCACATGAGTGGCAGGTCTATAGCTTTGTGTGTGTGCATCCCGCTCTGCTGGCATCCTGGCATAGCCCTGATCCCCATTGCCCTGCATTCGCCCATAAATATCGCCACTAGGTCCCACTTGCCTACTGTGCAGGTGCTGCGGCCTGTCCCTTCCATTCTGATCTGCGATCCTCCGTCGCTCCGCTTCCTCAACCATCCAGTGGTCACGTGAGCTACCAATGTGTTGCCGCATAATTTCTGACCTTCGCTGAGTCTCCTTCTTTCTTCGCTCATCCTGGGATAAAATCCAGCTATCTGTGGCCTGGATACGACTTTTGGGAGCAGCACCCAGATTGTGCAGACTTCTCCGTTGCACTGGCTGTTGACCTTGGCTGCTGGTTGGTGGATACTGCTGAGTGTCCAACTCACTGGAAACATCGCGCCATAGATTACCACTGGAACCCTGAAACAATAAAGTAGTGACAAATTTATGCAGGGTCTATATGAGCTAAACATTTGACATTTGTTTTCCACAACAAAAAGTTTATGGTTCAACCTTTGGCTGAGGAATTCTGGGTAAACTGACTACTCCCTAAAACTACACCATAGCTGATAGACACCCATAAAAACAATTAATGGAGCTACTTGCATATCAAAAGGTTCCAGCTCTCCAAATAAAATACATTTCAAGCTTAAAACATTTGTCAACATAGCATCCTATTATATACAATATATATATATATATATATATATATATATATATATATATATATATATATATTGTTTGAAACTATTGTTGGACAGTTTTAGGACGGATGAATGAGAAGGCCTTAAATATGCTTTAGCGAAACTACTGTACAACGTACAGAATTACATTGTAAAGCTGTTCCGTCACCTACCATCACCAAAGCATAGTGATAACTGTGTCATCAACATTTTGATTTTTTGGCCTGCATCAGAGAAAGTTGGACATAGGGCATTGAGAGAGCTAGAAGTTACATTAAACAAAGTGAATCGAAAATTTGTGCTTTTTTAGTCAGTTTGAGAAGAAAATGGTCAACCCAGTTATATTTACGAACCCTCAATTCACTCCTGGCATCTAGTGCAGTTCTGTCTGCCTGCCAGTGATCATCTCGCTTGAGAGATGGGGTACTCCGCATAATGATCTTCACCGCATCCTCCTTATTCATCGCCTGTGGCATCTGGGCATCTGTACCATATGAATGTCTTTTCAGCGGGTCTTGTGAGGACCCTGGCGACTTTCTCATAATGACAGGTCTCCTGACAGTAATCTCATCATCTCCCCGTGACACTTGAGGCTGCTGCCCTAGACCTAGACGTGACTTCTCCTCAGCTTTCCAGCCTGTAGGTTTTCTGTTAAATTCTAGCACCTCCCGTTGTGTGGCAGTCTCATTAAGTCGGGAATGAAAGGCTGAGGGTCGAGTTAAAACAGGTGGCTCATTCTTTTTCAGTAAAAGAGGTTTTTTACTGATTGGTGTAACCACTTTTGGCTTTCCTCTGTCACTTGTCTGAAAGTCTGAGTCATACCTTTGCATATTAAATAGATCCTCTCGACTACTTGTGAAAACTGACCGTCCTGTAGCAGGGGGTGACAAAGTCTTGGCAGGCACATACTCTTCCCGATGCACCTGTTCTGTGCGGTCCACCTGTACCTTTCTACCAGGGTCAGTACGTACATCCATTATGAACTGTGCGGCTGGCTGGGTCGACTCCTCTAGTCGCTCTGGCGGGCTGTGGTCACCCCCATACTGGTACCCTACTTTCTCGTATCTAAGATCATAGTCTGAAGCAGATTTGGGGGCACCTTGGACAGGTCCTGAGCCCTCATACCTGGACTGCACCTGTGTGAAAGTATATGTAGGTTTGGTATCAGTGTCTAGCATCATGGGTTTATCATAACCCATCCGTTTTAACTCATTGTCTGATAAGGAGGACACTGACACACTCGGGTAGGGCTCCGATTGTAGCTCCCACATTCGCTGTCTTTCCTTCTTCTCTCGAGCAAACTGTTCCTGTTCTATCCTCAGCTTCTCTGCTTCCCGCTGGATCTTCTCCTGTAAGCAAGCAGACATAACAATCTTCAATGCCTAGATTACACCCATATATTATTCAACATCTGAATTTACAGTTCAACCTGGTTTAACTCTTTTTCCCCTAAATTTAGACTGAGTTATCAGCTTTCCTTGTGGTCAATTGGGTACCAAGTACAGCTCACCCTGCCCCAAAAGAAGCCATTGACATGGGGTGACCTACTATGATGGGGTTTACCTGTACTTTTTTTTCAATTTTTTTATCATTAAACTTAAATGAAAGCAAAACTCAATGAAGTAGCTAGGCTGGTATGAATTTTACAACTGTAGTCGATTTGGCTATAGTGAGATTAACATAGATATCTTGAGCCAAATACTTATTCTGTTTCCAAAACCATGAGAAAAATCTAATTAAAATACATAATTAAGTAAAATACCATGAGTATGTGCATCAAAAGTTGAATAAATTATGAATTATCCTTAGTCAATTTGGCCAAAGCTTTCAAAATTTTGCCAGCCAAATCACATCTTTATTAGCCACTGACTATTTGGCTAATGAACAGCACTACCCACAGGTATATTAAACTATTTGGGACTCTGGAAGCGTCAATGTTCCTTCTGCATGATACACCAAAGGACAGTAAATCGGTGTCATGTTCATTCACAGAATAAAAGATATGGAACACGTGCATGTATGATTTGACCACATTCAAGTGAGGAATATGGTCTTGATTTGTCCCCATACAGTCTCATTGGTTCCTACAAACACTCAGTAATTGGTCTTGGGTATACACTACAGAAGCAGCATCGATGCTCTAGGAATCCCTAACATTTTCATATGCCTGTGGCAATTGCCTGAAGTAGACATTTTTCCTCTGATCTGTTCAGCTATGACTGGTTCATATGGGAAAGGGTTAAAGACCACCCATAAGATCTGCACACAGTGAATAAGGACAGAAACACTGAACTAAAACATACTGACAGAGGACACTGTTCTGTCAGACAGCTGAAGTGGGGCACCAGCAGGTTTGAGTGCAGTTGGAAGAAGCATTAACCCTATTACTCTATAAAGAGTGGCACTCACTAAGCTCAACAAGTGGTGTAAGATACTACAGTAATTTGCAGCGTGCATAAAATGGCCAGTTGCAATAGGAGGCATGCTTATTAACTTCCCACTGCAATTGCATACCTGGTTATCTTTGTAACCATAGTCTCACCTGGTGAGACAGGGGACGCTGCCTGTGCGGAGAAGCAGGATATTATTAAGATTTTGGAAACAAAAGAATACTTTGTACAGGCAGACGGAAATTTATTCTTGTAACCAATTAGGAAGCACCAAAGGCATATGACTTTGGTATTTGTGAACTTAAATTCCCTTAAAGATACTAATTTTGTGAGAAAAGGGTATCTAGTCCTATCTGTGACAGTGATATGCTCGTGTGTCCTTTGTGACTGAGAGGTATGAGCCCCGTGCTTTGTGGCAATAAGTTAATATGCATGTCTCCTATTACAATTTGACATGCTTCTGTTAACAAGTCTGCTTCCTTCAATTCAGTGTTTGCAAGATCAAATTTTACCTCTTACATCCTTGAATCATCTGACAAGTAAAGAAATCATCTGACCAGATTCAGAATACCCATGGGTATCTCAAAGATAGAATGAAAGCATTGCAATCTACAATTTCAACTTACAGATAAACAATTTGGTAGGACAGATGATCTGCAGTAATATCCCGTTTTGATGAGATATACTTTCAAGATATGCTCATCAGCCATAGTAGGCTGAAATGACCAGCGCAAAGATGCTGGTAGTTGCACAAGGACAGCTCTGCAGGCAAATATACTGGTAGCAGCACAAGGACAGCTCTGCAGGCAAATATGCTGGTAGCAGCACAAGGGCAGCTCTGCAGGCAAATATGCTCGTAGCAGCACAAGGACAGCTCTGCAGGCAAATCCCCGCTCTGATTCATGTACAGCCATCAACAGGCACTCACTCACGTGCACTGGAAAAATTCACTGAACTCACTTCATACAGTAGTCCCTCCTTTGAGAGACCGCCCCTAGTGCCACCCAAAAGGCAGTCACATAAAGCAGGTGGTCCCTCAAAGCAGGGATAAATAACATGAAAAGTACTACAGAAAGACCTGACAACTGTGGTCTCTTAAAGGAGGTGGTCTCCCAAAGAAGTGGTCTTTCAAAGGAGGGAATACTGTATTGGTGTAATCAGTGCTCTACAATTCTTTTTATCTGCTGTAGTCCTCTGGGCAAGTAGTTTTGGCATTTTACTAGCCCTACCTTTGGACTTAATTGTCCATCAATACCCTTATTGGAATTTGACTTGTCCTGGGCTAGAGGCAGGCAAGTTGTAGAGCCTTGGTGTTTTAACTCCATGCATTTGATGGATCAATCAAATAAGAATTGCATATTCAAATTTGTCATAAAAGCACTTTGTTAAAGTCCCAGCATATCTGGTCTATAACCAGTATTGCTTGACCAGTCCCACTCCTGCATATTTATAAGGCAATACAACAGGCACTAATCAGATGACCGAGGCTGCATGTGCTTGGCATGGAAAGAATTCCACAACAGTGAAAACTGCTCACTGCCACGCTGGGCTATCCAACAAACATGTACTTGATGATACACATTTCAAGGGACAAAAGCATGTATCCCAAGTAATTTACTTTATTTATCAGACAAATTTCAAAATGTGCATATAGACTGGTATCAGTACTGGTACTTGTAGTAGTTACACTAACGGGTAGAACTAACCTCTGCTATCACCAGCTGTGACTGTACCTGTGACTCACAACTGGTGGCCAGTGATCCAGCAGCATCAGCAGGGAGAAAATTTGTACTGAAAACTAGGGTGGGTTCTGTGAGAAAGCCAAACCTGTCTCTGCGGTCATTAAACTTCCCCCCACCCCCTTGAATTAAGACTGAGTCAGCTTTCCTTGGCATGGGCCCAACCTATGCCTAGGAAAGCTGTTGACCTAGGGCATATGATCTTGATAGGTCTCATCTACAATTCTCAGTCAAACTGTTTTTCATTACTGTTAAAATTAGTTGAAAACATTGAAGCAGACATTTGATCACCAGCAAGTTTTGGTTTGTTTAAGGATGAAAGGGTTAAGGCACATTAGTGGTTTCATTCTCGTGAGATCTCCCAACTGAAGCACTGAAATTCCAAAGTACCTTTAATACTGCCCACAGAGACCACCTATCACCAGAGACCACACCTTGGTGGTTTGCAGGGTAGATAATCAGGACAAACACTACTACATGTACTGTACATGTCAGTAAGATCAAAACTCTCAGTTCGAGTCATGGGTGGTTTCCAATAAAATCTTCACACAGACAGGTGGGTTCCAGACCTGCTGGCCTGCATGTAGCACCTACCAAAGCTACAAATAGGATAAAAATCACACCCAGAGCCATGCCCAGGGGGCATGAACAATTTACATCTAATTGTATGGCCTAACATATTAATGAAACGTAGTACGGGGTTGTGGACAAAAAAAAAAAAAAAAAAAAAAAAGCCTTTCCAACTATCTAATAAAACCATGGATGGTAATTTACTCCCTCCCCTATCGAATATCACCAATTTTCTAATTTGACCCAAGTAGAGTGCCCAACATCTCATGTGCTCCTACCTCCATGGCACGCAGTTGTTCCTCCTTTTCCTTGAGCTGTTGGGCCTCGTGTTCCTCTCGTCGTCGACGTTCTTCGTCCTTTCTCTGTTGCTGCTGCTCAGCCCACAATCTTGCTTCACTTTCATCTGCAAACAGTTCCAAGAGATGTACATATATTCCATACTCGTCTACTCCATACAGGTTCTCTTCAGCCACGGTGGCATATACCAACATGATAACACGACCTATGCTAGCATCAAATATATACAACTATCCACTTCATCGCAACCACAGATGCTCTTTAATGAAACATAAAGGTGACTGACTTGGCTTGAGAGTTTATGAATGTATATATATTGTTGATTAACAATGCTTACAGTTCACCTCTGCTGAGTAAACAGTTGGTTTCGCCCAAGTGACAATGTACTGATAGTTTTCTACAAATATTGTGTTCAGACAGTGATATGTGTGCCTCAAGGGACATATAAAGGCATCCACTTCCATAGAGAATGCGTAAACAGGAATTTACCATCTAACACTAACATATAATATATCATCAACATTCATATTTACCTCAATTTCCTGTAATACAGACCTACATTATAGAAACAGTTTAAGAGTTAGTTATGCGGATTTCTTTTTTTCCCCCCTTTTTTTTGTTGTTGTTGCAACGTCTGCATTGAGGAAGACTTGCCTGGCACATGTACCATGTAAGTCAGTGGATTAGAGACAAGAGCGAGTATGGTCTGCCTAGCAGGCAAGACATGGTAGTTTTGCACTCACCTCTGTATGGCCTGAGTCTATCTGCATCTGGTCTCCCATAGGAGGGAGAACTCCACGGGTAAGCTGGCTCTGGTCTGAAAATATAGGGACACAAAAATAGTATTAATACATGAAACAACACTGCATTAGTGAAGCGATATTTCGTCCATCTGATCAAATGATGCACTTCGATCAAAGAAAAAACGTCGGACAGAATATTAACCCTCTGACCCAAAGTATTTTGGACTCAATGTATTTAAGAGCTGATGTATCAGCTCTTAGGGTCCAGAGGGTCAACAAACTTACTCTTTGAGTTATATGAGCTTGTCTAGGGTCTACATAGTTTATCATCTGACCTCTGGAATATCATTTCTTTCTTTTTGGACTTGTCTAATTCTCATTTATCTGTGATAATTTGACTGACTGTAAGCCATAACAGGAGGCAGGGAAAAACCAAGCCATCCCACGCTAAGCACTGGAAAACCTTACTCAATGGGTTTTCTTGGATTTTTTTTCTTTTTTGTTATGGAATGCAGTAATATTGTTGTTTAATTCAACCAAGTATACTGCAAAACCGATCAGTAGTGTAGGATTTCTGAAGAGACTTTTGTGTATTCGTTTGCAGACTAGGTATTACATGCCAAGTTCCATTGATGCAATGCTGGAAAAATAACAAAGTTCCTCCAAAGGAAGAGCTGGTAATGGGACAGTTGTACATTGCTCTGACAATACTGGTCATTGTCTGTTGTAGTGGCCCAACATGTGACAATGACTGTCATACATGTCATAGTACGCACGTGCAAGGCACCCCACCACACCTGCATGTAAAGACCATTGGCGTCCACTCCAGCATGATATGCTGAATGAAATGTTTCCATGTTAGCCTCATGTGTGTGTACACTGTGTGCATATCTCCGAGCCCAAAGGCTCCAGTTCATTGGCTCACCTTTGTTACTTGCAAGCATGCCCCAGGGAAACAAAACTGACGCTGCTTGTTAACTCATTCGATTCTATGGTCACAGGCCTTGGTCACTGACTCAAGACTATAGGCATGTTGGTACTTGAATGAAAGCTCTTTTCATGAAGAATTTAAATCTGCAATTGTCATCTTACATCTAGGTAAATATACGGGAAAATCAGGGACTGGTATGGAATGAGTTAATGGCCACGGTATATCCCACTTACATGTACTTTGGCAGCACAAAGAAGGAAGTGACTTCAATCAGCACATACCTCAGTCGGGAGTTAGTTACCTGGGGCACCACATTACCACCTCACAGCCTTCACACTTTCTATATATGACTAAATCTCTGGGGTGAAACTTTACTGGACCTGATTTTAATGAAATTCATTGAAAAAGTCATTTCCCCTATACTTTTTAAGAAATAAGTCCGAAATTCATTGCAAAAATCATCTCCGCTATACTTTTTAAGGGAGGACGACTTCAATTACCATGGTGGGTATATAGGCACCACACAGAAAAGACCCCTGTTTTTCAACTATGTAGACTGTTGGCCCCTACATTGTTATCAGCAAGTACAAATTTTGACCTCCTAATTTGGTAAAAACAACGCAAGAAATAAAGAAAATGAAAAGTATTGACTCCCTGTTCTATTATGTGCATATAATTGTTTTTAACTGTGCAGGGAGCCTATACACCCACTAGCACAGGCAGTACCTAGAGTGCCTGCTGGGGGCTTTATTGTTGTCTCAAACAGACAGTAGACGTCTTTCTTGTCACACTTGGAGAGGGTTTTGACCAAAACATTTCCAGAAATAGTGTTGCAGTCAACTGGAATAGGAATGGGAATAACCATCACAACCCAAGATGAACTCCTTTCTGGTTCCTAGCTACTACGAGGCTATCTGCAGCATGATTCAGAAGCGGTCTGCAATGAGAACAATAGCCTCACTTCATGTAGTGAGTAGTGACACTCAAAAAGAGTAATTGTTCCTTGAGCTTGTATGTGACTGTGTATGTATCAGTGATACACAGAAAGTATACTCCTGTGGCTTCATGTTCTTGGTGATAATACTGGATAGAAGGGATTGTTCCTTGAACCACTGTAACAGTGCAAGTCCACACAATTCCCTTACTTCATGTTCTTGGCAGTCACACTCTCGACAACTGATTGTTCCTTGAACTAATACAAGAGCAACACATCACTAACAAACTGGGCAGTGTTGTCCTAAGTGATTGTTTCTTCAGTGAACACAACAAGCATCACTTATAAACTAAGCTGTGGCTTGGTGAACATGTTAGATTGTTTATAAACTAACAGAAGAGCAAAACACTGTAAATCAACTTAAGTTTTACTGTCTCACTACATTATACACACCAGTAGGTGATTATTTTGCCAACTAATACCAGAACACAACATTCCTGATTAACTGGTTCAAATTATCTGTATGCTACAACAATTAATACAGGTACAGTAATGGACCCATAGCAATATGGAAGGACTATGAAGTTAGTTCATGTGCTCCCCAATAGAGGTCACTTTAATCTGTGTGGGATGAAGTTGCAAATCCACTTTATTAATTTCCATGATTGGAACTTGCTGTGTAAGAGTTACCTGAAAACTGCTGCATATGCAATAAGGCAGAAACACCTGACTTGGGTTGGATCAAGCTGTGTATAGCATACAGCTCAAAGCAGGGCTCGAAATGAAGATTTTTACTGACTAGCCACGATGACCAAAATCTGACCATTCAGCCAGTTTTGTGGTAAGAATCATTAGTATGGTCCCTAGCCAAGTGGGATTATGCACTTAGCCAACCATAAAATTGACCAGCACTTGGCTGGTGGCTGGTGCTAACTTCAAGCCCTGAAAAGGTGTTGAGGAGTAGATTACTTTTCCTTAGTATACCAGCAACATGTAACATATATGGGAAGGAATACCTCTGCCTTCCTCATCTATTGTCATGCTGTTTGCTTGAGGCCTTAATTCACATGTTTACATTCATGAAGAATACCAAACAAAATTTTAGACCTGATAAATGTGAAACAGTAATGGCAGTACCTTCGCTACTTTTAACATATGTGAGCACATACTCCTAATCTGCTGGAATTCTAACTATGCCACAATTTTATCGAATAGGCCAAAACAACTTCCTTATATAGCACAAGTAAGTTGCATACAAGTGAAAATATCCACAGCGAGTATTTTCACCACTTTATGGATATGACCCTCATGTGATCTGCAGTGACAGCCACCTTTATTACAGGTACTACTACGGTCCTGTAACTTGAGACTGCAAAATACTTAACTCTTCTGGAGCTAATCACAACAAAACTGGTGTTTACTGAACTGTTACAGATAAAAATTCCTCACAAAGAAAAAGGTCTTTCTTTCAAGTACCAGCATAACCTATAATTCCAGAGATACGAAGTGCAGTCCACGTAAACAGCTTTCTTCAGGATGCTTTGGGTACATTTTGCCCTGCCCAGGAAAGCTATTAACCCTGTCCCTATATCACCACTGACAGGGTTAACTGTAACAGCTACAAAGCAAAATTCAAACATGTCTGGTTCTTATGTTTGTACATTTATTCCTCTTCCCTGAATTTTGTTTCTCATTTTCTAGTTCTTGCCTACTGATATGTAGCAAGTGTCCATACTGACCACAACGAAAGCAATAGTTTTGCCACAGACTTTGGCAGTCTTTTTTTTTTCAGTACATCATAAAGACCCTGAAAGCCCTGCTTACCTCTTCAGCATGTTAAAAGACAGATAAAGTTATGAAGCACTATGGGTTAACTGGAAAGTACATAGAGATGTTATTTTTCCCTTCTTTCTATCCATGAGAGGACTCCACTTCATATCAGGGACACATTAACTCTACCAAAGCTTATTACCACAAAGTAAATCTCATCTGATGTACCATAATGATTCCAGATTCACACCTCATGGAAAAGACCTTTCAGTCAACCCCTAGCATGTGCCATCACAGGCAGATTCAGAAATTTCAGAGAGTAGGCGTAGCAGATCTCCACTGGAAATTTTAGAGAGTGAAGGCCGTAGACAAACCTAAAATGTAATTTTTTTTTCAATTTTTTTCCCTTGCAAATAGATTTTTTCCAGTGAAAGTGAGGTGCATGCTAGGAGCCCACCCCCAATCTACCCTTATGTCTAGACAAAAAGACTGCCCAGGTCAACAGCTTTCATTGGTACTTTGCATAAATTGCATCCAACACCCACAAAGGAAAACTGTAATCCCCCAACTTAGCACTGAGAAGTTATGTTTTGCTGTACAATAAAAAAGCTAGGTAGGAACTCCATACAGTGGTCATATTACAGACCTACAGGAACATACATGTGACCTGTTACTTTTGAATGGTCACATCCAGGCCATATTTGTAACTGCCATCTAGAACTTCAGTTTTGTAACCATTTCTGGAATGATACACGTACATGTAACATTGTTTCAACCCGACAGTATAACATAAACATTTTACAGTAACCCAACCTGGGCCAATACCTGTTTGGAGTTTGGTATATATTTCACACTTGCTTAACTTGGAATGGTGCATGTGACTTAAATACGTAACCTGGGTAAGCATAGTGTAGGCTGTCCCCGGCTTTCAACTTGACAAACAAAGCACACTTGATGAGCAGCTTTAAGATATGAATATCCCATCAACTTATGGATGCTAACATTGTGATCTGTTCTAAACACACAAGCCTGTCACCTACCTGTGCATGTGTGTCCATGTAGACATTTTGCCATACATTTTCCCTGTTTCCCACACACTTATCCCTGTCTGCCAATCAGGTCAGTTCTCCTTACAGTTTTCACCACAAAAATTCAGCTTCCTCAAATGTCAATCATGTGATTCTAGTATGGTAATTACTTACATTTTGCTCCATAAATTTTTGACTCTGATGCTATCATTTAATGAATATTTCATAGGGGAGTTTTTTTTTTTTTTGCTGGCAGCTCATAAAACAAATACATGTGCACTGGCCATACTTCCAGAGGAAATGTCTCTTCCTTCTTGGACATGAGGCTAATGAAGGGTTATTTTGTGCCATGATTGAAAATTTAAACTAAACATAGTTCTGTTGTACATTTTAAAAATACTGGTAATTCACTATTTGTGCTGAATTTCAATATGAAGTAAGTGTTGAAAAAAATGCATGTCACGGTAATGACCCTAAAGGCATGAGAAAATTAATTACTATGAAAATTACCCCCTTCCCCTTACCTGTCACAGCAGCAAGACTTGACCTGAATACCTGTTGCTTAACATGGCATGAAAACACTGTTTATAGGCCAGCTCTTTGTGTGGTATGTATACATTTTGAAACTGACTGACCTTGAAGGAGGAACAGTGGTCAGTTGGCCTTTTGTGTACATTGTGACATTTTTCAGTGATAAATAGCACATTTTGACACTTTATAAATCATAAATAATACATTGTGACATGTTATCTAATATAAAGTCACAGCTTCTGAAAAGTTGGGACATATAGAAATTCAACATGTGTTTTGTACACTGTACATCCATGAATATCAAACGCAAATATTTGTACACAATAATACAATATTCTTGGACAAATCATTGTCTACCCAGTGGTTTCAAGGAACTTTTGTCTTTCATCTCTCCACATTAACTTCCCAAAAGGGACCAGCTGGATCAATTTGACTTATTTTAAAGTGCACCAAATTAGGAAAAGTCTCTGTGTTTAATCAAGCGTAAATGCCAGCACCTTGTATGGGAGACTGCATTACTGGGTTATGTTTGGCTGGATTATAAACACGCAGAGGTGTTCAAGGACAGGAAATAGAACTTTAGACTTTCAAATTAAACCCAGTATAGTGTTAGCCAAATATACATCATGCACAAACCAACAACAATTGTGTTCACATTTTCACCTTCCGGTGAACCATAACCACACTGCATCAAAAGATGTAGCATTATTTGTTTCCTAGATGGGGACAATTATTTTCCTTGTGTTGATCAACATTAATCCAGTTATTTATACCCTGTATACTCACCTTCTTTCCAGTTCTTTCCTTTTCCTTTCCTCCTCCTCTCTCCTCTTTTCTTCCTCTCTCCTCTTCTCTTCCTCTCTTCTCTTTTGTTCCTCCTCCTCTCTTCTCCGTTCTTCCTCTTTCCTTCTCTGTTCCTCTTGTCTGCGATGTTCTTCCTCCCTCTGTCGCTGTTCTTCCTCCTCTCTCCGCCGCCGCTCTTCCATGCGGCGCTGCTGCTCCCTCTGGGCTTGCTCCTTCTGCCGTTTACGCTCCTCCTCTTCTTCCTCCTTTCGCCGCTGTTCTTCTTCCTTTCGTCGCTGTTCCTCTAACTTACGTCGCTGTTCATCTTGTCGTCGCTTCTGTTCCTCCAGCTCTCTCTGATGCTGCAGCTCTTTTTCAAGCAAACGTTCCTCCTGTGTGCAGATGAAAAAAATGTTTATTGCGGACACTATAATACTTCAAATCACCACTGACTCCTGAATCTGATTTGTCATTTCCTGCTTGTATACATGTACCACCCATTGTCCTATGACCCCAGCCTGTGCAAGAGGCATGGGGTTGCTGGGGTTGTACCACCATGCCACCCTATCTTGGGCTTAACAGTAATGTGAACTCTAAACTCCAAAATCAGAAACTTGTCCTGTTGAATATTGTATTTAAAATGCATTCCAAGAATCTTACTACCTGCTGAAGTCTGCTGCTCCACAACTTGAATGAATTCACAATCTGCAGTTCAACCTATCTTCCACATGCTCTCCAAATAAAAAAGAATTAATGCAGACAACTAAAAACACTTTTATCTTGGGTACCATTTAGGGGGACATACACTTGTATATGTTTTATGCTGCATAGATTTGTTTTCCTTCCCTCACCTCTTGTTTTTTACGAATTTCTATCTCCTCTGCATATCTCTGTTCTTCCTGGTACTTCTTTCGCATGGCATCCTGGTCTCGCTGGAACTTTTCCTGAAAAAGCGAATGACAGCTCACTCCTTGCCCAAGTCACATTAAATACATAACCTGACAGTACAGCAGTCTTTGATATAGAACACCAGCTTCATGTTTGGAATTTGCTGAATTGGTCTCTGTTCAAGTAGACAAAGACGTCTTTGAAGTAAAGATAACACATTCAGGCAGTACGTACAGGTATGTTTATCCCTGCTGCCCTCAAAGCATGACAGCTTCCATTTGTCAAAATTAAAACATTACTTTCAACAGAAAAAATAATTTGTGCCTATTACAGACCACATGCATACATGTGCACACATTTCAATATTGCTATTAATTAAGTGCAACCATATAAATGTACACATAAAAAAACACAAAACCCAGGGATTTTCCCTTTCAAGATCTTTTATTTTATTTCACAACTAGTTAAGACATTTTCTACGTGCACAATGTATATATTGCTGTATATTTACAGTCCTCTGGTAGCTGAAAAGTTACAGCAAAAGTCAACTGCACACGCTTTTGCATTATTCTCTTAAGACTTGAGTGAAATAGGAAACTTGTTACAAAAATAAATTTGTATCATGAAACTTTTTGTAAATCTTTTCAGCAAATGAAAATTTGACTCAACATCAGTAATGTATTTGTTACATCAAGTCCATGTGGTTTTGTTCAGTAAAGTTGGTGAAATTTCGTTACATAAGGTCATTGTAGTTTTGTCCTGAAATATAGTCAGTGTGGCGTTGTTCTGTGACTTGAGCAGTTTTGTTGTTAAGTCAAAGTACCTTTGTTGTTAAGGTTACTCAGTGTAGTTTTGTTGTTAAGTAAAGTCACTATTGTTTTTTGCTAAGTCAGCTGGTGTAGTTTTTGTCAAGTAGTCAGTGTAGATTTCTTAAAGTCATTTTAGTTTTGTTTAGTGAAGTCAGTGTAGTAGTGTTGTCAAGTAAAGTAAATGTGATATTTTTGTCATGTACACATGGCGCCAGGCAAGTTGCACACCTTGTGCAGTCACATTCACTACCAGCTACATCCAAAGACAGCGACTTCCACCACCACAAAACCAAGCAATAAGCAGATTCTGATCCTTAATTTGAAGCTGATGCATTTATCAATTTAACGTAAGTGAATCCCGAAACACGACAAAGAATAAAAGATCCAAGAGAGAGAAGAGAATTACTTATAAAGTGGTATCTGCTGTATGTGGCCACCCGTTCTGTCAAGAAAAAGTGGCCACATACAGCAGGTGACCTGTCACCACAGGTAAATTGTACAAAGAAATTGACTCCTATGGCTGAGCCTAGTGACCACAAAAAGCAGTGCCGCTGCTCATGGCAGTGGTTGCATACAGCAGGTACCACTGTATATATGTGTGTGTCGAAAGAGCATTTGGTGGCTAGAACCAACTTCTGTTATACTTTGACCTCTGAGACTTTATTCTTTTAGTAATGTTAAAAGAGAGACTGGAGAATTATATATATGTGTGCATCAAAAAAGAATTTGGTGGCTGCAACCAACTTCTGTCATACTTTGACCTCTGACACTTTCTTCTTTTAATCATGTTGAAAGAGAGACTGGGCATTTTTGTGCATGTAGACATGTTAAAACCTGCACTGTGAGTGTTCATTTTGATGTAGAATCGCTAATGCAACGTAAAACATAAAAATGAATCAAACTTCTCTCATTCAATTATTGACACTTCAGTTCCCTACACATGACAAAATTCAGAAAAATTTCCAACAAACAGTTCCGCCATCCACCAATGCTGGCACATGCTTCTGCACACATTTTGATATTTTTTGAACATGTATATTTACAGACACAATTACCACATTTAATGCTTATATTTAACTGGCTGGTTTTCAAGCTTTCATTCTGTAGAACTGTACAAAATGGACATGATTTCATGGCCTTACATGGAACATACTTAAGACCCCCCCACTTAAGGTTTGTCAGTCACACTATTCGCCACTGACAAATTTAATATTGCACAAACCTGCGAGAAGCCGTGTGTTCTTCACTGCCCATGCTGGATGCATAATGTTCTATACCTTGTATCCACAGTCTGCTTTTATTATCACAGTATCATTCCACAAGCTTACGACCTATGACATATCTCTCTCTCTCTCTCTCTATATATATATATGTACAAGGGTCATTCAGTAGCTAGGCACACTGCAGTAGGTGTGTCTAAACATTACACATAATATCTTCATATGGGGTAAGTTCCATACCCACATAGCAAATTTTGTCGCTGATCAGCATACCTCTGATTGCCAATCAAATTTCAATCCCACGCCTGGCTTGGTATTTATCATTGTTCGTTTTTGTGCGCACCAGACTGCAAAAGGACAGAGCTTTGCCTGGTGGAGTGAAACCAGGCATGGCATTGATAAGAATGTGACATGATTATATGTACATATGAATAGAAACTCATCACTTCAGATATATATAAATGTGCAAATTATAAATATAAAAAAACAATAAAAAAAATCCAAGGAAACTAGTATTCCACAGTGGCTGGAGATGATTTACTGCATACAAACATGTATGTATGCAAAAATTAGTTTTAATTTGTTTAAATATGATATATGTGTACACACCATAACATGTCACATGACAACAAACACTACAGGTAGAGTTTTCTGTGCGCACTGAAGTTTACACACACTTTGGAACAACCACCATCAACTTTTTTCCACCTGTTGGATATGTATGTACTGATAGTATAAAGAGTGTAATATCTGTACACAAGCCCAGTGAACACTAGCTACCACAACTGTCAGCATCAGCGTTAACTCCTTCAGTGCCAATCATGCCTAAAGTTGATTTACTCAAGTCAGACAAGTCTGAAGTATCATTAGGATCCCAGATTCATATTCCTCATAAAAAGACCTTTCATTCAAGTCCCAGTATGCCTATGGATCCAGAGAGAATATCCCAGGTCAACAGCTTTTCTCAGCGCGCATTGGCGCAATGCACAGAGAAAAGCTATTGACTCAGTCCAAAATTTAGCACTGAAAGGGTTAACATTTTGTCAATACATAATTGATAGACCTGTCAGTGTAGTGTGGGAACACCTGTCAAGTCCATGTATAGTCTTTCCAAAAGTGACAAAAGGGTGGCCCTAACAGAGACATGGCCTTTGTCATGGGGCAATACAATTGGTACTTTCCTGATTAGAATAGGACCAAGTCAACTTCTTTCCTTGGTCTGAGCTCGGTACAATGAACCGAATACAAGCCATTGGAAGACTGCTGACCTGGAGCATGTCCTGATAGGTCTAATGTACAAGTCTCATTCACAATGTTTCACATGAATGAAAAATTCAAATCAAGACTACGGAGTGCACTTTACATCTGGGCATTTTGCAGCAATCTGAGTGGAAAAGGGTTAAAATGGCACACATTTTGCATGAAAACTGTACCTAATTCCAGTCATGTGATCTTTTATATCAGGATTTGTAACAGAACGTTTTTTAGAACAGTCAGATTTTAGATTCATATTTACGAAGCAGAGTTTGCAAATAATCAACAAAACCAATATTCTAATTTAGTTTTACAAATTATATATATATTTTCATACTATCAAGGTGGGAAATTGTTTTTTACAATGCAACAATTGATCCCAACTGGCCCAGTGATAACATGTACTTTAGAGGGAAATTCCATTTGGTCACTGGAAGTTGTGGCACAAGTGCAGTACATGAGGAACAACCAACACCATGAGAACTTAAAGCAGCTAGAGACCAGAAACACTGAGGCATAACACCATTAAAAGACAGAGTAAGACACCAAGCTAGGCACCACACCAGTAGAAGACAGAGCAATACATAGGATAAGTGAGGAGTTTGTGCTGCTAAGAGGATACCTGACTCTGAAGAACTAGGCCATACGTAGTATGGCTCTCTGGTGCCCCCTGGTGGAGAAAAAAGTTACAATCAAATATGGCTGATAGTTCCAACCGTCAATGGAGAAACCACACATGTAAATAAATGGATATTGAGAATACTTACTAATCATGTCCATTAACTGTACTGATAGTCATCCTGCACACTCACACAGGTGAATTACATGGTATGTACATACACTAAAAAATTTTAAAACTCAAAGTATGTTTCACTAATTGCAACTGCAAATAGATGGCCCAGCTAAACATGCAAACAATATTATGGGATGAAAACAAGCAATTTACTGATTCATGAACCACTAAGGAAAATGCAGGGAATCAAACAAGAACAAAGGTAGCTTATTTTTTCTTCACAGACTTTTGTCACACAAATTGCAGAATGCAACTTTAGCTAGCAAATAATCCACTTATGCACACTCATTCAGGTTGTTTAATGGGAAAAGTTATCAAATAACTTGATTTTCTAAAAGTAAGCTACCATTATATCCTCATTGTTTATTCCTACCTGTCGCTTCTCCTCTTGATCCAGGTCCCATTTTTCCATTCGTATCCTTTCCTCTTCCAGATTCAGGCGTGAACTGCCTCGAAGGGGGTCATGAGTTTGGTAATTACCACCTAATTCTGCAAACAGATCATCCACTGGCCTCCGTTCACTCTCCTGGGGTTTATCATATGGTGGATAATATTTTGAGTCTTGGGTTCTCTCATATGGCGAAGTATACTTTGATTCCTGTTCTAATTTGTCTTTATAATTTACTTGTTCACGTGAGTTCACAAACTGAGCTTGCCTCTTGGCCTCATCTCTCTCCAGATCAGCAATAATCTTTCGCTCTTCCTCCTCAAGGTCATACTGACCTCCTACTTTGTAAGTGCTGTATCCTGAATCTTGGAACTGCCATGGGGGTGTAATTTCTCGAGAACTGGACTTCCTGTCTGTCGATTCCAGTTGCTGCCAAAAGGAACTTTCTCCATCTTTCTTAGAATTATTTTTTTCTTTTTGAACTTCGATTGCACTCCAAACATTTTCTTCCTTTTTCTTTGACTCCCGTGCAGCTTCATCTGTGAAATGATGATAAAGTGGTAAAAACTTTATGCAAAATCAATACAACACACTATATCCGAGAATGTTCTTTCAAACTTTAGTAGTATTAAAGCATGATGGAACAAGAGCATTCAGACTTGTCCGTTTGTTTTCCCTCATGTTTATAATGCACACAGATCACCTTTGTAATTCTGTATTTCAGCTCTATCTCAAGACTCACTGGGATCGAACATGCAGGCCATGTGCCTTACAAAAGTTTTAGTTCCACTTTCTCCCACCAGGTGCAAAACCTGCACCAATTAATTCTCTGTTTCAGTTTGAAGAGCAGTCTGACACACCCTGAAACAAACTTCTAAACATCTACCAAAATACATAGGACTGAAATAAAATAAACATTTCAGAAACACAGTAATGCATGAATTACTATGTAACTATTTCATGTATTATGGGCTCTACAAGAACTTCAAGGTATGATGATAACTTAATCAATGATAGTTATGTGTCCAGAAGACAACAGAAGAAGGAGCTTGTGAAAAGCAACAGGAAGGGAGCTCACTTACCTTTCAATATTTTAAACTCTTCAGACTTCTCAATACTCATGCCCAAGAATTCAGATTTTCTCCTGAGCATGTCTTCCTTCATCTTGGTAACAGAGTCACTGTCCTCGGCCTCACCATAGGGTCTCTTGGGCGGGGACGACTGGAACTGGAACGTGTTGTCTGCTGTCATCGGAGGCTCGTCAGGCAATAGATCACTGCAGTCTAGCAGTGAGTTCTGGCTGTCTGTGCGTACAATGGATGACGGGAACGTACTCCAGTTGGGTGGTGGCGGGGGTGGCTCAGATGGAGGTTCTGACAGATTTGGGGCAGACTCTGGGTATTGGGGTTCCGTGCCAGGATCTAGATGGTCAACAGACCTGTTTGGTTGCTGCAAACAGGCAGAGCACATTGTGACATCAATACATGAAAATATAGCACACACAAACCCTTGTCCACTGATTTTGTATCCCCCCCCCCAAAAAAAAAAATTGTAAAAATGATCATTTTTACTATTTGGTGATCCAGGTTCAACCAATGTGTCAAACAAGACCAAAGCTCAAAAATATAACACCTCAAGTTTATACTACTAGAAAGTGTACCATTTCAGGTTGTCACCCATAAACTAGTTTTTGGACCAATTAAATGTTTCCTTATGCAACAATAAAAATAGCCATGATGTTTATGACCCTAAACTGTGCCCAACATCTTCCAGCAGCTCACCTGGTAGTCCTTAGCCTCCTCGTGGAGCAGCTCCTGATGCCTGTGCTCCATGTCCTGCTCCTGTAGCTCCTCCTGCTCCAGATCCGCCATGATACGCTGCTCCAGGGCCTCCTGGTCGGAGTTCCACGTACCCACGCTGTCTGGTGTCCCCCGACCGCTCTGCGTTCTGGCTGCCTCCTGCAAATTATACTACAGTAATTTTTATTTACACTTTGTGCGCTGATTTGATTCGGGTTCAAGATACAATCATGTGAATTATAACTCAACAGGAGTGGCTTATGTTTTAGTTACTCTGTGCCATGGTAACAGCTCAGTGGGCTATTTTGGGATTGTGGTGTGAATTTTGACAAAAATAGGTCATGTTTTTAAGAAGGGAGCTTGTTCTCATTTTACACATACTCAGTAGCACATTTATGAACACAAATGTGGCAAACTTGCACCATTGTACATGTTTTTCTTTTGTCGGATCACAATGTCAAAATTTTCACACACAAAAATGTGATGAAAAACGGAATAGAAAGGGGGTCATTTCAAGGTCACTCTCTGCCAAGGTGTGGAGGTTTGTAAGTGTCTGAGAGCATCTCATCTTCTTACTACTCTTATTTTACTTTTATGTTTACACAGAAAAAAAATACAAGGATGGCAATCTGCATCACAGAAGCTTATGAAGTGAGTGACGGTGGCTACATGTATAAAATGGTGGAACTGTCCCAGTCTGGATCTATGGTGCAGCTGTTAACATCAAGAAACACAAGTTTATTACCCTTTCCACAGTCAGACTTTTACATATATAGTGGTTGGCACAAATATATAGTGGTTGGCACAAACTATGGAAATTAAAAAAGGGCTTTCAGTACTTAAGTACTGCAAATAAAAATGCCCAGTATGCTAGCACGGAAAACCCCTTACCCCACCCCATATATGGCAATGGCAATTCCATGCACACACCAATCAGGAAGAGGAGGAATTGGTGACTTAAGTCTGTCCATCTGGACTCTCTGCCTGGGATCCTGAAAGCCCATACAGCCTACAGTACAGTGTCTGTGTACAGTGATGTCCTTAAGGTGACACACCCAAAAACCAAGATGCAAAGCATCAGATTTCATTACATAGAGGACCCAGCTTTCCACATGGGGACGGCAGTACAGACCGACACCAAGGCTAAAACTTTCCAATGTTACACACTGAACTGTGTGCTCAAACATGCAATTCGCAGGCTAGGCTCACTTCCCTGTGTTTGTGTTCAGTCTGAGGACCAAGAGTTCCCATCCCACCCAGATTTTTCAGTTCTAATTGATGCCTGTGGCTTGGTCTACTTGACCTAATGAGTCCTCACTTGAAAGAAGTGTATCAATAGTTTTATGCAAGGAAATACTGACTCTGACTTGCAGCAAGACCACACAAAGATGATACGGCTGAACAATGGGCAAACCAGGGCAAGCACTGAACTTAACTTGGGTGGGTTGCTGGACTCAAATCACCCCACACATGTAATGAGAAAACTTCCTACATATGATTAACCAATAAGAGAAATTTCTCATAAACGGAGCTTCCGCCCAAGCCCCCAACATGCTTATGGTGAGTTTTACTGTGCTTAATTTGCAAGTCATGCTTTTGACACTACACAACAAGGCCACAGCATGGTATTGCATTCAATGTAGCAAAATAATGACCACTGCATCTTTGGAATAAGTTGACACAAGGTCAACTTGGTCAGCATGACCAAATTCACTGCCACACAATGCATGGAAAATCAGTGAGAAAGACAAAAATGTTTTGCCGGCTGTATCTAGTCATGAACCTGGTTGTTTTCAATGCCTGGTTCTGTTTTTTTGCTGTCTGATATTGCTAAGTGCTATGTAAACATAAAGGATACCCACCAGTTACATAGTCTGACAACCACAGATTCTGGTACTTATGACAACGGCCTGCAGCAAATGACCATCAAATCATGAATTTTACTTTATACATAGACCCAAAATCTGCAGAGAGAATTTTGTGCATCTTGATTGATTCAGCACTCAAAATTAAAGGCTACAAGTAGAAGGTCGTGACACCACTTAAGTGAGAAACCCTTTCTTGCATACACCCAGGATGCTGAAAGGGTCGAATTACAGAGCTTTATCCAAAAACTATGCGGACATTGAAGAAGCTGCATTTCCTGATTAAGAAATAGCACCACAAGTTCTGACAGATGTGGACAATTCTTATTGTGTGTCAACAATCTGATGACAGGACAGAGACAAGTGCTTGCATTCTACAAGTGATCAGCAAAAGCTGCACTTAACTTGTGGCAGGAAACCAGCACAGCTTTATGAACTTAACATACATGCAGGTATAAATACTTTGTCTTCAATAGCTAATTTCAAAGTAAAAATCTGTACCAAATATTTCTGCTCCTATTTCCATTGCATTTTCTTAGACTACCTAGATTCTCTCTCATTTTTTTGTGTGGTATGAGTTTGTTGCTTGATATATCATCAGAGAGTGACCTTGTCATGACCCCTGAATTAGTGGTGTGGAACGGGACAGGTGTAGGGGAGATGGGAGCCTGTCTTTTTTAACACTTAATGTCAGATCCCTCATAATGAATAATAAACATTGCTGTCAAAGTTGGCCAATTAAAAATTTTACGGTTATTTTACATTTGGACACTCCTTTCAGTTGTACTAAGATAAGGTATAAAATGACTGAAAAAAATAATCCAACAAACCAATACATGTATCTATGTATGTTCTCATAATAAAATCCTTCATGTTCTATTCCTGTTATAAATGTGTTTGCTATTTTTGACATACAAGATTTTAGTTTTAAATCTGACACAACAAATATACTAGCACTACAAGCAAGATGGAAACAGGGTGTCACAGGTGTGCTGTGTAAAATAAAGTGGTAAGTGGGTGTGTGTACAATGATAGAGTATAACTACCTCTGCCTGCAGCCTGGCCAGCAAGGGGCTACCCTCGTATTGCCGGGTGGTGCTCTTAGAGGTGAAGCTGCTGGCAGTCGTGTCTGTCTTGGGCTTGCCCCAGTCTCGTGTGTTCTTTGTCTCTGTGATCCTGGTCTCTGTCACAGTTTTCTCCGTCTTGATGACCCTCATTTCCTCTGCTGGTTTCTTGACTTCTTTTTCCTCCTCCTCCTCCTCCTCATCTTCCTCCATATCATCTGGGTCTAGTTCACCTGACATCATACACAACTCTATCGCTACACTGTTGCGACAAATGACAACATGCTTGTGTGTGTAAATGCAAGCAGAGGATGACATGGTAACCTGGCTCTATAGGTTTTCTTTCATTCTTTTTTTTTCTTCCCTCTCCAGGAACAAACATGATCCATAATTCACAACTTATAAATGGTCTTAATTCTTCCATAAATTGAGTCCCACTTTCTGCATATTCTCTCTCTCTCTCTCTCTCTCTCTCTCTCTCTCTCTCTCTCTCTCTCTCTCTCTCTCTCTCTCTCTCTCTCTCTCTCTCTCTCTCTCTCTCTCTCTCTCTCTCTCTCTCTCTCTCTCTCTCTCTCTCTCTCTCTCTCTCCCTCCCTCCCTCCCTCCATCCCTCCCTCCCTCCCTCCCCATATGCATACACATACACATCAATCATGTTTTCCCTCCTAGTTCAGCAAACTTTGTATGCATGTAATTAATTTTTGCTTTTCTTTAACGACAACTATTTTCCAACCTGGTTGAACAGCTCTCCTGACTAGGAGTTCAAGTTGTCCAGAGCGCACTGCTTGGTCAATGACTCGCTTTACGGAGCTGCAATAACGGCCCTCCACTGGCGCTCCATTGATTGCCACAATCTGGTCTCCAGCATGCAACTCACACACATCTGCTGCACCACCTGGTGGACAAACACAGAATTAAACCCATGCTGTCAGTACAACCCAAATTTCATGCACTAGGTTACAAACCACCCCAACATTCAATGGGAACTGGGATACTGAAGGTGTTATTTGTTAAAGAGAGTACACCACCAATGTTTTGCTGTACTGGGCATACATAAGACTGCATTTATCAGAATTAAGAAGCACAGGCACTGCCAACCTCCTCCATGGGGATGCAGGAATGCTCTATTAACAGACTTCTGATGCAAGTTACATGCATGTCAATGAGGTATCTTATTCCATACCATGGAACGTACATTTATTTGCTCAACAATAGTTTATTTTTTCTTTCCTCTTCAGGAGTGTGGATTGGGGGTGGGTGGCAGATTTAGCTTATTGACATTTGGAAGCCCCAATGCCGAAGGAAAAGAATGTTGAAACTTTTAACAAATGTCTTGTTTTTCCAAGCTTGACAAAGCCTGGACATCGTAGGGCACAGGTCATTTTTTGGGACTGAGTGTGTGGGAATGTTACATTTAACTGACAGTGACAGGACTGGTTCATGTATGTAGCACTGAAAACATCCCACAACTTACACCACTGTCACCTGATAAACTACACAACATGCTTATCATATGTCAGTACAGATTATAAATATTATCCATAAGTGAAGTATAGAACTGCATTCTTTTTAACTCTTTCTCCAAGAAATTGACCAAAATCGCAAGCTTAATATCTAGTAATATTAATGTGACTCACTTATGTACTTTGTATATATGCACCCCAGTGTTCTGGAAGGCTTTGTGACTACAATACAACTGTTACTTTGTTGCCAACAGGTCCACATTTATGCTTAGTTCTCATTGAACATACGTTGTGTGTGTCCATGTTCCCTCAAAGACTTTCGGATTGATTCATAAACTTGCCAGCTCTCCTGTGTATGTGTAGCAATTACACTTTTAATTTTCTGGGAGAGGACAGTCTCCAATGGATTCAAATTTTGCCTATGTCTGGATCATAAACCCAGTTTGTTTCCTACCTATTATTTATGACAATATTGTTGTCTAATTGGACAGTTAGAGTAAGTTTTAAGCATTCTCAATGCAGACCACTAGTTGATCTGCAAGGCATAGTTGTCAAAAGATGCAGGGAAAAAAACAACACAAGGTAATGTAAGACGACACAAGTAGATAAAAAATATATAAACTCCAATAAAGGTTACTTTTTTCTGCAGAGAGAGTGCCATTTCCATTCTCCATACTTATAAAAAACTATCCTTCTAATGTGGACAGTTTTCTACGCCAGGGGAGGTGGCCTTATCAGAAGGGGAACTTGTGTGTGAGAGTTGGCATCTTAGACTGTGGCCATTCATGAGATAGTTGCACATCAACATGGCCAAAATAGTTATGAAGGGGGGTGGGGGTGGGGGTTCAGTACACTGGTACAGGTAATTATTTTTCTAGAGTACGTAATACGGAAAATAAAAATCTTTCAAAATTTTGGATTGTACGAAGTATGTAACATAAGAGGGCTTCCAGTACGGTAAATAAAAAGCCCCAGTATGCCAGTACGGGAAACCCCTTACCCACCCTCAGTTATATATCAAGACTTGCTGGTTAGGGTTGATACAATGAGTACAGTGGTAGGTGTACTTGATGGAAAGTGTGTCATGGGTACCAAAGTGAGGCTATCCATGCGAATGTTATCTCCTTATTGAAGTATGTGTCAAAAAGTACTTGTTCATATTGATGTGGACAAGTTATGTGTATTTTTCAAATTTCATGACCATGCATGGTAACAGACTGACATGTGTATTTTAGTCCTGTCACCAGTGTTTACTTTTCAACCTTTCCCCATGCACTTTGGGCAGTTAGTGACCAGAACACCTGGGGAAACTTGTAGTAATTAATATCTGCTGCATTTTTCCTTTAAATTTGGCAACAACCATAGCTTTAAGACAAATGTTCTTTAATGCCACTAAATTTGGGTAGACCCTAGGAGTGGGTAGTCCAGGGAAATACAACATGGGAAGCCAGGAAGTCAGGCCCTAATGCTCCCAGGTGTGTAACAAAGTTAAACTTGAAATGCTAACTCTTTCAGTGTCAAATTTTGGACTGAGTCAACAGCTTCTCTCAGCACACATTGGGCGCACTGTGCCCAATGTGTGCTGAGAAAAGCTGTTGACCTGGGATATTCTCTTTGGAACTATAGGCATACTGGTACTTGAATGAAACGTCTTTTTACAAGGAATACAAATCTGAGATCCTAATGATAATTCAGGCAAGTTTGGCTTAAGTAGATCGACTTTAGAGGGTATTGGCACTGAAAGGATTAAAAGCAGCAGCATGGTCTTCCTACACCTGGAAGTCAGCTCTGTATGCAGAGAGAAGATACAGCCAGGAGACGACCAAACAGTATATAGGTATGTGATGCAGACTCACCTGGGGAGACTTTTTCCACTGTGATAGGTGCTGACTCTTCCTTGCCCCCCTTGATGGTGAAGCCAAAGCCCTTCTCACTGTTAGGTCGCTGACGGATCTTGATCTTCTTCTCCACTTGCTTCTGTAACAGATTACAGCCGTCTAGTAAGATGGATGCTGACTGCGGATGTGTATGTACCCATAGGGACATACCTGTATTAATTGTTTAATGGCATAATTAAATCCTGTGTACTTACAGAATTTTACAGGTAAACAAATAAAATTAAACAAGAATTTGTAAACTAAATATTTGCATTAACACTATGGAAAAGTGAAAATACAAAAACTATGGCATGTATGTTCAACACCTGTGTCCATGTCAACCATAGACCTGGCTTTGTATTTGCTGGCTGCCAGGTCCAATGTTGGTATCTGTTGGTCAGTAGATACACACTTAGGCACACACCTCAGATGAGTCAAGGAAGTCTGCCCTTCACACAACAAGTTTTTTTTACGATAAATATTTACAGTGATGCCTGTCTACCATCTTTTCAAGACACTTTGGTAAGTAATCTGTGTATTTTTACACCTGGTATAAAAAACTCCACTTGTTTCAAATGACCCCAATCTGATGACCCCAAGGAGTGGTCTGACAAGACAAAGACCTACTCTATTTTTCATTTTTTTCTTACTAAATCCCTGTCATAAAAATAAATATAAATAAATAAGAAAAAAAAAACATATATGAACAGATGTATCAATTTGCATTTTAATAGATTTTAATGTGATAAGTTCTTTTTTACAATGTACACTATTATATATTAGAGTGAACATATGTTTTAGCAAACTGTGTGGCATCTGGCATGATAACAACAAGATGGCTGGCAGTGTGACCTGCCCATGTTCAGCTGACCTAGACTTATGAACCCAAAATAAGTCCCAAACTCCAGCTTCAGCTGCAGCTTGAACTTAGCTAAGATAACAGCACAGCTCAGCTGATCTCCCAGCTGACAGTACATGGATATCACTGACCTGGATACCTAACATAGTTTTACAAAAATATAGTCAAAGCCTGGCAAGTGCCTAGGCGGCAAAGTGCCTATGTGCCCAATAGCCAAATTATCGGGTCAAATCATTATTTATTTATTTTGTGTGGTATTAAGTCTGTCAGGTTTCGCCTTCTTGGAGTGGGCTCATCCGACTGGATTTTTAACGGATGCACACGTCATTTATATACCAGAGCAAAATACTGTCCTAGCAATGAAAGTTACGTTGTAGGCCTAACGCTGAACATGGAGTTCAAACATTGGTTGAAAACTATATGTATGACCTGCTTATTTATTCTCAGTCGTGTGACTAAGTTAACATGCATACTGTAAACAAATGGTAACTAGGGGAGTCTCATTTGTGTCCTCTATCTCAGGGAATCCCAGAGTCTACATTTTCTCTGTGGATAGTTGTTTGCATGATGCAGGGAGGGATCATGGGTCCTATTATTTATGATTAGTGATCTCTACAGATCATATATGATTGTGGGGAGTCCATATACAACTCTCCTAATAAAATTGCATCTAGTTTTTGACAGAAATCATGGGTTTCTGTTGTATAAATGTTTGTATTATGTTTAAGCGAAATAGAAAAAATTAGTTTTTAAAAACATGGATTTCAGACATGATATATGTGCATAAACATTTTTACGTGGAGTAAAATGACAGAAATATGATTGGCCAAACATAAATAGTGAATGAATGTCACTGCAGTGCTAATTTTTGACCTATTGACCAAGTTTTACTGTATAACATGTAAGCCTTGAATAATGTGTGTGTGAGGTTTCAAGAAATGAAATCATATCACAGGGAAGTTATAGCCCAGAGATGTATAGTCACTGTTCATGGAGATATCACTGTGACCAAATACATGACCTGGTACCCAGTTTCACTATGACATATACTTCAGGCCTGAAATATGCTGTGTGAGGTTGAATCAAACAACGTTAAACCATAACGAAATTACACACTAGTGTCGAGATGGATGGTGTATGTATATATCTTTGTCCCATGTACCTGACCCAGTGTTCTGGTTTTACTTTGTTGCATGCAACTTGGTCCTAATATACACCCAGTTGTCATTTTGTGAAACAAAGTCAAGTAAGAAAGACGCTCCAGCCCAGCAATGAATAGTGCATGACCCACACACATATGGCCCAACAACCTAATTTTGTTATACGACACACATGGATGAATTTTGATATAAAATGTGCATGTGGAGTTCCATAGGTAAAGTCAAGATCAACTGGTTCATGTGGGCTCTCCGTAGAGGGCTCTGTAGGTAGGCAGGCTGGGCATGTGTGTTTCCATTAATTTCCACTGTAACTTTAAACCACTCTACCCAAACACACCAAATGTCTTGGCAGAAAATGGTTGTAATATTTTTGTAAATTTTATAACTTCTGCTGCAAAACTACTCAATGCATTGAGTGTTACTTTAACACAGAATCTTATGGGAATACATGCCTCTACCCTGCAAGAATTTTGTGCACTGGGTTGTGTATTCAGCCAAATACACATAAAATTGCTAATTGTGACCTCTCCTATTAAACTACCTGCAAGTTTGAATACGTTGTAGCCTGCACATGTGTATCAGCATTGCCTTGTAGCCAGTGGCATGCCTAGTAATTGACTGCAACATGTACAGAATACATGGATACAAAATTAATTGAAAATCAGAATTTTTTTATGGCATCAGTCCCTTCCATTGAGATTTTTAGTTGAACATGTTAAAGTTCCCCCGAGTGCCATCTCCACCAAGTTTGAGGCAAACAGTTTAAAAGTGAAACAAGAGGGCTGTTCACATAGCCCATACTTGGTTGATCTAGATACGTGCACCCAAAATAAGACCCAAACTGAGCTGAACTGCGTTGAGCTTCCGGTACAGCTTAAAATAAGCTAAGATGAATAGACCTAGCCAACAGCTTAACTTTTGGCTGATATACGAACATGAGTATCTCATTTCTCTGCCAAAAATCATGACAAGACAATAACACCACCTAGTGAAGAAGCTTGCTGAAAGCCAATGTACATTAAAAGGAATCCAGCATGCGAGTTTGGGAGAAATGTCCAACTACTAAAACACACACAATTCATTGGAACAAAAAAATCAATATAAAAATAATCAGCAGCACCAAAAATTGTTAATATTGAGGTTTAGGGGTACCCGTAAGTGTTCCCAGGCAATATGGAAACAATTAGCTATGTGGTTTCAGGAAGATTTGCTCCAATACTGCTTTGAAAAACATCACAAGAGCTGGACTATTTGTACAAACTTGGTAGAGATCCACCCCATACTTTTCTTAAAGAAACTGAAAATGCAAAGTATAGATGAACAGTCGAAAAACTACTACTACTTTTACAGTCAAATCTGTCTTAAGGGACCACCCTTGGGACCTGATGAAAGTGGTCCCTTAAGACAGGTGGTCCCGTAAGACAGGGTTCATACTTGGATCAACTAAAATGAAAAGACATATCACTAAATTTACACAAACCTTTATCAGGACATGATGAAATAGTTCAAAGAAAATCAGTATTTGCCGTGGGCAGTTGTGTAGATCACTGCTTACATAATAATACAATAAAGAGGCCAAGAAAAAATTCCACTCAAAAGTGGTACATATTTGTGGCAACAGATTGTGCTAGTCCCTTAACACAGGTAAATTGATACAATGTGACCCGAATTACCTGGGGCTGGGTGTGTTGGACAGGTGAGCCCTTAAGACAGGTGGGTGCATGGATAGGTTTGACTGTACAACAAGAAGACTGAGCATCCTGTAAAGTCAGCTGAGCTAATAAAATCCACAAAAATTAATTTCTACTTGAATGAAGATGCATACTTGAAGCACAGTGTATTCCAGGACTCTGCTGGTACCAATGCTGGTCCTCCCTGTATCTGATATATGTACATACATTATATACAGGTAAATGTACAGTTTTGTAGGACTTGTTGGCCTCCATAATATCCAAAATTATATGAGTGTGAAAACATAAAAGCCTGAGTTTCACGGCAGGCAAGTAATTTAACACAAACATTTAGCTTCATATGCTGACAGCATGCAATAGCCAATTTAAGGTGACTAGATACCATGCCAAACTGATCTTATCCTATCTTATCCATACTGACCACAGTTATCCGCAGTGACTGAAATATGCATGTTAATTTTTCAGCTGTTACCAACTGCTGTGCATCTGTGCAGGCAGGTGATTCCCCCATAGCTACCATACAAGCTTATGGTATCATCTCCATGAAAGATCGTAATTTAGGCTCAGCGAAAGCCCATAGGCTCACATATACTGGTGGACGTGCATACATCCAGTCCCTGATCTGGGGCTACTCCGAATACAATACTTGTACAATGAACTGGGCCGTGTTATTGGTACCAAAGGTTGCTGGTTCAAGACCTGGTCATTCCACGGTCACAAAACATATATACTGAGTCTTGTATGAAGTTGAACATTAGGTTTTTTAATCCTTTGCATACAAGCAGATATTTTGGTACAAAATGCTGAAAACTCTCATTGACTGCAAAATGCATCAAACTCTCTGTTTCAATGAGACTGTAAACTAGCATTATGTGAACACCGCTGCACAATGGGGAAGGTATGCCCTTGGCTCAGGAACTCTTCATTCAGACCTAACAGCACAGACAAATGAAACAACGTTCTACAAGTATGACACCTACAATGCCACAGTTGTTTGTTTTCTCAGTGAAGAAATGTACACAATAAATATGAAGCATAATGGCCAAAAAAAAAAGCCTTTTTCCTGAGACTGACTCTTGATTTGTTATGTTTTTGTGTGTTTGTGTTTATAAAGTAACACATGTGTAGTGAAGTAGGTCAGTTAGCCTATTTTGGGCCTATGCTGTGTATCACAATATCCTCGATAATATTCTAAGCACACAATACAGCAGAATGCTGGGATACTGTGTATTGTCATTCTAGTTTAAATGGAGCTTCAAACAACTGTTCTTGTTCCTCTAATACACTAATCAGTTGGTGCAGTGCCAAAATGGATTTAGCGTAACTCTAAAATTTAATGCATATTGTAGAAATGAGCAGGAAATAAATACATTTCTAATTAATATGACAATATTTTTGCTTATCCAACTGACACGGAGTGATATTCTGGAGTGGAACCAAGACAGCTGCAAATTCAGTGTCATTTTTCTAGACATAGTTCAGATTGAAGCTCCTGTGGATGTACAAGTCAGATGCAAGGTCTACATTGTGGGACTAGTTGACAGTGACTTCTTTAAAAGTGGACAAAATTAAGGCTCCATGGCTTCGGTAATCATAGCTTTAAAATAAAAACAAGAAAAATAGAGTCAGGGTTGATAAAGGTAGCCTCCTTGACATGCTTCAAGAGTCATGTGCCCTTCATCAGGGCACTGGAGGCTAACCAAAGGAATGTACAACCCATGAATGTAAATCAAGCACTCATTCAATCAGATCACTACTTATATTATGTACTTTATACCTTAAGGGCATGACTAACATTTTTGCTGTACTTACATGCAGTTATGGCTTTTCAGGGGGCCATATCTGTCAAAAACAGTCCCATTTAGAGGATCAGACATCATGAAAGAGGATATGCCAAAATGCTAGTGCAGCAAATTTATGGACACATTTCCAAATACCTCCTTCCATGAATGGCATCCTAATTCTGAGTACCAAACTGAGTACATGTCTGGCTTCCCAGGAGCCTCCTCCCTACACCACTGTACATTATGTCAGGTAAATAAACCCAATGCATCATGGGTGGGAGAAAATGAGTCTTCAAGATGCACATATTTCTAAAATGTTGCTACTTTGTAAAAGAATACTCTGCAGCAATTTACAACATTTATGTTACAAATTTTTGTGAGTTTGACCATTGCTGGACCTTTAAACAGTGCACTGTGCATTCATCTGTGTTGGGGGAGCCCTTCACTGTAAAGACGGAACAAGACTGAAATTACAGCTCCCGATTTGTACTTGTTGGGGTATGAAGACATTTCGAAAAGTACAAAGTGAATCATTTTTCATGTTTTACACCCATGTTAAAATGACATGTACTGTGCCCATGGATTCCATCAGTACCCTGGTGGCCATATTGTCTGCCTGACATACAGTACATGAGCATGGACATCTGTAGCTCATACTCACGCGGTCCTGGGACTCTGGATAAATGAACAAGACTGTCATGTCTGTGTTGATATAGCAGTCACAAACGAATCCATCCCCAACATCATAAGAGATGGTACTCTTTGTGATGGTGTGTTCTATGTTCATCGTTATCCTCAGCGTAACTGTCATCACAGCTAGCAAAGTGGCTCCAACATGCATCAGAATTCAAGTTGGAATGCAATATTGAAAAGGAGGCACGTATATTTCTGTATTTCTATTCACAATATTATCCACTTTGACAAACAGGTGGAACCTATAGACACATGCTACATACCCATACAGATAGTCCAGGTGTTGGCATAAATGGGGGATCTGCATGATAGCAGAAAAAGCCCTGCTACACACCATGTGCTACACAGCCATACAGACCAAAAAGCATACAAAACAACTCCTACTAAAAGTTGAGAGATATACTTTTTTTTCACTGGCACCACTTTAATTGAAGCCTCATTTAACATGTTTACATCGATGCGCAATTTAAATTTTAAATATTTCGGATGATCACAAAGAGTTGACAAATTGCACTTCGTGTAGTTTTTTTTTTTTTTTTAGTCTGTCTGCCTCTGACTGTGACTATGAAGCTTAGGTAATCTGTTATCATACACAGTGCAGATGTCCAGTTATACCTGCATGTAATAAATAGAACTGCCAATTAAGACCACCTCCATAAAGAGATCATTTCTATATTAAGACCACAAATTTACAGAACTTTTGTTTATCCTTACTTAAAATGAACACATAGGCCAAATGGAACTCAACAGCATAGGCTTACTAAGCGTGGAAGACAGAGTGAAACAACTTAAACTCAATCATGTTTTTAGAATCGCTAATAATACTGCCCCAGCCTACATGACTCACAAGTTTTCCAAAATTTCAGAAAATCACCACCATAACAGCAGGAATCATGAGCACAATTTCTTTGTCCCCACCATAACCAAAACTTTCGAATCTTCAACTTTTTATTATACAGCCATCACAGAATGGAACAAACTTCCCTCATATGTAAAAGCAATAACCAACAAATCAGGATTTAAACTAAACTTGAAAAAACACTTAGCCTCAAAAGCCTTTGAAAGAGAAAATGATGAATTTGTGTATTGATTCCTGCCATATTATAAGTGCTCTCTAGAGAGCTAATAGATACACACTTGCGTATCACTGTGATCCCTAATTTAATGACTTTTACCAAAATATTATTACATTTGTACTTTTATACCAAGAAAGATATATTTTATTTAAAGTATTTAATTTTTGATATACACATTTATATTCTTATACAAGGGACCCCAATGGAAATAAGCAAGGATTTTTATCCAGCTTTCTTGGGCTATCCTGGTGCTGGCCAATTTTATAATTAATTTAAGAGTAATCTATTTTTATCGTGCATTTTATGTACCCTGTGCTGCAATGTTCTTTATGTGACAACATTATATGTATATTCTATTTATTTTAACGTGACACTGTCTTGTGTACTGTGGATAACTACCTCTTGTGTTCTTTTTAGTTATGTTACACTGTGATATTACTTTTGATTTTATTTCGATGTATTATGATTTTATGTAACCTGGCTTGCACCAAATAAAATAAAATCAAATCAAATTATATCCCCCATTAAGACCCCTCCTCTATCAAGACAACATGTTCTCACTCCCTTAGGTGGTCTTAATAGGGAGATTCCACTCCACAAGAGCAACTGCCGGGGGCGATTTATATAGGGACAAGGGCTTAGGTATCAATACATGTCAATGAGGGGCCCAGGGCACAGGTAATGATCTGGGACAATAAAGTACATGTACATGTATATGTACTGTAAATTGCTTTATTTTCACGGTTTTTGTATTTTTGACATTTCACTGTTCTGGACATAATTCCTATTCAAACAATGTTAAAGTACTTTTCATTGTGCTTTTATTTTAACAGTTTTGTGCCATCAGCAAAATAAGCAAAAATAAGCGTATAACAAAATTAAAGCAATTTGCAGTATTTTAAGTTTCCCATTCTGCCGACTCACCTGCTCTTCATCTTCCTTGACCACTTCATTCCCAATGTCCCTGCCACCGGCTGACTCAGAATTATATACATCAGGTTCTTGATTTTGTTGAGTCTGAAAATCTGAAACGTCTTGCGTTCTCCAGCTGGCCTGAGGGTCAGACTCTTGTTCCTGTGTTCTCCAGCTGGCCTGAGAGCCAGGTTCTTTTTCCTGTGTTCTCCAGCTGGCCTGGGAACCAGGTTCCTGTTCCCGTGTTCTCCAGCTGGCCTGGGAACCAGGCTCCCGCTCTTCTGTTCTCCAGGTAGCTTGGGACACAGGTTCTCGTTTTTGTGGTGGCTGCCACCTGTTACTTCTGCTGGATTGTAAAGATGTCTCCCATGGTCGTGAGGAAGGTTTTTCTGAATTCTGTAACCTAGGCTCTGGTTTTGTTTCTGTTTCTTGTGGCTGCCACCTCTTTCTAACATCTGACTTCCCAGAGCTCTGTGAAGTTTGCCATGGTCGAGGTGTTGGTCTTTCAGCATTTTGTTTTGAGCGCCAACTGGCCACAGTTTTGGTCTCTGGTTCCTGTTGAGGCTGCCACCTCTGCCGACCAGTTCTCTCCATGTTCTGTGACAAAGACCCCCGCGATTTTGTTTCTTGTTGCTTATTTCTCTGTTGTGCTTGCTCCCACTGTCGCACTTTTGGCCTCTGAACTCCTAAATCTGATACCTCCTCACCATCCCCAGAGGACTGCAAAAAGTCTGGCTTTTGTATCTTACCTATGCGTCTGCCTACAGACTCACTGCCCCCACCACTGTGGTTTGTGTCCCTGCTATGTTTTCTCACAGGTTCCTGTTCAGCTGATATTGATTCAAAATTTTTTAGTTTAGACAAGAAAGCATTACTAGGGGGCCTGTCTTTTTTCTCCTCTTTTTGTTCTGGCACACTGTCACTAAGTAAGTCAAATGCAGTTAATCCGCTCTCCCGGGGTTTTTCTTCTTTCACTGTATGCCGAAGCTGGCTTGGTCGTTCGTCCTGTGGTGAGGATCTAGCCCATGGGGCCACCTCTTCCTTCATTTCTGGAACTTCCTCACTATCTGTTTTTTTCCGTGCCTGTAACAAAAGACATAATACTGAAATACATACATGTTAATGAACCAATGTCAAATCAAATTACTGTGTTTTGAATTAAACTTGCCGAGCAAATGGTTGGATGGACAACTTACAGTGACTGGGTGGCCAAAGCGATGAAGTGACTGCATATATGTAACTATTCCTCATATGTAAAACAAAAAAGTTTCTGTGCAAAAAGCTGATGAATTGTGCAAATTATGTTTAGAATGTATTCTTCTACTTGGATGTCCAAGCACCTGGCCTCTATTCAGATATAATTATGTACCTGGCCTCTATACAGATATTATTATATACCTGGCCTCCACACCGATATTATTTTACACCTGTGCATCAGGACGTTAATACCATATCAGTCCAGGGTTTGTACACACAAAACAAATACAGGTCAGTCTCAAATATATATCAGACAAGTAAATACACACATGTATGCTTTAAGTACACAGACCAATTAGTACAGCCCATGTTTGGGGCTCCCCCTGGGGAGTCCAGGTTTCCTATTCGCAGACTTCTACAGTTTAACATTCCTTATTCCTAAGAAACTATGCATCAACACCCCTCTCAGAGGCCTCTGCTCAGTGTGCCCATGAATTACTGTTATCCTAGACATTAACCTTTTCAATACTGAAATGTGGTCTGAGTCACCAGCCTTCCTTGGAGCAATGCATCCAAACTGTTTGGGCAAAATTGTTTATCTGGACCATTCTTTAATATATCTGGAAATACAGCTATGCTGGTTGTTGAATGAAAGATATTTTCATGAGAAATTTCAATCTGGTGTCCTAATACCTCAGATTACCCTGGTTTTTATTGTGAGTAGCAATAGCATTGAAAGGGTCAAAAGGCTCTCTTTCCGATGATCCTCAAGCCCCTACATGCTCCCCCCCCCCACTTCACCTCATGCTATTACATGTAACTCTATCTGCACTAAGCTTGTCAAGATCTTGGTTCCTGTTTTCTTTTTTCCTTTTCATTGTCAAGCTTCAGATACGTGTATCATAAAATGAATGGAAATATGTTTAGCATCGTTCATTGAACTACGATAAGTGCATGTATACATTTAGTCACACAATTACACACTTTGCTGCTTATCATTTCATTGGTGTAATTACAACTTTGCTTGCAATATTTTTTTCCCTTTATTTTAATAATCTCAGTAATAAATGAAATCTATTTATGCAAAATTTAAGGCCTAGTTTTTATGCAAATGTGGATCTATTTTGCACATTTTTCTGGGCTGGATAACCTACAAAGGTCTCTGTGTCATATTTTGTAATACAGTGAGTTGATCTGGTTAGGGAAAATGCGACCATAATGCCTCCCCTTAAGTCAGGCTCATAAAAGAGGCCTAAAATTGTCAGGGCCTTTCATGTCATGGGTATGTTTTAAAACAAGATGCCATGGGCCTGATGTTCTGCTGACCACCATCATCAAAAAAAATTTTCTGAAATATATATATTCAATCCACGAACTTGAAAAATTAATCAAGGTTAGCCATATTATGCAATATCAAACTTCCACATGAAGAGCATTTGTGGTACATTTGGCATCATTTGCCTTATTCTTTATCAAGATATTGAATTAAGTGTTCTTTTCTTAAGTGCTTCATGATCTTAAAAATAGGTCAAGGTCACACAATCATTGGGTTATGGTGACCAATAACGTAGGTCACCAAGTAGAGTTTTATATACAATGTAATCAAGCGCAATTTTGATCTACAGGCTCAGTTCTCCTTGCCATTGTTGTCCAAACTACACCCTGCCATTACAAATTCCCCTGTTCCAACTTCACAGGTCTGCTGACCTTACATAAATGGATCAAGCTCACTGATCTTACATAATATATTAGCGTTCGACATGATCTATATATTTTTTTTATTTTTATAAAGACGAAGCAAAGGCATGGCTTCACTTTCGTGCCGTAAACGTTCCACCGGTTTGGCCAGTAGTGTGGCTCATCAGGAACTGAAAATTTCAACGACTGCAGCGTGGCACTGTTATTCACGTAACGTAATGTTTGTTTGTTACGTGATAATACCATACTTTGACAACAATAGACGTTGCTAACCAAGAAATAGGCTCAAAGTCTTGGTGTTTGCTCAGGCTATTTAAAGACACACCTCCTTTGTCCAGTGATAAGGTGTGAACACAAATATGCAAGTTGCATATCGTGCATATCGTTTAAGGGTGCACGTGACTCCCAAGTTCCTTTATGGGAGTGGGCATCCATAATCATGTCCTAGCTTGTCCTAGTGACCAACCTTTGTAACTTGTAATGTATGTCATCTGCATGGCTTCATCTGATTTCATGTTTGAATAAAAACTATAATTATTACATAAAACTATGAGAATGTGCAGTTCCAAGCTGAACATCAATTATTGGATGACTAGTTCATCTGATGCTGTGAGCATCTTGAGTCAAGCACCTGCTACCCTTGAGGCAGCTGGTGCTGGACTTGCCAGGCAGTACAAAACCACCGACTGTTCAAGGCCTTTATGTATCTAAATGAAAGCTCTTTTTTGTGTGTTTTTATAAGTTATTAACATTTGAATCTGCAATTTGCAATAGCTATTGAAAATCAGCTTTAGAAAATTCATTGTCCCTCCGCAGGCACCAGCAACTTTATTTTATTTTGATACCACATGCCAAAATTAAGTTTGGTCTCTACAGTGAAGCCAGATACGCTGGTCTCATTTGATAACTTGTTTAATTCATGGTTCATGTCAGGAAGTCCCAGGAGATGGCAGTCACAACACCAACAACTTGCCTCTGGAGGAAAACAGCTTTAACTCTTTCCCTGCTGAGTTTTGGACTGAGTCAATGGCTTTCCTCAGCACACTTTGGCACAATGCACCTAAAGCATGCTGAGTAAAGCTGTTAACCCAAACCATTAAATTCACAGGCACAACAGACATGTTGGTACTTAACCCTTTCCCCCTCAAACCGTCCAAAACCGGCTGGTGGTCAAATGTCGTCTGCTTCAGTGTTTTCAATTAATTTCAACAGTCATGAAAAACAGTTGACTGAGAAATGTACTTGAGACTTATCAAGATCACATGCCCCAGGTCAACAGCTTTCTTTGGCATGGGTTGGGCACTTAGTGCCCAACCCATGCCAAGGAAAGCTGTTGACTCAGTCTTAATTCAAGGGGGAAAGGGTTAAATACATGGTCTCTTCACAAGAAATATGAATCTAGAATCTTTGTTATAATTGAGAGCAGTTTGTCATAATTTGTTTGACTTAAGTCACAGTTGGCACTGAAATAGTTCAGCTGCCCAGTTATTGCACAATTTATACATGTACACATGTACCAATGGGTTAAAGCTACCAACTTTCATGCATGACTTACCCATGCCCACGGTCTCTGTTTAGGCTTTTCTTCTTCTTGAAAACTAGAAACAATTTTCCGAGTAGAGCCTTCCTCTTTATTCCTCCATGATGCTCTAGATGATGACCCTTCTTTGTTATTTGAATCCTCGTATTTTCGGAATCCAAATCTGTCTTCCCTACTGGAGTCTCTATTTGTTTGATCGGTTGCACTTGAGTCAGCAGCACCTGAGACATCATCATCAAAGGGATATATATTGTATCCTCCACTTTTCCTTTTTTCCTTTTTATTAGAGTCAGCAGCACCCGAGACATCATCATCAAAGGGATATATATTGTATCCTCCAGTTTTCCTTTTTTCCCTGTAGCAAAACAGAATTAAAGACACCATTTACTAGCAACAAAACTGCCTTTACTTAGTGAGTATCCTCAATTAGTCAACTCATGTTAAAACATGATACTCAAAGTGCACAAAACTCAGTCCCTGTTATCTATGATGTTTTCCTGTTTTTATACCCTTTCTTATTCTAAGATATTTCTCCAAAATATCAAATGAAATGGGTTAAACAGGTATAAATTGACAGATGGGCATCAAACCTATGATCTGGCAAAAGAATATTGTAAAAATATAACTGGTAAGCCCACTTAAAATTTTATTATCACATGGTCCAAAATCCTTGAGGTCCAGCACTAGTCATTGTTCTTCCAGACCATAAAATATACTTTCCTGTTTAGTCTTTCACTATAACCTGGGTGACATGCCTACCTCTCCTTCATCATTTCTTTGAATGTCTTTGGCTTCTTGGTCTCTTCCTCCTTCTCAACCACCTCTGATGCCACATCGGTCTTCATGGAGGACTGAGACTTTCGCCGTAATTTCTGTTTCCAACTGGACAAGTTCTGCAGAGTAGAGAGTAGTGGGGTGAGACTTAGAGAGGAATTTGAACACTCTTGAGCCTATACATTTGTAGCTAAGTACTTGTAGGGCCTGTATTTCTCCATTTTTAACCGAAATGGAACGGAATAATGAATTTTTGTCACCTCTAAAACAGAATTTGCTGTTTTTGCCTTAATGTGTTTTACATACAAAGAGAACTACTGAAATGGAATTTGGAAATTTCTGGCTGGTGAAACGGAATTTCTAGTTTTTTTAAACCGAAAAATACAGGCCCTATACTTGTGGCAGCACAGAAAGCAGTACGTACATTTGTTATAGCTGTAAAGGTTGTTGCATTGTTTCTTAAATCAGATGGATACTTCAGAGTTCCTGTTACAATGTTTAATAATGTGTCGAGTTTGCTTCATGTTTCCTGTGATGCTAGTTGTGTATGTGTTACTGTAATATACATTCATAGTGTCAATTTAACATAAGATTTGTCAGTAATAGTGTTGCTCATCTAAAACATTAACATTCTTTCCTGGCATAAAAATTCTTCTGTTTTGAAGTGTATTATTGGGTAGCATGAAGGTGAAATCAATACATCTTTACAGTTTCTGAGATTAACTCTTTAAGTGCCAAATTTTGGACCGAGTCAACAGCTTTTCTCGGTGCGCATTGCACCCAATGCACGCCGAGAAAAGCTTTTGACCTGGGGTATTCTCTCTGGAAATATAGGCATACTGGTACTTGATTGAAAGGTCTTTTTAGGAGGAATAAGAATTTGAGATCCTAATGTTAATTCAGACTAGTTAGACTTAAGTAGATTGACTTTATACATGATTGGCACCAAAGGAGTTAAAAGAAAAAGGTGTTTCTAAGATTAATTTAGCTTGCTCAGGCTGAAAGTAGCTCAGCACAAAACTGGGACAGAGTATTTACAAGAATCCAATTAGGGCAGATAGTGACAACATCGCTAATTTTAAATAATATACATGTACATGCACTGACATAAATGCAGTAATTGTCAAATCAAAGTAGTTTTTAAGACCAAAATGTGAACGACTTTCTGCCTATCAACTGCAGAGACTCGGGAGTTTCTGACTGGCTGTATCAAAGCACATTTGGGTGCACCAATGTTTTATCACCAGCACAATGGTGTGCAAACCAAACTTGCCCAAGCAGCCAAGACCATATCATTTATTAGTGTGTCTTATCATATCAGAATTTTATCATATCAGAATTACACTGTATATTTGCGAGGCATGCAATGTAACTGTAAACCAGGCGATTCTTTATTTTAGAGTGGTTCTCAAAATCTCGAGGACTTAAAAATAAACGAGTCAAAGATTGCTTTAGCTCCATGGCTCACAGTGTGTCAGCTATTTCCTTGCTTCTGGTCATAAAAACAACTTGTACCCAGTAAAGGTCTGTGTGTTGTCAGCGTACACAGAATCAGCAAAAATACACATTTTGTTAAGTCCTCAGTCTGACTTTGTGTTTTACTGAAGCTTCTGCAGAGGTGTACTTTAGTGTGGAAACTGAGGATCTGGTGTGTATACATCCAGTGAGTTGCTCATCCTCACAAACATCTGTGACAGTTCACATAGCATACATAAAATGTACTGCCTCAATATACTGTACTGTCACTGACATAAATAAATCATAAGGAAGTCACTCTGTGCTGGCTGAATAACAAAATTCAGAACAAGAAATTTCAAAGAGTACATGTACATCTACATGTAGATGGTTTTCAGCAGAAGATCTTAACCCTTAAAGCACCAATTTAAGACAGAGTGAACAGCTTTCCTTGGGGTACTTTGCAAGCAATGTACTTTGCAAGGAAACCTGTTGACTAAGACTACTTTTTGCTTCAGACTAGGCTTGCTGGTATTTGAATGAAAGGTATCTTCATGAGGAATTTGATTCTTTTAACCATTACATGTTTAACGGTAATGAGAAAACGACGATAGCCGTGATTGGCACTTTAAGGGTTTAATATATATTTTCTGATTTTATAAATGGCTTGTTGTAAACTAGCTGGTCTGACTATTTGTGTATTGGGTACAACACATGATAAGGAAGATGGAAGAATAAAATATTCTTGTATCCCTCCTGCAGGGGCCACTCAAGGAAGAAAGGTGAGAGTAAAGTACATGTATTCCTATTCATTACTATCCATCGCAAATTGCAAATCAGTGTTTGAAATAAGGTCCTTACAAAACATTTTGCATATGCCCCAGGTCAATAGCTTTCCCTGGCACCAGTTGTGCCTTTTTCCTGCCAGGGAATGCTACTAATGCAGCCTTACTGCAACAAGGAAAGGTTTAAATTTCAAAAAACTTAGAAACATATTTAAAAGGTTAAATATCAGATTTGATACTTATAACCAATGAAAAGAACTTGACAAAACATTAAAAATGTTTACCTTTACCATTAATTAGGTGTGAGCTTTTTGATATGCAAATTAAAATATAACAGTGGGAGTGACCTCAAGACCACTCGTCCAATGTGAAAATATGCTACTCCTGGTGGCCTTCACATTTCGCCAAGGTCACTGAATGTCACACTGAGCCAAGCTTTTGAGATGCTTCTAAATTGCAAATTTCATGATAGTAGCTCAATTTGTTCAAACCTCACTGCATCCACAAGGGTAACAGATGAACTACCTGATGCACACATGCAGATATGATAATAATACCCCCCTCGCCAATAAGGCCAAAGGGTAAAACAACTCCCAAATGTACATGTACCTAGTTATAAATGACAACTAATATCTGCACGGGGAAGAGCAGTGGCTATCAACAGCACTTGTCAAAACAGCACTTCAATTTGACAACTGTAAGCTGCAGTGAAAAATGAAACTCAACTGCCAACTGTCAATGGATAAAAAAACAGTGTACATTCCATATGCATGATCTGATCAGCATACACACATGCCTCTGTGCATTAATATAAGATTTTTGGCAGGCTTACATGTGGGTTGTGACTTATGGCATGTACATTAAGCTTATGTCTGGTCTAACATGCTGGTCCAGGGTTGTAACACAGGATCCACAACACAGTTTTTTATAATGATGACCTTGTCACTGCAGGGACTGAGGGAGACCGTAACCTTTCAACTATCAAATGTATCATATGAAACTCTCATTCATGCACAAATTGCAAAACATTAAATCGTTCTCCCCTGATGGAAAACAATAAATTTTAGTATGGTGCCCCCCCCCCCCCTACAAAGGCCATTCCTCCATGTAGCTCCTGTGACACTTTAATTGTATTTTCCCCTTCAAGAGAGGCCATCTCTCGCAAGGCCAAGCTTGTCGTGCATTAACCCTTTCAACTCAGATCAGCTAAAAATGCCAGAACCCAAATGTTAATTGTCCTCTGCTTTAGTGTTTTTACTTAATACAATAATTTTGCTCAAAGTGGTACACAAGTACTACCATGATAGCATGTTCCAAATCAACAGCTCTCTTTGGACACATTGCCAAAGAAAACTGTTGACTCAGTCTTATTCTGGCCAGGAAAGGGTTAAGGGTTAACCCTTTCTTCCTTAAACAGGTGGTGGTCAAATGTCATCTGCTTCAATACTTTTTCACTTATTTCAATGGTAATGAGAAATAATTTTAATAAGATTGACAATTTTAGATGAGACCTATCAAGATGACATGGCCAAGGTCAAGGAAAGCCGTTAACTTCATTTCCCAACCCAGTTCAAAGAAACTGACTGACTGAGCCTTAAACTCAGTCATAACCGTTGTTTTCCCCATTTCCATTTTTTTCTTTATTGTGGCAGTGAGAAAGGTCTTATCACAGTTGCAATTGCCTTTGCACACACAATATAGTAAAGGAATGGGCTCTTTACAATGATGATCATTTTACTAGCACCAGTACACATGACTACAGTCAATTGAAAAAAATAAATGAATAAAAGAAAGAGAAAAAAATAATGACATATCTTTTTGCATCAAATGGATGTACTCTACACATCATGTACATGTATGATATCATGATGCATAAATGAGCTTCAAATGTAAACTTCTAGCAGTGCATGTGGCCTTTCTATTTTTTTTTTTTTTAAATTTTGGAAAAGAAAAACTCAGTAATTGAAATCAACAAACAGAATTTCACCGAGGAGAAAAACTGAGCATCAGTAAATAATGAAGAAAAGATAATGGAATGTCCACCAGAGGGAGCTATTTCATGAAGCACCCACATTGGGGTTGCACTTCTATTAATTTAACAAACTGGTAACTATCAACACAGGTTCTTATTAGAGAATTTCACATCTACAAGTGGTACTAGGGAAGCACAGGGTAATCTGAGATGTGACCTTCATGTGTATGTATGGAGGAATCTTAGAAGTATTGTGGATGCTGTGTTACCATGGTAACAGGCGGTAGCCACACAATGCAAGAGGCTTGGCATGAAGCAACACAAGGCATTATTGCATGTTTGTAGCAGTTAATAGTACCTCTGCCCACTGGTCAGGTCACAGCAATATGGAAAGAATGTGAATGATTAGTATACAGCAGAAGAAATTTTACAACAAAAGTTAGAGTGATACAAGTTTAAAGAAATATTCTGTCACTTTACAGGCACTCACTGGGCACTTTTTGTGAACGGTTATCAACAGTTTATGTCATAGGTATGAACTGCACACCAGAGGGCACTGTTACATCTGTACATACATTGGCTGGGAATAGCCTTTGGGTGTCACACGTATGTAATAGACTTAATGAAATTTTTCAAAAATATATTGGCGTAGTAACCCTTTCAGTGACAAAATTCTGGACTGAGTCAACAGCTTTTCTCAGTGTGCATTGGGTGCAATGCACCCAATGCATGCCAAGAAAAGCTGTTGACCTGGGGTATTCTCTCTGGAACTATAGGCATACTGAATACTTGAATGAAAGATCTTATTACGAGGAATACGAATCAGGGATCATCATGATAATTAAGACTTGTCTGACTTAGGCAGATCGACTTTAGACGTGATTGGCACTGAACGAATTAATATTGAAGGCCTATTCCAGTTTTACAAGCACATTTCAGACATCCATACATGGAACTCAGCTCAAAAAGGTGACAACCATCAGCTCACTTTCTTATCTTAAAAAACAGGACATTCCCACTAAAATGGGTCAAATTAGCATACACACACAGTCAGCACTTGAAGATACATGTACATTCAAATGGATAAGACCTATGAAAACTTAATTCTTGTTTTCAAAAGCAGGCTCAACAAAATGTAGTAAATGGTCTTACCACCACAAACTTTTAACAGCTGGCATGCAAAGACTGATGCTTGAAAATTATTTTTCAATTGTCGATATTTTGTTCCTTTTTCCAGACTGTAATTTGCATTTTACATTGATACACAAGAGTGTGCAGGTGCATCCAACAATGGCTTCAGCAATGTGCCAGCAACAACTCAAGAGTATTGCTTATGTTTATTCTCTGTGGCAAAATCACCTGCAGTGTAATACTAGGGTGGAAACTCTTTATGAGATGACATGTGAAATGTGCTAATTTATCTTGCTGAAGCTCTCTGCCAAATCTTCAAATTTGTGCCATTCTTTCTGGTACCTGGAAATCCCAATGCTTCCAACATTTTTGACCCCTTCTTTTTACAAAAATAAGAATGACCTACAGCTCACCTGGGTCACAGTAGTCCCTACTGACCCATAGCTTGCCTGGGTCATGCTAGTCCCTACTGATGCATAGCCTGCCTGGGTCATGGTAGTCCCTACTGACCCATAGCTTGCCTGGGTCATGGTAGTCCCTACTAACCTACAGCTTGCCTGGGTCATGCTAGTCCCTGCTGACCCTCAGCTTGCCTGGGTCATGCTAGTCCCTACTAACCCACACCTTGCCTGGGTCATGCTAGTCCCTACTGACCCACAACTTACCAAGGCCCAGCTGGTCCATACTGACTCATTGCTCACCTTAATTAATAGTTGTAGGTAGGTAAAAAAATATGTGTACAACTGATTATGCATGGCGTTACTTTCATTTAAAGGTAATTTTTCATGCGACACATTTTGACCATATAGTCATGTCTAGACTGCCCACCTTGTCACCCCCCCCCTTGCCATTCCTGTGTATGGTCTGGCATCAGAATCCTCTTGTGAATGGTGGACACATATGGGGAGCCTGTATAACAGTAGCATACCCACAGAGATCCCTGACAGGTGCTGCATTCATTCTATTTAACAATATACACCTAATACTATTGCTAATGTTAAATGAGGCTTGACACTATGTGTCTATTTAACTCTTTTGCTTTTGATTTTTCACTGTGGAATTTTTTTACTCTGTATCCATGAAAACAAACTTTTCCTTATTTTATTTTTCAACAATGGAAAGATTTTTTTCTGGCTACATAATCGATTTTGTACAAACAATCTCAATTTGAATGATTACTGTTATGGTATTTCTGCATAAATGATACACTTCATAATGTTTCCAAGTCTTGTGTCTGATTTTAATGCTTCTTTTCACCACCAGATGTCTCTATCATCCTAGCTGCATTCAATTTGACAGATTACCCTGTTGATATATATTTCTGAGTTGTTGTCCTACCAATTCAAAATCACTTGGTATCATGTGTTTTAAAAGCAAGCTACATGTATTCAAGAGTCACTTCATATATGCTTGCAATTATAATGTAACTTCCTGCAATATTAATCAATGTTTTCCGTGCAGCAAAATATTTTGGCACAGTGGTAAAAAAATTTCATGTTAAATAGCTTTAAGCACTTTTTGTGCTGAAATATTTCTTTCAATCAGCCAACTTTTGATTGACAAAGGTGCCAAAAATAAAGTCTAGTGTAACTTTAATGTTCTTATAAGATGACTTAGGTAAAAAATATGATAATTTTAGAGAAACTGTAAAATTATGATGTATTTTTATGACTAAAGAATGTGTTCAGTGGGGAGGAGGTCAGAAATTTTCGCAGGGGGTTATTGTTATAGTGGGGATCTGGGTGGGATGGAGAGAATATAGCAGGGTGGACCACCCTGATTAGGTAGCCTGTGGAGAACCCTGTTAATAACTAGAACAGACTGATTTTCCAACAGAAAATCAAATGTCTCCCAGTGGAACACTTATGTCTCTGAATAAGCTACAGGTGATCACAAATTATAAATGACCAAGTTTGCTTGAAAATTACAATCCTATTTTAGCTCTCACCTAGATACATTACTCTAGCAATTTTCATCAAGTTCTTCAAGACTCATCGCACGGAAACCAATTTCACATTAGTGACCCTGTTACCTTGAGAATTTGCTCAAGGTCATCCAAATACAATCCCAACCTAGATCTTGCCAAGATACATAATCCTACCAAGATTCATCAAATTCTATCCTATTCTTCATGACTTATCGAAAGGAAAACAATTTCACATAAGTGACCCTGTGACCTTGAAAATTTGCTCAAGGTCAGCCAAATACAATTCCAACCTACGTCTTGCCTATATACATAATCCTACCAAGTTTCATCAAATTCCATCAAGTTCTTCAAGACTTATCGCACTGAAACCAATTTCACATAAGTAACCCTGTGACCTTGATAATTCACTCAAGGTCATCCAAATACAATCCCAGCCTCGGTGTTGCTTAGATACATAATCCTACCAAGTTTCATCAAATTCCATCAAGTTCTTCATGACTTATCGCACGGAAACCAATTACACATAAGTGACCCTGTGACCTTGAGAATTCGCTCAAGGTCATCCAAATACAATCCCAACCTAGGTCTTGCCAAGATACATAATCCTACCAAGTTTCATTAAATTCCATCTTATTCTTCATGACTTATCGCACGGAAACCAATTTCACATAAGTGACGACGACGACGACGAAGAAGAAGAAGAAGAAACGGGCCCTAAAACAATATGTCCCCCGGCTTCCACCGGGAGACATAATTAAGTTGTGACACGGGTTAAGTCTGCCACAGATTAGAGAAGTACGTGAAGATGGAACAAAGTCTGTTTCAAACAATGTTTCAGTAAGTCGTTATGCAGGAAGTATATTTTCATATAATTTTTCAGTATTTCATACCTGACTGTGTTATGTTTAAACTGAAACCCAATTCACTGGGACTAAGACTGGCAGATTTAACTTGTCATGCCTTCTCGGCAGACTAAACTCCATATTTTCTTTAATGTGTCAGGAAAACACAGAGATTGGCTTATTTAGCAGAGAACTTGTTTTGTCAGCAGTGAACTCATTGCATGCCACCCTGGTAAAGATCTTAGTCAGTGGAGTAGTGCTTCCATTGCCTGAAAAGTCATGCTACAGTTACTGTTACAGCAATCTGACAAGTCATGCTGCAGTTACTCTTGCAGGACTGTCTGAAAAGTCATGTTAGAGTTACTCTTGCAGCACTGTCACACAAGTCATGTTACAGTTACTCTTGCAGCACTGTCTGATAAGTCAAGCTACAGTTACTCTTGCATCAGTCAGACAAGACATGCTACAGTTACTCTTGTAGCACTGTCTGACAAGTCATGCTACAGTTACTCTTGCAGCACTGTCAGACAAGTCTTGCTACAGTTACTCTTGCAGCACTGTCAGACAAGACATGCTACAGTTACTCTTGTAGCACTGTCAGACAAGTCTTGCTACAGTTACTCTCGCAGCACTGTCAGACAAGACATGCTACAGTTACTCTTGCAGCACTGTCAGACAAGTCTTGCTACAGTTACTCTCGCAGCACTGTCAGACAAGACATGCTACAGTTACTCTTGTAGTACTGTCTGACAAGTCATGCTGCTGTTACTCTCGCAGGACAGTCAGACAAGTCATGCTACAGTTATTCTTACAGCACTTTCTGAGTCATGCTGCACTTAGTCTTGTAGCACTCTCTGACAAGTCATACTGCAGTTATTTTTGCAGCAATGTCTGATAAGTCACACTACAGTTATTCTTGCAGCACTGTCTGATAACTCATGCTGCACTTACTCTTGTAGCACTGTCTGACAAGTCATGCTGCAGTTACTCTTGCAGCACTGTCTGATAAGTCAAGCTACAGTTACTCTTGCAGCAGTCTGACATGTCATGCTACAGTTACTCTTGCAGCACTGTCTGACAAGTCATGCTGCAGTTACTCTTGCAGCACTGTCTGACAAGTCATGCTGCAGTTGCTCTTGTGGCATTGCCTGACTATTGCCTGCTTTTCTTGCAGCAGCTGCAGCATGACTTGTCAGGCAATGGAAACACCAGTGCCATTCACATAAAGAACATTAGTAAATTGAATGAAACCTTCCTTCCCAGGGAACTAAAACATATACTTCGCATGACAATTCCTGTCAAACATATGGCGGGAAAAAACAGTAACCAGTGAGACGAAAATGATGTTCCAAGTCCACAAAAGAGAAGTGCTGAGACACTTTTGAATATGCTATTTTATCCATGATAAAGTTTAAGAGCAGAAAAAAAGGTTCAGTTCAGTCAATTGTAGATGGAATGGGGTTAATGATATTTAGACGAGTGGCATTTATACATACCGATTGCCAGTCCATCTCTTCCAGCTGACTGTTTTTGCGAGCCACTTTCTGTTCTTCCATTTTGTCACAAATCTTTTTGGCATTATCAGCTAAATTCTTTGCTTTTTCTCCCTTGACGAACTGGAGAGGGTTGGCTGCTGCAGCGGAGTTGCTGAATCTCCTTAGATTACGTGTTGGTGGTAAATAATCGCCACCAGAGGACTGCCTGGAGTGATTGTTCTGTCGTCCATCCTGACTACTGTCTCCAGAGTGACTGCGACTGTGAGCACCTTCTGAATCTCCAAACCTAAAGAGGTCATACTCCCGTGTGGGGTCTATACCCTCTTCACTAAAAACAGAACTACTGGGGGATTGTGGCTCTTGTGTTTTTCTTTCCTCCTCCCCATAGTAATTGCCCATAGTAGCCGAAAATCTAGATTCATTTGATTTGTTGCCATATGTCTGGCGATTCGGGTCATTTCGAACTGGCATGATGTCATCCAGATTTATGTCTTCTGGATTTTCCGAAAAGTCCTGAATGGCTGGATCGTCAGAAATGAAGGAGTCGTAGGAACTATCCCTGATATGTTGAATGTCGCTGTCACACGCATCTGATGACTGTGGACTCCTTACTGGGTTCTCCTCACTGCGAGATGAACTGTAAGCACTTGATAAATCAACAGAGTCCCCGGACTCCTGGCGCTTGTGGTTTGGAGGTGATGTTGAAAGCACTTTAAGTCCCGGGTAGGTGATGAGATCAGTGAAGGAACTAAAATCCAACTGTGGTCCCTTGTAAAAGTTTCGTGCCTCCTTACCCAACCAGAATATAGTTATGGCCACCTACAATAGATGAATGTAAAATATTACTGGATAGTTAACAATGTCACATCAAAGAACTTTAAACCACTTTTGTTTCTTTTCTGTCAATTCTCTCTTCACTTCTTTACCAGCAATAGACATGGGCAAAAAGTACCCAGAAGGCTATCAGTGCTATGTTATTTCATCGTACATTGTACTTCCTCCATTGTTTTCCTTTTTCACCATGTCTGACAACAGAGAACTGGCACAGTATACTGGCCAGCAGCTAAACAGCTGAGGTTGACTCTGCCTAGGAATTATACATTTTCCTAAACATATATCATATTTGGGTCTGGATACAAGGGAGTGGCTGCTGAATCCTACGCATAGTGGCTGTACACATGAAGCCATGGCTGCATACCAAACAGCAACATTCCACAGCCACACTTCTACAGGCGCCAGACCACTAGCAGGCAAACAGGCCCACGACTACAATGCTGCAGTATGTCTTTTGCCTTGGGCTTCATTCCTGGACCATAAAAACCATAAATTTGTAATTTTTCATTAACCCTATTTGTCCACAAGAATACAGACAACTATTGCTGCTACTGTAAACATACGTACTCCATGGCCATGATAATTTTAACCGTCAAAGTGCTGATTTAAGACTCAGTCAACAGCTTTTCTTGGGATGCATAGTGCACAAAGTGTCCTGAAGGAAGCTGTTGACTAAGACTACTTTTTGCTTCAGGCTAAGCTTGCTGGTATTTGAACCAAACGTACCATTATATGTTTAACGGTAATGAGAAAAATGACTATAGCTATGATTAGCACTTTAAGGGTTAATATACATGTGCATGGATTAATGTATAGCAGAGACAGGAGACGTCCACAGGCCATTCCCCTCAGGCGGCCACCTTTTAATTTTCCCAAACAAACCTAACATTTAGTGAAACACATTTTTCTTCCCAAGCCATGGACTCAAATATAGTAACCATCGTACTCTAGGAACAATGTACCCAATAATGTGGTATTTTACACCCTAAAGTAAAATTTTGCAAGAAGGTACACTAGTCAGCCTGACGGGAAAATTTCCCCAGCTGGCAAATTTCAATGTACAAGATTGTTTTAAAAAGGTGCTACATTAAAATCTATGAAGTGTTCATATATTGTTAGTGACTTGGAATATGGACGTGCACAGACATGCTGGCACATTTACAAGCAAGATCTCAATCATATTTTTCTTTGAGATATTTTTTTTAAAGAAATGACAGCATTGTACTATAGTGGTTTACCTGGTGCATGATAATGTGCCTGTCTGTGAATATATTCCATGAGCACAGTGCAGTCTTCACTACACCAGTCACAGATATATGGGACCACATACACAACAGGAGAGTTGTCATCTCTTAACACTGACAATTAAATGCCACTTTCTACCCAAGTGTTCATGTCAGAAAGCTATGGATTCCCCTATAGATATACATCTGAATTTAAGAATTGTACATTCCTTTCTTGTGAAGAGAGCTTTGTTTGAGGTATCAACATGTCTGAATCTTGTCAGTCGATCCCACACTGCATGGCAAGTCATTCTCTCACTATACATCTGGACCAGATATACTCCTGGTAAAAACAAAATTATACTGACCCAGGTCTGCATCAGCCAGGCAGAGAATGGGTTAAAATGAGGCAATTGACAGCCGGGAAGGGGTACTCAGAGGAGAACCACAGAACGTACTGTTGTACTGTAAGTCTATATTTTGTAACCGCCACAGCATTCAGCCGGATATAAATGTGCTTGCACTCAACAAAAGCTATACACTCTGTGATTTATTGTCCCCACACTGTTTGCAGCTTTTTTTTCCTCTGAAGGTCACGCTACCCTTACCTTTATTACACACATATCAACTCCCATATCCTGTTTGTACCATTAAATCACAGTGCACTTATTCTTCCAAAATTATTTCCCTTCCCTGATAACATTTTGCATACAGCATATACTTTCAATTTAAAATATAACCCCTATATTTACTTCAGTAAATGTGTTGACATTTTGCGTTGTCAGTTCAAAGCAAAGAACATGCAAAACCTGTATTTACTTCAACAAACTTGTCAACATTTGGAATTTTCAATTCAAAATGTAAAATGTGTGTTAACTTCAATAAACCTGTCAAATATGCCACACTGTTCTCACTGGACCTATTCCACAGCATTATGTATGCATATGTTTGCCCACATCTTCAGGCCATTCTCTCAGGCATAAATTTTAGAGTGATGTGCAACACAGTATCCTGATTGGACTCAACGTCCTGCTAAATGGCAAGTCCATTCAACACACACATACCACATACAACTTTAGACAGAGAAGTATTTCAGATATATGTTTGTTTGCCAATCCTAGCATGATACGGGCACAAAACATACAACATAAAACATCCACATTGCGTGAATTGTTCGAAATTATTTACCTTGGCCAAAGAATTTATAGGTACATCTGATCATGTCATACATATTTGCCTGCTTTCTAAATTAGACCTTCCTAGCTAGGAACTCCACATGCTATATGTATGTAGATCTGCATGTCATTGTCTCAGTATTATACGGTTGTAATTGCGTCAGTTTTCAAATACAGCGCCCCCTCTTTATGAGGTACGTCCCTCAGTGCAAAGTGGATTTAGCTAGAACATGGTGGGGTCTAGGTTCCCACTGAAGCAATCTTCCCATTACTGCTATGTTAACTCTTTAAGTGCCAAATTTTAGACTGAGTCAACAGCTTTTCTTGGCATGCATTGGGCACAATGCACCTAATGCGTGCATGTAAAGCTGTTGACCTGGGATATTTTCTCTGGAACTAGAGGCATGCTGGTACTTGAATGAAAGGTCTTTTTAAAGGAGGAATACGAATCTGAGATCCTAATGATAATTCAGACTAGTTTTACTTCAGTAGATCAACTTTAGATGTGATTGGCACTGAAAGAGTTAAATGTCCTCTCCTTATAAGGCAGTTTTGCTGCAGCAGTCTACTTCATGGAATCCATCATCAGCATTGTTATAGTGGAGCACTGTACAGATCTGACTATATGATACTGATGCAGTTATGTGTGTTTCAAAATGCAGCCTGTTTTGGTGTTTTGTTTTTCCTCTGTGTTAGGTAGACTTTTGATAATCTCTCACACTGCCCTTGCAGCATATGCCAGACAATGAACAGCAGTGTGAGCTGTATGGTAGATACAGAATGATAGCCAGGTCCATGTGATCATCAGAAGTGGAGTAGAGAAAGACTCACAAACCTTAGTTTCCTTTGGAAGCATTCCTCTTTAACAAAAATGTACCCTGTGTGTGTGTGTGTGTGTGTGTACATGTGTGCACACACATAGATTTGTGTTACATGGTATCTATGCTAATAATACTGACTCTACATCCTGTGACCTTACAGAATGCTCTGTAATGTGAACATGGCTGTAAGTGAAAAATCTGCTTTAGTTATGACATTTTCCCATGTGTCTGTCTTTGTAAACTTGCATAACATCAGACAAGCCACAAGTTATAAACATGCATAACCGCAGCCAAGGCACAAGCCAGTGACAATGTCAGCATGCACCATAGACATCTTTGTCATGTAACTCCCTCACAAAATGGCATGTTATTGCAGAACACCACGATGACCTGACAGAGACTTACAGATTGACTGCAGCCTAACCCACCGGGACCTGATGTACACCAAAGTGTGGCATTGGATCTTCTTCTGATAACAGATGACCAGAAATGGTCCACTGTATTAAATATCTCTTTAAGTGCCAAATTTTGGACTGAGTCAACAGCTTTTCTGCACCCAATGAATGCTGAAAAAAGCTGTTGACTTGAGATATTTTATCTAGAACTATAGGCATGATGGTACTTGGATGAAAGGTCTTTTTACAAGGAATACGAATCTGAGATCCTAATGATAATTCAGACTAGTTTGACTTTAGTAGATTGACTTCCGTCATGATTGGCCCTGAAAGAGATATCTGCTTCTCTTTTTCGCCAAGAATGATAAACTGTATTTTCACTCTTAGGTCCCCCCCATTTTCTGGCAGGAAACATACTACATTAGCAGAATACGGCTTTGTGTTGTGGTGTTTTGCCAAACAGTATATACCAATCAGGAAGAACCTAGCTTTTCAGGCAGGATCAACATCAATCCCTACTGCTGATTCAACAAGCAAAAGCATGTGGGAGCAATGTCTTCTTCTTGAAACATAGCTGGTCTGGTCCACGCAAGGAACAGTCACTGAAATTAGACCCATTCATAATGTCCCATATGGGCTGAGCTGTTGAATAGTTCATGACACTTTCAACAACTGGGGTAACAATTCCAATTTTTTTTTCTATTGACTTAACAAATAATGCAAACATGTATCAGATTGCCAAACACACACTAAGCTGGGCAGTACTGCTGTGCTGTGATTGGCTGAGCACCTTTATTAATAGATCAATATGCAAATTAATGACTGTCCTGCAGGATCTGTATCAGGGAAATCAAAACCATTGGATAACAAATAGGCACGGAGCCAACCTGCAATGCACAGTATCACATATTTATAAAGACATTTTAATTTGGCACTTGTTGGGCCCTGTGTTATGAACATAACTCCCCACAGTAAAACCCTACTCCACAGGTCATGCAATGGTCCTAAAACCTGATAAAAAACCCTGTGTGCTTTGAGAATCAAAATATAACATACATGCAGATCACATTCAAATTTTGAGAGGAATTAATCACAAATCTCAACTCCAAAACGCCCCAGGTGTTCAATGAGTGAAATCAATATGACATGCATACTTACGGGGCTGATTGGGTGAAATCAATAATGGCTGCATTTTATTACATACACAGAAAACCTTGCTTTAACTGTAGTTTTATGCAAACTAGAGTTACCTTAGTATTACAGACATATTTCTACCTAATCTGGTCATTTGCCCACAACGACTGACCTTTGACCTTGCTGGACACTTCATCAGGGAGACTTTTGTCCAGTGGTCATAAAAGGTCGCCTCCACTATTGATTTCATGCCCAGCATTATTGGTGTTATTGACGAACTGCCCTGTAATGGGGCCATAGGTACAGAGGGGGAGGGTGATAAAGTTAAAATGTCCCAGTTTCTGCTTGAAACACTTGCTTCTGAATGGTCTGTCCTGATAAAAACCACTTAACTTTCTTCACATTTCTCTGCCATTTTCCCACTCACCTGTAATTCATCTGAAAATTACATTTCTGATGTACCAGTTCCAAATATTTTGAGCTGTATTTGCTTGCCTGCTGTCAAAGTCACTTACCTGATTCAGTTCAACCTCTTTTCCCCCAAGCTGGGTTATCCCAATAGTTTTTTTTATTCTCTGTGCTTGACACAAATTTGCACAACTTACTTCAATTCTATTTACCATGGCACTTACACTGGCTGCCAACTTCTCCGCATTCCTACTTTGACCTGAACATTCTGTAAAAGGTGCATTTAACTATGACGGCATAAAAACTCCTTCTGACATGCTATCTACTTTCTCACGTACCACACCATAACAGGATGAATTGGCTGTAACATCGAGTGTTTGTGGACACAGGGATGACGCATGTTTTCACTGCTTGGTGCATGAATGCTTGAATTATGGTGTAGGCTCTGAGGACACAGACCATAGCTAGTGATTCCTGTATTCAACGACAAGAGAATTATTCAGAATTCTGTCCTTCCCAGTTATAACAGGGATCACAGAGCAGAATTCTACCCTTCCCAGCTGTAACACTGATCACAGAGCAGAGACCTCCTCTTCCCAGCTATAACAATGATCACAGAGCAGAGTCCTACTCTTCCCAGCTATAACATTGATCACACAGAAGAGTCCTATTCTTCCCAGCTATAACAGGGATCACAGAGCAGAGTCCTGTAGCCCTTCCCAGCTATAACAGGGATCACAGAGCAGAGTCCTGTAACCCTTCTCAGCTATAACATGGATCACAGAGCAGAGTCCTGTAACCCTTCTCAGCTATAACAGGGATCACAGAGCAGAGTCCTGTAACCCTTCCCAGCTATAACAGGGATCACAGAGCAGAGTCCTGTAACCCTTCTCAGCTATAACACAGATCACAGTCCTGAGTGCTACCCTTCTCAACTATAACAGGGATCACAGTTCTGAGTGCTACCCTTTCCAGCTTGTTTCAGGGATCACAATCCCCTGTCCTGCTGATCTCATAATACATGCGTCAGTCCTGAGTGCTATCCCTCTCTGGTTACCATAGTGATCTCAGTTCAAAGTTTTTGCCTCCCCTGATTAAAGGACCACTGTCTAAAGTCCTACCTGTCCCAGCTCATTGCAGGGATCCCAGTCGTCAGTTTTGCCATCCCACGGTTATGGCAGGAAATATAGTCTCATGTCTGCCCTACTATGGTTATTACAGGCATTAGGCCCTAGCCTTCCTTCCCCATGTTATTACATGGATCAGTTCTCAGTCCTACCCTTCCAATGTTACTACAAGGCTCACCACTATTCCTGTCCTCAGAGGCCCCCAGTTCTACCCTTTCAGAGTCTTTTAATAGTGACCAGTCCCTATTTTGCCCCTATCTAGTTATCATAGTCATCATAGTCCCCACCCTGCCCTTCCCATGAGATCACAGCCCAGAATCCCTTCCTTCCCAGGCCATTCTGTCACACGAAATCACCTTTTATTCCATGTTTGAGGGTGAATTGTCATTTTCTAGAGTGAAATTCAGAAGTAGTAACTCAATGTAGATCACATGACCCAAACATTGTTACCACCAAATTGTGATAAACCTGCATCAGTGATGTAGTACATTAACATTTTGGCAAAATCAAATGTGCGCGAAGGATATATTTGATTATACATCACACATGACACAGAATAACTAGAACATAAACAAACATGACACACCAGGTCAGCATTGAAAGTACACATAGAGCATACTTTTTGCAGTTTAAACCCAATCAAACATAAAATAAACAGAATCTTACATGGCTGGAGAGCGAGTTCCTATTTTTTTCAACTTTCACTCAGGATTGTTGTTGGTGAGAAAAAATCACTTGTCACCTGCAGGCACTCCTGATTTTCCCCACCAACGATCCCTCATGAGATAAAAATAGTAATTCACGTAAGCCATGTAGGATTCTCTATGTATTGCACCCTGAGAAGGCATATAACACAGCACCTACTGCCCCTCCCAGTTTTAGTGTTTGCAACTTCCTCTTTCACCCTTTTCCTTTCAATTATGACGGAGTTAATAGTTTTCCTTGGCATAGTTTAGGCACTTAAAGGACCCAAACGCCGCCCAAGAAAGCTTTTAACTTGGGGCATGTTAGCTTGATAAATCTTGTCTATAATTTTTATCCAAATTAATTTTCCTTTCTGTTGAAATTAATCTAACACATTGAAGCAGACAACATTTGACCAACAGCCAGTTCTGGTTGGTTTATGGTGGAAAGGGTTGAAACTATCAATCCTGAAGTCATACTGCTCCCAGATTCAAATAAACATGTGCATATGTTCTTATGTTCCAAAAAGTATTCTAAATACAAATTCCCAGAGCTTTAATCCTGTGGGGGATAAGTCAATAGCTTTCCTCAGTGTACCTTGGAAGCAATGTGTTCAGAGTGCACCGAGGATAACAATTGCACAGTGATCCAAAGGATCTATGTCCCCCACCACAATATACAGAAGAAAGCTATGCAATGTATACAGCATGTCTGGATGCACACATACTGCTATGTTTTTTGGCCAGCCGGCAGACGGACAGACGAATGGACAGATATGGCCCCTATCCCCACTAACTCTATGTCCCCCTATGCCACCTTTGGTGGTAGTGGTGGTGGTTGGGGGGGGGGGGGAGGGGGCAACTAGCTGACTAATTACCAACATCAGTCTTCATGTCAAAACAGAATGAAATGACCTTTGTGACACTGGACCATTTCTGGTATTTTTTATGGCAAAAGAGTTGTATGTCAATAGGTCATTGTCAAGTCTCTCAGGGTTAAAGTCAAACTTGCACAATATTGTCACGACAACTGGCTGACACAGTAAAAAAAAAAAGGGCTTCCTGTACCTTCTCTTTACAAATACACATCACAAATAAATGAGACATAGAGTAGTTTACAGCCACTGCATTGACTTACTGGACAGCCATATACTTTAACATGAGACTGTTGATCATTGACCACTTCAACTTTTAACCTTTTCCCACTCAGGTTGCCCCAAAGCACACAGATGTAAATTGTCATCTGCCTGAAAGTTTTTACTTCTATTTCTTGTTACAGTAAAACATTTTTTCTGAGATTTGTATGCAAGATCACTCATAATGGCACACCCTAGGTCAATAACTTTCCCTGCTTCAGATTGTCAGCCTTGTACAGCAACACTTTCCATTCAAGTCCACCTCCCTGTGCCTGTCTTTCTGCAGACTGACCCAGGTCCACCAGTGATTTGAGCAACAATATGCAGCCATTTCCCCTCCCCTGCTTTGCAAAGGACCGAGTTAGTTGATGAAAGTTGGCACATTGCCCCAAACCCAGACCAAGGAAAGCTGTTGACCTGCAGCATGTTACCATAATAGGCATTATCTGCAGTTCTCACCAAACATGTTCTCTATTGACAATAATTTGAAGTGAAATGAGGGAGACACATGACAATTTACCTCAGGTCGCTTTTTTTGGGTGATTTAAGTTGGAAAGGGTTAAAAGCCAACAAAAATTTGAATGTTCTAAGCTGATACTTAACAAACGGATTTAACTAAAATTAGTAGGGATTCTTAACGCCATCTGCCAGGTGATTTATTTCTGGTTTCATAATGACAGTCACCACAATAACATCCTATTCTCCTGCTGCAGGGCTGCCAATCAACCTGAACCAGTCATAAGACAAATTTTCTGACTGGGCTGGCGGTGTCAATGACAGAAACAGGGCTGTTGTTGGGCCGGCCAAGCTCCCGGCGTGAGTGTTGGTAACTAGTACATACAACCACCTGCTTACTGGATGGGACAAGGATGAGTCTTTATGTTGATACTGAACCAGCTCACCTACTCACTCTCCCTTCACCCCCCCCCCCACCCCCCCAAAAAAATTCTTGTCCATGAGGGTGAGTTGGCATCATGAACAGGAATTTGTGGTGCTAAATGAGAGATACCATGTAATATACATGTACAGATGTATAAAACACTGGGCCACCCACATACAACTATCATGTCAAATGACTTGATGACTCCAAAAGTCCTTGATACAAGATTTTGATAACATGTCTTGTGACTGAAATCAGACCCTCAGTTAGAATTTGATAGGGGCAACGTAGATCATTTAAAAAGGGTACTATTCCAGCAGAATATATGTGAAAAGGGCTCTTTTTAGCTTAAAACTCACTGAAAAAGGGCAGCTATGCCTTAAGCCTACAGGTGTGTAACAACAAATAGTATAAATCTTATTGTGCTATTACTACTTCTGATTATTCATTTGGTAGAATGTAACAACTGGCTCTGTTTTTTGAGAAGTTTTAATGCAAAGATTTATGAAAAAGATGGTAAATATCATATATCCTTTAATTCAGCTAATAAATAGGGGCAGGGTGTTGGGAAAATTTCAAAGAGGGCAAAGGGGTGCTACTGAAGAGGGGCGGGGTGGGCCGCCCCTCTGAAATGGTGCAGAAGGGGTCTGGAAATGTCCTGAGATGGATTGATGTACAGTAAACCCTGTCCTTGTGGACACCTCTATAATGCGGGCACCTGCATAATGTGGACAGTTATATCCATGACGGAATGGTCAATTTTCTTGTTAAAAACACCTGTCTATTGTGGACACCTGCCAACTGTGGACACTTTTTGCCAGTCCCAGAGGTGTCCACAATAGAAAAATTTCACTGTATTTACTAGTATGTACATACCACTGAGCCGACTATGGTTTTTAAATCAAGGGTTCTCACCAGACCTTGTTTTCTAACTTTGTAATGTGCAGATCTCATTGTACGGAGGTTTAGCTGTATGAGCTTCAATGCTGGTGGGACCATGCTTGCAGTGGGACACATTACAATTGAATCTGACAGTGCTAATCATTACGCAAGTTGCACTGGCTTCAATTATTATAATGAGCCCACGTTCTAATTATTTGTTTTTCTTCATTCTTGATTTTTTAAAAATTCACATCCTTCCATCCCTGTAGTTGCAGAGGGAAAAAATGGCAAAAGTCAATAGTTTTCCTTAGCCTTTGTTGCAATGCTCCTTGAACACAAAGGGGACTGTTGACTCAGTAAAAATAAACCTGGCAAGAAAAGAGTTAACATGACTGGGATGAAGCTGTGCAGAGCTGGGTCTAGTGCCTAATAAATACTCTACAACCTCTCCTGTCAGTATTTGAAGTTTATACTGTCACCTGTTGGTAAACTCATCTGTGATGTAACACACTCTAGAGCCTGGCTCTTTAATGTTTATGGGCTCTGTTGTCCCCTTGATTAGCTATTGAAGCTTAACTTTCATGCAATGTAAAATTGAAAAAAAAAAAAAAAAGAAAAAAAGAAAAAGAAAAAAGTGCTCTCTAATTGGTTATTGTGTCCATGTCATTCCTGAAAATATCTGTCTTTCTCATTCTTTTATATTTATTTTCTCTTGTCCACATCGGATTGAACCCCCCTGTGCCCCTCCTGTTCAGACACAGACCTGTGTTCCCTGTATGTGTTCTTGTGCAGTAAGGAGGTAGATGAACATAAGAGACATCAATGTCAAGGACAACCACCCTGCTCCTCCCCTCCTCTCCTCTGACAATAGGCAGTGTGCTGCATAGAAATGCCTTCTATGAACTGGGTAGAATACTTGTGCTGTGTCCACTTGTGGCTTATCAATTTCCCTGTTTCCTGTCACTCACTTACAAATCCTGGAGCAGTCCTTTATTTCCCGCATTTCCTGTCACTAGCTTCTTTGTCAAAAGCTGCAGGAAATATGAACTTGCTTTTGTGCTGGTAAAAGCTTTGTTCACATGCACGCAGGGTGTGCTCTGTGTGGGCTCTGTATCGTTCATTGTATGTCTCATGCTGTCATATCACCACCTACATAAACGGTACATATCATAACAGTCATGGTAACTCGAAAGGAATAACTCAGAGACCTTGGAGGCAGTCCTCCCTAACTTCTAGCCAGTCACTCAAAGGGAGTATCTCAGAGTGCTAAACATATAGCCCTTATGCATGACCTCCAGCCAGTCACTAAAAGGAAATAACTCAAAGAGCTATTTGAAACTGAACCATTCATGATTTCTAGGCAGTCACTCTAAGGGAGTAACTCAAAGAGTTAAAAAACAGCCATTCATGACTTCCATACAGCCATTCAAATGGAATAACTCAAAAAGCTATGACACAGACCCAAGTGCGACTTTAGTCATCGTTCAATGAAAGGGCCATAACAGAAACAAGTCCGATTTCTAGCAACAGTCACTCCAATCTGGAATAACTCAGAGCTACAACAGTGCCATGCCTCATATCTAGCCAGCTTGTGTTACTTTTTTACCCTCTGCATTTTGCATGGACAAAAAAATATTACATGTGGACTAATACTAGAATGCTAATTCACTTTTCTGTATGACAGCTAAAACCTACGCAAGTACACTTACTGCGTCAATTGCCTGGCTAATTTTAGGTTGAAAAAGTGACTTCAAAAATTGTTACTTCTATTTTTCAGTAAAAAGATGTTGATGTACCTCTGGGCCTGATCTTGACTTGACCCAGCATTTACCTGCTGACAACCCAGGTATTATGCAACATGGTCTAGGGGAGTAATTGCTTCCCAATGCCTAATTGGGTCTGCGGTACATGTTTAGTCTGCACATGTAGGAGTACAGCCAGTCGACAAGTTCTCTCCTTGGCTTGTAATGGGTTTTGCAGCCACCACACAGGTCTGATCCCTCAACAGTTTTTTAACTATGAAAACAGAGCTGCAAAGCATTAACTTGCAAGTGAATGACATTTCCTACCATATAATCTCCAATTAATGTCCCGTGTGTCCAAGGAATTTAAATGAGCTAAGATTGTAGAGTGGCATTTTTCACCCCACTGTACAACCTGGCTTGTGAGAGAATGCTCACTTAACCCTTTCCCCCCATGAATTAAGACTGAGTCAACAGCTTTCCTTGGCATGGGTTGGGCACTGCCAAGGAAAGCTATTGACCTGGGGCATGTTGTCTTGACAGGTCTCATCTTCAATTCTCAGTCAAATTGTTTCTCATTGCTGTTGAAATCAGTTGCAAACGCTGAAGCAGACGACATTTGACCACCAGCCGGTTTTGGCTGGTTTAAGGGGGAAAGGGTTAAACCACTGTAATCCCAATATATATACATATACACACACATATATACAGGATGCGTGCCTACTGTGGAGTACTTACCATGGCAGGGTCAATATACTGAGGTAAATACAGATCATCATCCAGCAAGGTTTTTCAGGAGGAAGTGGTTAAAATGCTTTTTTTTTGTTTTTTGTTACATACTCATCACAATCTAACGAATGCTTCATTTCAATTAACAAAAGCTGAATTTTACTCCATGTTGTAAACACGTACCTACGTCAATATTATAGACAACGTGCAAGCAGTGCAATAGGTTTGTTGATTGGACCACACACATGTCCCACAAATGGAAGTTGAATAACAAGGTAGCTAATTTTTCCCTACATTTAAGCCACTAATCTCAATGCTCTAAATTGTTTTAGGTGCAAAGTTTGTGACAGTACACTTTCTGGAACCAAGATTACGTCAAGCAGACAAGGAAAACTTGCTACAGACAAGTGTGTTCTCTTATAACATTTAACCCCTTGCATGCTATATGAATGCTTGATATTCTGTCATGTGCAACTGTGGGAAATTGGCCTGAGGGTTAAGTAGAGCCACAGACATGACTGTCTGTAGATAATGGGCTTGGCAGAGTTAACCTATGACCTAGTCAATTTGTTTCTGTCTATTTACCAAAGAATGACCAAAAAAAGGGGCACCGTATTATCCCTTCAAGTGCCCCCTCTACTTTCTTATCCCTAAATTTATGAAATTTTGCCAGATTTTCTTTGATTTAAGATAATTCATGCATAAATATTGTTCCAAAAATCCAAATATAGGTAGATATGTTAGACTCCCTTCAGATAAATTTCTTGAGCACCCTGGATGCTTAAAAGGGATAATATGGTATTTTCTCTTGTTTTGTTTTCTTCTTGTTGCCAAACACAAATATACACTTGGCAGTACCAACTTACACGATGAATTCATGGTGTTAGTGCATCGTATGTATCACTATGTGGGCACTGTACACAATAAAGTCATGGTGTTAGTACATGTATGTATCACTCTGTGGGCACTGCACACAATAAAGTCATGGTGTTAGTACATGTATGTATCACTCTGTGGGCACTGTACACAATAAAGTCATGGTGTTAGTACATGTATGTATCATTCTGTGGGCACTGCACACAATAAAGTCGTGGTGTTAGTATATGTATGTATCACTATGTGGGCACTGCACACAATAAAGTCATGGTGTTAGTACATGTATGTATCACTATGTGGGCACTGTACACAATAAAATCATGGTGTTAGTATGTGTATACACCAGTATACAGGTACCACACACTGTGAAGTTATGGTGTTTGTACATGTATGTACCAGTATACAGGCACTATATACAATAAAGTCATTATTAGTAACTTTTGCACCAGTACTACAGGTACCATGCAGAGTGAAGTCATGGTGTTTGATCATGTATGCACCAGTACTACAGGCACTGTACACACTGAAGTCATGGTGTTAATAAAGACACCTGTATATACCAGTATACCTTCCCTTGTTATAAGACCACCCATGTGCACCAGAAACATGGCCTTACGAGAGAGGTGGCCTTTATTGATGGGGAAAATTAAATGACAATACCATTCTTCATGCGTGGAGAAGTGGCCTAAGTAGAGGGGGTGGCCTCTCCTTGAGGTGGCTTTGCAAAATGGGGGCCGCTAAACAGGCATGAAACCAGTATACAAGCACCATACACTATGAAGTCATGGTGTTAGTACAGGTATGTATCAGTAAAACAGCCACCATACACAATGAGGTCATGGTGTTAGTACAGGTACATATCAGTACACAGGCACCATACACAATGAAGCCATGGTGTCAGTATACAGGGTTCATACAGGTTCGTGAAAAGTAAATCCAAGAACTTTCAAACACTTCAAGGACCTGTGCAAACCCTGGGTACACGCATGTACCAGTATACAGGCACCATACACATGTACTTTATTACATATACACCAGCCACTCATGTACTATGGTCCAACTCTTGAGAAGTCCCTCTTGCCACTGGCGTTCTTTTGACACAGAATTCATTGGCAACATGAATGTGCTGAGACCACACCTTGCTTTTGGATGAGGCATGGCCTTAAGATGACCAATAAGTGTGGAATGAGTGTCTTGACCAAACTACTCAAAGTCAGCATTATTGCCTGCTTCTATGTTTTAACTTAACCCTAATGGACCTAATCAGCTAATGATGATATATCATCTAACAACTTATTCTGATTAAAACCTACCAGGAAGTGTCTGATGTTATAAATGTTATTTGTTTCTTTTTTTTTTTTTTGCCACAAAAAAAAAAAAAAAAAAAAAAAATTATTAGTCCAGCCATCAATATCTTTTTTTTTGCCCACTGTGGGTGCAATTCGTTGGTAAAAGGTTTTGACTCAGTCTCCAGAAGGTTAAATCTATTGATTGATTGATTCACTGTATTTTTTTTTTTTTTTTTTTTGAGGCAGCCATACATCAACTTGTTAAAGCTGCTTTGCAGATGGGCCCTGCCAGCATTAATCACACTCATACAAATCAAGTCAATAAAAAGATGATACTCAAAATATAAAATAGCAAGGCTCGACAATTCATGTGTCGGATTGCCCGGGACGAGTCAGATTTAATCTCGGGCAAATCAAAATTTGTAGGAACTTGCCCGGTCAGACAACCAGTTTTTTTTTTCGCTGAGAACTCTATTCCTCAAGTTTTCATGACACAGTTACAAGTTGTAGTTGTTTGCAAGGCTGGTAAGGGGGTGGGAGAAGGTGACCATAATACATTGTCATAACATGGTTCAAAATCGGAGAGCTGTGTGCATGCTGAAGAACTATCAGGGTCTAATCAGAGCTTTCGCAGCACGTGTGTGGGGCGCCAATAGGTGATAATAATCCCTAATTAGAAAACATTCCAGGTTTAAACAATTACTTGGTCAGCAGTTGCATTCATCAGGACTTGATTTCTGTCAACACAAGCAGATATTTTCACTGTCCGTGTAGCGTACATACAATTATGAGATCAAAGGTACTGGCAGTTATTGGCTTGCTGAGTGAGGTCACACTACTCATCATCAGGGTGAGCTGCCCCAACAATGTCAAAGCAGTGTAATAAAATATTAAAATTTGCATGGCGAATTCATCTGCAAATTAACATCAAATGCCATTTATTGGTGGGTTCTAATAGTGTTGGAAAAAATAAAAATCATGTATAGGTGCTGTGTGATGACTTCCCAGGCAAAAAAAGCACACAACTGCGAGTCACACGCAAGTGACAGCATGGAGTGGATCTGCGGTGAACTAAGCATCATTGTGGGACCCAGTTTCATGGACTGATTCAGGCCACATTCGGCAGTTTCCTCTATCCCCTAACTTTGCATATTTGCCTGCGACCCCCCAATAACTGTTGCTATAAACACTGGAATCTTTATTTTTGCATGCTGCAATATAAACAAACCTTCCAGTTTGTATTTTCCTTCCGTAAAATACAGATTCACTCATGTTCACTGGGTGGAGGCCATGATGAAAACACTGTAACACTAGCTGTGATTGGCTCATTTTTGCATGTGATTCAATTGGCCAATCGGGTGATGTGTTGTAGGATGATGGTGACAGTACGCATGCTCCATTTCTGATTTGAAATATCAAAGTTTCCATTTGAATTTGAATTAAGAACACCGTTTATTGTGAGGAATTTGGCAATGCCGTATATGCAAATTTACTATGATGTACTAATATCGGCACATAAGCGGATGACCACAGAATTATTTCTGGTAGGTACGCAAACGATATGCATCCTATCACGGCATGAGAGGCAACAAGAAAGAAGATCCTGAAACCAATGCAACTATGTAATCTTTATTGAAGTTTAGCCACGATATGGACTCCTATAGTCCCAGAAATTATGCTGTATTTTTTCATTGTAAGTCACTCCCCGCAAATAGCTTACTTTTCAATTTGTATTTTTAATATTTTGCCAGTTTCACTGTTGTAACAGTTGTAGCTAGAATCATGGTAAAATTTGACATATTTTTTTGCAAATTTGCAAGTGGCAAATAAAATTTAGGTTAAATGCTTTGTCTAGGCCTTTGTATATGCCTTAGGATTGATGAAATAAAAATTGTTTATAGAAGTTAGATTCGGCAAAGTGGACTTGGCATACGGGCAAGTGCATTTTGAAATCTACTTGCCTAGTGGACAAGTGATTTTTAAAAAAATTGTCAAGCCCTGAACAAGAACAAATTATACATAAAAATAGGCATCATGATCACAATGTATAGATATAAAGTAAGTCTGCAAAAGCAACTTCAAACAGAATGGTAAATGAGACCTGCGAGGTTAACACACTCCAGGTCAACAACTTCATTATAACTTGTAAATGAGACCTATCAGGGTAACATGCTTCAGGTCAACAACTTCATTATAACTTGTAAATGAGACCTATCAGGTAACATGCTCCACATCAACAACTTCATTATAACTTGTAAATGAGACCTATCAGGGTAACATGCTTCAGGTCAACAACTTCATTATAACTTGTAAATGAGACCTATCAGGGTAACATGTTCCATGTTAACAACTTGATAACTTGTAAATCAGACCTACTAAGGTAACATACCCCAGGTGAACAACTTCCTAATAACTGCAAATGATGCCTATCAACATGTCCAGGTTAACAACTTTCCTTTACAAAAGTTGTCAGCATGCAACCAATGTAAAGAATGCTGTTTATTTAGTCTTATTCTGACAATAAAAGGGTTAAAAATGCAAGAAATTTATGCCATTGTTTCCATTGTTACTTTTGCCAAGAACATGATGAAACAGTGACAGCGTCCACCTCGTGTTTATGTCTTCACTGTGGCCAGGCTCCGATCAAAGGGCACATCCTGGAAATCTTGCCAAATACCAGCATTCTCTCTGTATGGCCACATGCTGGTCCATGTAATATCATGAAGTAGAGTGACCTCTAAAGTGATACATCGTACCACTTTTAAACCACACTTGCTCATCACATGGACACTTTAACAAGAAGAGAGGTCAAAAGCAAATCGAAAGTCAAAATCAATAATTTTTACATGTAACAACAATAAATTAATCTAAGCTTAGACAGTAAGGATGATGTGTCCCATTCATGTAATGTCTGTCTAATTTCATAAGACCTCTTAACTTCTCTATCACAATTTTTTCCTACTTTCAGCAATTTCTGCCATAAAAATCTATCTTCCGATATGCTCTCTGTTATGCTTAATATTAGCCCATGGCAGCAAAAACATCCCCCCCCCCCCCCCCCCGTTGACGCAGAAATCCCCAATCTTGTTGATTGTATTCCAAGAAAATGGCCAAATATGCTGAAATTTTAACTACAGCCTGACCTACAACCCCTCACTGAGCACAGCATTCCATTGCACCAGCAGATGGCTCCTGGACCATTATTTATTGGGCAACTTTACCACCAATGCTCAAGACTCCAACAGCACATGAGCTAAATTAGCTGGAAAAATTCACTCGGCCAGCGAAACGTATATCCTAAACCAAACCTTGGCAGTCAAGTCTATGTTCCCTACTTTCAATATTTAATTTTCTAACAAAAGCTCTGAGAATAATTGGTCAGACTTTAGTCCAGCTGAACAGAAATACAATTACAGATGCTTGACGGGTCACCAATTCAAAATCAATGTCTTGGAAAAATACAGGGCACACTTTTCTAACACAATAAGATCAAATGGCTTTACCTGCTGTTGTGCATGCTATACAATGACAAAGTTGGCCCTCAAAGGGTTAACATGATTTCAATACAGAAATAAAAATCTGGCTGCCCAGTTCCATGCAAGCCTGGGCACAAGGGGCTGAACGCAGTACTATCATGCCACAAGGATCCCAAGTTTACTGAACTAAAATGTTCAAATGCCAAATGGTAAAGGTCAGTATGCCCAATTTCATTTCCAAACTTGTGTCTTTCTCCTCGATCAAGATGCAAGGCTTACACTGACCTGTGTTACAAGGTTCTCAGGGGGTGTAAGATGTCTACCTTTGTGTTAAAGTTGATTACATGCAAAGACAGACACTTCCTGCTATGAATCACTTACCTCATCGAATAACTTGAGGTACTTAAGAGTCCAAAGTCTTGTAAAATGTCACCAACACAGGTAAAACACCACCCAACAACATACATGTTTTGGGGACCTCGAAAAGCCTGGCAGCCAAGCTGAAAGTCTGACACTTCTTGTGAGCACCCAACCCCCGTTGTGCTATAAATACCAACCAATGCAATGGCAGTGTGTTGAAGGCAGACCCAATACCTGGTGTGGGTACCTGCACATAAACATAACAAAAGTTGACGATGTACAGTGTGCCCTGTCCCAGTGACAGCTAGCTTATTTATCAGCATTCCAAAGCCCCACACATCTTATCAACTCTCACAGAATGCTATACCACCAACCATCTGCAAGACAGGTCCTTTGAAATCTAAACAGGTGTGTAACCTGGCTGTTTTGTTGAGGATGATACTTTTAAATGTGACAGATCTACTCATCAATGGCATGTTTACTTTGGTGGATTCCATAGCTTTTCAATGTGTGATGTCAGTCCTGTGTTTTCATCACGACGGGCACTGAATACAGGAGGCCGGTTAAGGCTCACAAGAACCAGAATGCCATGTACCGCTATATTATTGCTCCACTGCCAAAGTAACTCAGCTGTCAAGTGAACAAAACAGGGCGATTCCGATCTACGTGTCACACCCTGGAGAAAGGAAAATCTTGTGGATACTGTCACCTACAGTTATGCCCCTCTAATCCCTGGATGCATACAGTACTCACACTGGTCAACACTCTCCCTACAAACCGGCCAAAACAGGCTCGTAGCAAATTTTTTATATTATATAATTTTTTTTTCACCACGTTTTTTTTTTTTAAGCCTCACGCTGGGATCAGACCCTTTGAATCATGAAATACCTATGCAGCAATATCGCATAGGTCACAATCTGCCATACTGCCTTGGTTAATAAGAGTACCAAAATGTTTTAAACCCGGACTGTGATCCCTTACAATTTTCTAGCACAAACCTTATTTTTAATTTCTTTTGATAATACAAAATACTTTGCATCAGATTTGTAGATAAAAGCTATCATGGTAGCATGCCCAGCCCCAGGCAACAACTTGAAATGGTAGAGGTCTGAGCACCTCATCTGTATTGAGGGAAGCTTCTGATTCAAGTGTAAAGGGTTAAAAGTTTCCACATGTGAAACTTCTATTTGCCAAAATGTTTCTATGCATGAACAAGTTTGTACAAGTGCAAGCTCTTTGCATAAAATGCCAAGTTGAAAGCAAGCTGTATCACATGGTTTCCTATTAGATAAACAAGCCGTATGACATCCCTATTTGATAACAAAGTGGTATCACATAGGACACAAGTAGTATCACATGGGTCCCTATAAGATAAACAAGTGGTATCACATGGGACTCTATTGGATTCACAAGCATGTGCACAGAAGTCCCTATTATATGAGCAACTGGTATCACATGGGTCCCTATTGGATCAGTGGCTGTATCACATGGGTCCCTGTTAGATTATCAAACTGTATAGCATGGATCCCTGGTCCAGCAAGCTTCTTGTATGAACATTCCTATGCAGCATTATTGTTGCAGCTAAAAGTCTGCATCATATCATTATACATGACACTCTCAGAATATTCCTTTCTCCCGTTGGAAATGTAATCTACCAGTAATCCTTGGGAGCTTCATGAATGGTTGAAAGAGTCCAGAGAAAACGATCGCCTCCTAAGTTCCTTGTCTCTTTTTATACTCTATTTAGGTGTGGAGTGAAGAATCATCAGAACTTAGTCCTTAAAGCAAGCTAAAGAAAAAAAAAACATTTGTGCCAAAAATGGTAACCTTATTTGTTTTGTGCTCCTAACAGTCACCCTCATTTTCTTGTATATTTCAATGGCTACCAATATACTCCATAAATACTTTTTAAACCCTTCCCCCTTAAACTTATCAAAACCAGCTGGTGGTCAAATGTTGTCTGTTTCAGAATTTTTGTCATTAATTTCAACAGTAATAAAAATATTTTGAATGAGAGTTGTTGACAAGAGAAGGAAACATGACCCGTAGCACCAAGTTTCCTTGGTGTGGGATAGGAACATAAAGCACCAACCCACACCAAGGAAAGCTGTTGACTCTAGTCTTAACCCTTTCACCTTAAACTGGCCAAAACCGGCTGGTGGTCAAATGTCGTCTGCTTCAACATTTTCAACCAATTTCAACAGTAATGAAAAACAGTTTGACTGAGAATTGCAGATGAGACCTATCAAGATCACGTGCCCCAAGTCAACAGCTTTCCTTGGCATGGGTTGGGCACTGAGTGCCCAACCCATGCCAAGGAAAGCTGTTGACTCAGTCTCAATTCAAGCCAGAAAGGGTTAATTCAAGCATGAAGGGATTCACAGTACAAATATCTGCTGGTTCGACATACACTGTATTTTAATTCTTTTAACATTTAGCTGTCAACAGGTATTTAATCACGCGTTCTCATCCAGAACCAATGGTACCAGCAGGACTTTCCAGTTGATACTGCTTCAACACAAATACAATATATGCACTCAAAACACAATATCAGATACTGCAATGGATTTGTTATATCATGGTATATATATATACATAAATATATATGCTACTCACAGTGTTCCCAACAGTTCCTGATCAGTTGCAGGTTGCAACAAAACTAGTCAGCCCTAGTGGCCACTTGCCCTGTTCTAGTCAATGTCAGATGCTGGTTCAGTAGGCATAAAGCCATATGCTCTCACAACCTAAAATCAGATGCTGGCTGAATACGCTTAACTCATTCCATACCAGTCCCTGATTTTTCCGTATATTTACCTAGATTTAAGACGACAATTGCATATTTAAATTCTTCATAAAAAGAGATTTTGTTCAAGTACCAACACGTCAGTGGTTCTGGCACTGCCTGGCAAGTCATGACTGCAGCATGACTTGCCAGGCAGTGCCAGAACCACTGACCAAGGCCTGTGACCATAGTATGAATGATTTAATGAACTTACAGCATAAAGCAAGACACCAGTTCAACAGGCCTATATTTACAGCATAGTCACATACATGTACTTACAACATAAAAGTCTGACACTAGTTCAATAGGTGTACATGTACCTGTACTTTTCACATAAAGTGACATACCAGTGCAATAGGCTTACATATACTTACAGCATAAAGTAAAATACTGGTTCAATATTGCTACATGTACTTGCAACATCCAGTAAACTTCAGCTGCTCCTCTCTCCACACTCAGTGGGACTGCAGTGTTCTCATCAATGACTATAGCCTTCTTCATGGTATACTGAACACTAGCACACTCAGACTCATTAACTGTTTCATCGTGTCTTTTATGGTTCTCTCCTTTTATGTACTTTTTATCAGTCATTTTTTTTACGACTTTTTCTTTTTTTATGTAACAAATACATAGTGTCCTGGCAACCATAGCTGGAAGTATTCCAATTCACCAGCAAGGAAAACAAACAGTCAACATATAAGTGTTAGTTTCTGCACCATATGAATGTTACTTCCATGACATAAGCATCCCATCTGTATGCAGATACAACATGCACCAGTTCTACAGTTTAAATTTTAACTCATTGCCTCCCCACATCATAAATTTTCAGCCCTGAAAATGTGCTCTGCTCTTCAGTCTATCAGTTTTGGGTCTAAACTGAGTCAACATCTTCCTTCAAGACACTTTGGGAAATGTTCTGAGAATAACTGCTGGCTTGGACACATCCTTTCTGCTCTGCAACTGTATATATGTAGATATTGGAAAGAAAAGTCCTCCTGAGAAATCTGAACCTGGAATCATTATTGTGCTTTAGATGAACATAATTTTTGTGTGCTCCACCATGAAAGGTCTGCAACAGCACTGGATAAGGAAACCTCACTAATTCTGCCTAATAGCATTCCACGTGATTAAGGGCTTTCCTGTATAATTAATGGGAATTACATGACAAAGTTCTGTAAATTATTCAAATTCTTCATAATAAGATAATAAGGAGTTTATTTCAGTACCAACGTATCTGGCCCAAAGTTACTGCACTGCCCAGAAGTTATAAATGTTTGTCAAGCATTGCAAAAGTAACTGACCAGCTGATACATTTTGCTTCATGTTATATGTAATGTAACTTGCACTTCAGTAGTAGAATTAAGCTTTTCAAATATACAATATGGGTTAATAACAGCTGAGAACATGCTCCTCTCATGTTCAGTAGGACTTCGCACTAAGTATACATACTATCCTGTAATACCTTTTTAAAATTTTTTACATACCAGCATATCTCAAATTCCAATCCTGTTATCTTGGATAATATGGTCTAGTCATACAAAGTCCATTTGTATTCACGAGATTTATGTGGTTATAATTGAGAACAAAGATAGGACAGTAAGCAATAACTTGTCTGGGGTTATATGAAGTAATACAGTTAAAACTGCAAGGGTATGGTCCTGAGGGACTTATATGAAGTAAACATTCTGTTTGTTTTGTCTGTCTGTCTGTCTGTCTGTCTATCTATCTATCTATCTATCTATCTATCTATCTACGTATCTATCTTTCCATTCATATATATATTGAAATTTATATTTCATATTTTTTGTCAAGTTATGCTATTCTTTCTCATAACACCCGTCCATATATATATATATATATATATATATATATATATATATATATATATATATATATGTCTTGAAATTCATATTTCATATTTTTTGTCAAGTTATCATGCTATTCTTTCTCATAACACCCGTCTTGAAAGTACTCATTTCCATGAACAGTTGTAAAAAATAAATTAAACAAAATGGCTTTTTTTGGGGGGGGGGGGGTCAAGGTGAGTGTGTCTAAGCCTTCTCTTTGGATGCTTTGACTACCAATTCCCTTTGCTAGTTTCTGCTTTAACATGTTGTGCCTTACTTTATTGTACATATCAGCTCTCGTGGTCCAGAGGGTTAAAAAAACAACAACTCATTTTGCCTTTGCTATTTACAATCACCTTTCACTAAAATTATACAAAAACACTATATATTATATCTCAAATATGTACACAGGAAAATTATTGGTGATCTGTCCATAACTGGAACATATCGTCAGAAACAAAAAATCCATCCATTCATACAGTCAATATGCACAGATACGTCCCGAACATTTTTGCTCATTCTGAGCACGAGTTACTTTGACCAACTCTCTGTGTGAATAGACTGTACAAACTTACACATTATATATATATATTTATATATATATACACACACACACACACATAGATATATTCCATATCTCCCCCCCCCCCTCCTATGTATGTACAATTTGAATATTCTAAATGGACAGCCTGAGATGGAAGGGTGGAGGGTCCTCACATTTCTCGGCTTCATGTGAGTAGAACAGTTAATAAATGCATCATCAAAATTCAATCTCGAAGTCCACATTGAACAGCTGGCTCGTCAAACTTTTATTGTGTTCACTGTACACTGAAAGAGCTGAAAGAAAGCCAAGGACATCAAGTTAGAAGTTTAGGCCCAGCTGGGTGCCCAGTGGTCTCCTTCTACGGGACACCATCCTAAGGTTGGAGTTACTTGTAATGATCCTTTCAAGACTGGGGTAACAGTTTTCCTGTGCACTCTTTTGACACACCTGACTTAACCCTTTCCCCCTTAAACCGGCCAAAACCGGCTGGTGGTCAAATGTTGTCTGCGTCAGCATTTTCAACTAATTTCAACAGCAATGAAAAACAATTTGACTGAGAACTGAAGATGAGACTTGTCAAGACAACGACCCAGGTCAACAGCTTTCCTCGGCATGGGTTGGGCACTCCCAACCCATGCCGAGGAAAGCTGTTCACTCAGTCTTAATTCAAGGGGGAAAGGTTAAATGATTTATATTTACTTTCTCTGGAACTGCCAGATTTAGACTAGGCATGTTGCTCCTAAGTGAGAAACCTCTGCATGATGAATTGAAGGTGGAGTCTTGATAGTAATTCAGTTAAGTCTGGCTATTGTGGTGACCAGTGCTCCAAGGGTTAGAACCGTATTGATCAGTTCCCTAAAGTTATCTTCTCTGTGTCATTCGACTTCCACTGAGAGACCACCCCTTTAATATGACACCACTTCTGAACCTACCCTAGAAGTCGTCTCTCAGTGCAGGAACCACTACATGTGAATTACAGCTACAGTCTGACAAACTGCATTGACAAGGGTCTAAATCTATCAGGCTTCAGGGACTCTTACCTACTCATGAAGTCAATCTGTCTGACAGACAACTGTTGGACTTGGGGGCAGTCTTTCTGAAACAACTAACACACATGACAGGAGGTTTACCTCTTCCTGGCAACACTATAGACTGGACTGCTGTCCTGTACAGTCATGTACTTCCTGTAAGTGGTGATACCAATCTTTACTGGTCTTACACTGGGTCCAGCTCCTACCACTCTGACTGGGCACCGTGGTTTTCTCCTAGTCTGTCAGTTTCCTCCACTTATCAGTTTGGTAGGAAAGTACATGTATGCCACACATGTGCCATAGAGAGCTTGTCCTGCTTGACAACCCATGTAAAACATATCAGTCTATAACTTCATACTGATCTTACAGTGTTGGACACACGAGTAAATACAACTGACACGTCAACTCTCACACACCCTGTATGAGACACATGCATATGACCACCATCTCGCGCTCTCATTGTCAAATCTCATGCTTGAAACATACATGTATTTGTGTTCTGCTGTCAAGTATACAGCAATTACCTGCCAAATAAATGACTGCAACACTTGTGGGCTCACTACACAGAGTAAGAATACCAGCATATACTGTTCACCAAAGCCATTCCTGGCTCTGTCCCCATAACCACAAATATGATACAAAGTATCTTACACTGTTTATAAGATACTTTGTATCATATTTGTGGTTATGCCAGGAATGGCTTTGCAGGGCAGGTGCCCCTCCAAAGGGGTAAACACTTTTGAAAAATGTTCTTCTAACAGGTGCATTTTTGAGGAATCTGTGACAAAAATGAGGACTTTTTTCACCTGGAGAAAATATGAATGAATTCACTGTGGGAGCAAGTGAAAGTAGTCCCATTCCTTCACCAGCCTGAATGCTTAAATTTCTGAAATATCTTGAAGTTATCGTACATGTACTTACATTTCTCAGTCTCCTTTCTGTCTCCTGTCTGAGTAGCTCTTCAGAACTATAAATAAAGTAAGCAGGAAATTAGGTGGTATGTATACATAAGGTCTGGGTATGGCCACCCACAGCAGCAGTATGTCCATGTATCATGGGTTAGACAGTCCTACATCACAAAGTAAACACGTCCCCCACAATATTGACTTGATCATGTCACAGACCCTTATGGGCTGACATCAATCACACCTACTGCATGTAGTTGCCACATACACCTTTCATATAGGGCTAGTACGCTGGTACAATTAATAATTTTGCCCTAGTACAACAGTGCTGTCCAACAGGAGCATTGTAGCAAAATTTTGCTACAAAGCTCTTCCAAATTGCTACAAACTTTCTTTCAAAAAAGTGTTTCTTATGTAAATAAGTGGAAAAAATGCTACAAGTCAAGAAAATTTTGCAACACAGATTTTCAGCTGGACAGCACTGGTACAAGGTATGGAATATAAGAAAATATACAAATAATGGTGGGCACGAAGTACTGAAATTATAAAGGCTTCCAGAATGTAAGTACAGCACATAAAAAATGCCCAGTATGCCAGTACGGAAAATCCCTTACGCCCCCTGCTTGTACTCTTGCTGTTCCCTCTTTGACTGGCCTGTGGCATGAGGAGCTTTCTCCTCTGCATCCAAACCAACTACAGGCACCTGAAGGTCAAGTTGAACAGACAACTTTCAACCATCTGCCAACTCATCTTTTCAAACAATAACAGAACTTTGTCACATATTGTCTGTTATGCCTGCATGGATTTCTGCAGTTTGTGTCTGCAAACACCAGGCCCTTTCTGGAAGTCCCCAAGTGCCCACTGTTTAGTTTCACTGCACTCGTGGGAGCAGGGTGGTGGTAAGGGGGTGGTGGGGGGCCTACCAATGATTTAACAGTACAAATGTGTTTTCATGATTTTCCCAGTTCTTAAAGAAAAATTCATACTTTCACATTTCACGGGAATATTAAACCCAATTTTGCCTATGATGATTTACTAAACCTGATTCATGGGCAATAGAGGTAAATCTTTCCTAGTTCACCAAAAAATAGTTCTTATTCCAACAGTAAGCAATGTACGCAAAGGAAACATGTTTCCTGTCTACATCAGAGCTCTCCTTGGGGGTAATACTTCAACACCCTGGAGGGGCATTGTGACCTGAAATAAAAAAAAAACAAACTATGTTTTGCTTTGGTAATCATCTCAAATAAGTCACCCCTTAAGACTTTTGTGCATCAATACAGGTCTACCCCTGAGTGACATCCCACCTAAACATTTTATCTAATAAGAACAATGGCCTATCTAAATAAACTCTCTCATCTTTGGAGCTGAACCATTCATGAATTCCTACAAACTACAATAAATAAAACATGACGTCCTTATCCAGACCTCAGGCTACTTGCCTCAGCCAAAAGACACCTTAAAGATCCCTAGTTGTTTTTGATACACCATATAATGTATACATATGTATCTGGGAGTTACATTAATCCCTCAAGGAGTATATCTGACTGACCCAACAGCATTCTGAAGTATTTACATGTGCATGTATATACAGCAATGACTTGGGCATGGATTTCATGTGTTTAGATAGGTTTCAATATCCACTCTGCATCACTGAGCACATACACTGACACCTAAAGCCATGATCCACCAGATTTTTTCTTCTTCAGTATGTCCAGACACCATGACCAAAGGCTGGGAGTATGCAGGGAAAAAATGTCAACAGTAAAAGGTATGCCAGGAAATTCAAATTTAGGATCTGTGTACCTCCAGTTAGAAACGCTTGGCCATTATGCACTGACCGGCTGGCAGTTTGATGACCTGATCCCGATTCACCATTAACACGGTTTTTATGGTGGCAAAATAATCTCTTCTTGCACTCCCACCCCCACCTCCAATGACCTGATCTTCCATTGTCTTTGGCACTATTATTAAAAGACATTTACAAACTATCACAACTGTATTAAACAAAAGGCCCATAGGCCTAATGCTCTGCTGACCAACATTGCCAAAAAATTATTTTCTGAAATGTATTCAATCCACACACTTGAAAAATTAAAAGGTTAGCCATATTATGCAATATTAAACTTCCACATGATACACATCTGTCGTAAATTTGGCATCATTCGCCTTATTCTTTATCCAGATAACCTTGAAAAATAACTCATCGTTACACAATCACTGGGTCATGGTGACCAATAATGTAGGTTACCAAGTAGGGATTTATATACAATGTACTCAGGTGCAATTTTGATCTAGAGGCTTAGTTCTCCTTGCCACTGATGTCCAAACTAAACCCTGCCATTATAAAATCACCTTTTCAAACTTAAGGGCCTGGTGACCTTACAAAAAAAGGTCAAGGCCACTGATCTTGCATAATACATTAGCATGATTTATATATTCTATAAATTGGCCTATATAACTCCTTTTCTTTTTGAGATGTGGAGTTTTGTATTTTTCAAGACATTTTTAACTCGTAATCTCCATCATATTATAGGTGGTGCCACTTGTATCACAACCAACCGAGATTTTCACCTCTTCTACAACCCCACTAAATTTCATGAAGATCCATCAAAAATTAGGGATGCTAGACTGGTCACAAGATTTTCACATTTTGACCTTATTTTACTTAATACTACAGGTGGCCCCACCATTAATGCTGACAAAGATTTTCATATACTTTGTAAGTTCTAAATGTTATATGCACCTAAGGCAAAAAATTGTAGGGCGCAGAGCATTCAGGAGATGACCCCTATATTCAAACTGACCATCTGACCTTGACCTTCAACTTAGATTAAAAAATTGTTACTGTTGAAAAATGCACCCTCCCCCCCCCCCCCCCCCCCCCCCCGGTCTGTTTGTTCAAATCGGGTAATAACTTTAGAGTAATTGGAGAAAAACCATAAATTTGGACAAGCGCTAAACTCGATAATTACTGGATCACTGTGACCTCTAAAGTAGGTTACCAAGTACAGTTTTATGTACAATGTTAACAAGTGAAATTTTGATCTGAAGGCTCAATTCTCTTTGCCATTGATGTACAAGCTACACCCTGCTATTACAAAATCACTTTTTCAACTTTACAGTCATGGTGACCTCACAAAATTTTATGTCATGGTCACTGATATTACATAACATTCTAGCATTGGAAATGATCTATAAATTTGGCAAGTCTAATCCAATTACTTTTCAAGATATGAAATTTTACATCTCAAAACACATTTTGGCTCCGAATTTCCTTCATATTATAGGTGGCACCACTAGTATCATTAGCAACTTAAGACTTTGACCTCCCAGATAATCTCACCACATTCAATGAAGATCCATTAAAAATTAAAGAGCATTCACAAGATTTTCATATGTTACATAATACTGTAGGTGGCATCATCAATATCGAAGGGAACCTAGATTTTCATACACTCTGTGAGTCCTGAAAGTTACACTGGGTAACTTGAAAGCTGTGGATGGTATCGCACAAAAGAACAAAAGTTTACGGGTAAATGGACAGACATGAGCAGTCACATAAGCTCTACGACCTTAGTTCAGCAGAGCTAAAAACATTTATCAGTATATTAATAACAAAAGAAAGAAAGAAAGAAAGAAAGAAAGAAAGAAAGAAAGAAAGAAAGAAAGAAAGAAAGAAAGAAAGAAGGAAAGAAGGAAAGAAAAAGAAAGAAAGACTTTTGCAAAATAATGTCTGTGTCAGTATCTTCACTTTATCTTCCAGTTTTGCCCACTTGAAGACAGTGCGAATGAATGAGAATTTTCAATGAAGCCTGTCAGAAGGCCATGTATGGCTCGAGTCAACAGTTTTCCTTGGCATTGGTTTTGGTAACGCACTCTACCTGAAAACTAACTCAGGAGAAGCATTGGAAGCATTAACTACACTTGATTAAGCCATTCCGCCTCAATATCATGGGGAAATCAGCTCCCTTGCTCAGTGTAATGCTAAATTTTATTGTCTTGAACTCATTTTCCAATGTTAAGCACCACTCAATTAACACATAATTTGAAGAAACAGCACAGTTTAATCACTTTACGAAATGTTCCTAGATATTTCAATGGTCTCTGTTCAGGGCTATTCATTGGAACAACTGTTCTACTGTTCTAATTCTGACAAGCCTGAGATAAGCACTCAGGTTGGCCCAAAAGTCAACAACCTTTGAGAGTTTGCTTATCAGTAAAATTCCCTTTTCAAAGAAAAATTCTTCGGAACAAACGTCATATCTAGCAGGAATATGCGCATCCAGCCACCAGTGAAACGTAAACAATAGCACATGTTTTATGTAGCTACGTGGCCATCCCAACATATATAATAGGCACAAGCAGTTTTTTCTAACAATTCGGTTTCGTAACTGAGGAGAAGATATCTCCGAAACTAGTCTTAGGTCAATAACCGATACCAACAAAAGCCTCTTCCATCTGCAGCTCAAGTCCTGTCAGATTTGCTTATTTTACCTGAACATGTTGAAACAATGAATGCTGTTGACTCAGTCCTGAAATGGGCAATGATCTGACATTGACAAGATTGAAATGATCAAAGGTGTACTCAGCCAAGAGGTCAAGTAGATACATATTTAGCGTACCTACCACAGACCTGCTTGACTATCCCTAATATGGTAGTCACCTTCATATATGACTGACTAGTCATCAACTCTGTGCCTGTCTGTTCACCAGTACAGGTGATGAATATCAAATATATTTTCGAGTTTGACATCTCACACAAACCACGTAACACCACTGTACAAAGATATATGACTTCTGGAACTGTAACAGGCTCTGCAGTCTCATTACCACAACTTTTGTAAGAGATACCAGCTCTGACGGTCATCAAAAGCTCATGCATGAGCTAACAAAAGGGATTACTGGGTGACAGAAACAGAAGGGATTACTGGGTGACAGAAACAGAAGAGATTACTGGGTGACAGAAATAGGAAGGATTACTGGGTAATAGAAGGGATCACTTGGGGACAGAAATAGAGAGGACTATTGAAAGACAAACAGAGGAGATTACTGGGTGACAAACAGAGGAGATTACTGGGTGACAGAAACAGAAGAGATTACTGGGTGACAGAAATAGGAAGGATTACTGGGTAATAGAAGGGATCACTTGGGGACAGAAATAGAGAGGACTATTGAAAGACAAACAGAGGAGATTACTGGGTGACAAACAGAGGAGATTACTGGGTGACAGAAACAGAAGAGATTACTGGGTGACAGAAATAGGAAGGATTACTGGGTAATAGAAGGGATCACTTGGGGACAGAAATAGAGTGGACTACTAGAAGATGAACAGAGGAGATTACTGGGTGACAGAAACAGAAGGGATTACTGGGTGACAAGAAATAGAAGGTGTCACCAGGTGACAGAAACAGAAGGAATAACTGGGTGATTTGCATGCCAAATAGACTCTGTTTCTTTATGTTCTGATGTTTATGCATATGCTGCAGGTAGAAGGCCTGCTCCTCAGACAACTGGGTGACAGAATTAGAAGGGATCAATCACCAGGTGACTCTGCCATACATGTAGGAGATCACATCTCCCACATCCCTGAACTTAGACAGCTAAACAGGACTCACAAGTCACTGCACATAGCCCAAATAAAGACTCCTCCTGCCTGCAGACATACATAAAGTGCACCTAAATATGGCACAGGCAATACTCTAAGTATCCACATCACAAAACACCTTTCACTTTTTATGACTACAGTTTCTTTACTTGAGGCAATCTGACCACAGAATCTCCACACACAGAGGGCTGCAGTTTATTGTTGATTTACACAGTGTCACAGATTACCCAAGCAAGCCTTTGCCTTCCCTCCCACCTGTGATAGTACATTACATGCATACTGTAAATTGCTTTATTTTCAAGTGCATAAAGTTTCATGGTTTTTGTATTTTTGACATTTTGCTGCAGTTTTAATTGCATTGTCTTGGACATAATTCCCATTTTAACAATGTTAAAATACTATTTTACTGTGCTTTTATTTTCACGGTTTTGTACCATCAGTGAAAATAAAAATACAGCGAAATTAAAGCAATTTACAGTAGTTACATACAGTGGTGCTCCTCTTATAGGACCCCTGTCACCAAAGGCCACCCCTTTTTGAAAGACCACTACTTCTCTGCAGAAAGGATAGTAATTCAATAATAGCGTTCCCTTCCAGAGATTCTATCTCTCTTATAAAGCCCCTTATTGGCTACATTTGGTGTGGCCTTAGAAAAGGGGAACCTCTGCTTCCCTACATCAAGCATGGAGCTATGAAGACCACCTGGAGGAAAGAGGCGGGACCCTTGTCTTCCAGCTGAACTTATAACATTAAACTATAGTGGTTCCTATCTTGCAAAGCCACCCTAAGCGCACTAGAAGTATGGCCAATATGGAAATATATGCTGCACAGAGAAATGACAACCTCTGCTGACAGGGAGGCCTGTTGTGTGACAGTGGTGGTGGGGGAGACAGCTTATAATACCTCTTCTATGGCTCCCCCAATGAATTCATTGACTTTGTGGCTGACTTGTTATTCCTCATGTCTGAATATTCTATTTTCCTAAATTTGTCATAAGGAATTTGATTTATATAAGGACCCATAACAAGGTATTTCTTTTCAAAACAACTTACAAAGACTCAGACACAAACTGTTACACCACAGCAGTCCTCAAGAATTTATACTGGAGGGCAAGGGCTGAAGCAATGTGCGCACACCCCAGTGTTGGCCTGTGACCTTGGCAGGATCATTTCCCCTGGTCCTGCCATAGAGCCAGTCTATATTACAGCCACAGCATGGTCACATACTGTGAAGGAAAACTCGGGGGGGGGGGGGGGGGGGGGGGGGGAGAAAAGTATAAAAACTCCACATATGCAGAGTCCTGCATCAAACTTTATACGTCTTGAAAATGTTTGTCTTGACACATTGCTCTGGGCTGGCACAGACTATCAGCTGAATAGCCATAACAACGTTTTGGCCATACTAGCTAAAGTTGGCTCAAACTTTACATATCTTCTGCAACTGACCATCCTGGCGACTGAAAAATTTAGAACAGACTTGGCTCAAGAAACTATAGAGTTTGGCTAATTATTTGTGTCACTCTTTAGCCATATGACAGTAATTTCCAGTACTAGCCCACCTCCTAAACATCCTTTAATCCTAAAACCATGCATTGACTGATCCAACTATTTCCCATTAAAAACTACAGGCAAAGGTCCTTTGCCAGCAATGCTGTCTGCTGCTTTTTTGCATTCAGAATGGCATACAAGGTAAGTCAACAACTTTCCTGGGTGCACTCTGTGTGTCCAGAGTGTGTCAAGTAATGTTGTTGACTCTGTGAGATGTACCATTCCTGGCCAGAGTACAAATGAGTCAATAGCTTTCCTTGGCAAGAGTTGGCTGCAACGTGGTCAACTTGTGCCATGGAAAGCTACTAAGTTTGGGTGTGCCATCATGAATGGCCTTATAGACAAATCTTGGCAAAAATGTTTCTAGTGACAAGAAAATTAAGTAAAAATGTTCAGACAGATGACCATTACAGGTGGGCACTTTTGGGCAATTTGAGCTGAAAATGGTCAATGAAGCTATGTTGAGGTTTATTTTTAAATCATACCTCTACATAATTAATTAAATTGCACAACAAATAAATTTGATGATTAAAGCCTGTATGGGCTCAGAGACCCTCAGTGAGGGAAAACAGATCTAAACTAAAAAGTAATTCAATAATATGAACCCTTCCAATGCTGCTCTATTATTTAACATTGAACATGTCAATACTTCAGATTCTTTTACCTTCTTACCTACTTAGATTGAATAATAAAGTGTTATCATACAGTGTAAAAAGGAAAATAAATACATATGATGAAAGTGACATCACTACAACAATTTAATATCTATTATTTATGTCTATCTCATTTTAATTGTTTTCTTCTACTTTGAAAAACAAACTGGAATGGCACTGACCTTATATGTAGTGATATTTTATTCCATAATTATCGGTCCATTAAATTTCACTTTCCCACTCAATATGGTCTGCAGCAACAAGTAATTTCAGAAGTGGTCTGCTTCATCCATTTTATTTAACATTCTCCTTCCTCAAATTTTCAATGATAATTACAGGAAAGACTCACAAAAATGACATGCCAATAGTAAACAGCTTTCCTCAGTGCATACTGAATGTACCAAGGAAAACTACAGTCAGTCCAATAATATGACCATTTAAGGGATTATAGAACACAATGAAATAATGGTATGGTACCAGAACATATGTCAGTTATGTTCTGTTTGTAATCATGAATATTTTGGGTTCTAAAAAAACTATCACTCACACAATTGACACAAAATTATTAATGTAACTGAAATTTTACCAGGGACAGAAAAGTTAACTCATTCCATACCAGTCAGATTTTTTCCGTATATTTACCTAGATATAAGATGACAATTGCATATATGAATTTTCCATGAAACGAACTTTTGTTCAAGTACCAACATGCCTATAGTCTTAAGTCAGTGGTTCTGGCACTGCCTGGCAAGTCATGCTGCACCTGCTGCAAGGGTAGCTGCAGCATGACTTGCTAAGCAGTGCCAGAACCTCTGACCAAGGCCTGTGACCATAGTATGGTATGAGTTTATCCAATTAACTTCAAAAAGATCCCTGACTTCTGTGCATTCCTCAGCCTACTTGCACTTTTTGTTCAAACAAGCTAAGCTCTTATTCCTGTTACAGTCAATAATACAAAGCCCACATGATCTTCTTGCCAACGCAAGTGTAGCTATCCCCTAATTACTCAGTCTATGGCAAAAAAAGCCAATGTCCAACGACTAAAGTTGAGTGAGGGCATGCTTCGGTATCCATGCTCAAATATTGACACGTTGGGTGGCTTGACATTGATCCATTTAATTTCAATTTTTCAAAGCAATCTGCTGCATGTCCACCACCTTTCAAAGAGTTAATCCCTCACTCGAACGAATGACACATACGTTGGTGAAAAAAATACAAACGTACAAACAAGGCATACCTGTCAGATGGGAGACCTGTTCTGTCAATCTACAGTCATATACAGTGGTAAACCCACAGTGACTGGATGTCAGAGGGGAGAGTCTCTTACCTGTTGGCCAGGTCCAAGCAGGTAGTTCTAGTAAAGGTGAGATACAGACATGTGAGTCAAGGTGTCCTCTACACTGGTAACTTACCGCGAGTGAAGTGTGTGTGCAATATTATGTGCGACTGACCTGGTATTTGTGGAAGGAATGTAGGGTCTGATAAAGCCAGGTCGATGGGCAGGTGCGGGACCTGTATGTATCAATAAGCCACTGATCTATAGCTTACTGTGGGTCTTCCCAACTTCATACACACTCTTAGGGGTTGATCCCCTTACAAATCATACATACGTACATACATACATACATACATACATACATACATACACACATCATCATCATCATCGTGTCATTCCATGAGAGCCCAAAAGTTAACTATCTACTGATCAAGTAACCTGCTCTGTCGGGAACAAATCCATATGCACTGGCTACAGGTGCTCCTGGTACACAATGTTATACTTCTACTGTATGGACTTCTTACAAGTCATTTATAACACTCTCTAGTTCAAACAGGGCATTAAATCTCAGCTTCAAATGTTATTTTCCTGATCCAGAGTTCTCCAATACTGAGTATTTTCACAGAAAATTAATATATAAAAGAAGGAAGGCTGTGACTGGACAACCTTTGTCAGCATCCATGGAATGGTGAGGGCAGTGGTTGAATCACATTTACCATGGTCTGGTACAGTGGGTATGGAATACTAGGACAGGAACGACATAGGGCCTACATGTGGTATCCACCCCATTCTTATGCTTTACCCTGGCAACAGATCAAACACATGAAATGTAAAGCTACCAGATTACATTTTTTACTCAGTGTCTCTTTTGTACACGTTTTCTGCCTAACACAGGCCACTGCTGATTACATGAAATGTACAGTTATCAGGTTTCATTTTTTACGTAGTTTCTCTTTAATACAGGAAATGTTCTGAAAGGTAATTGAGATAGAAACTTATCTGTCACTTGAACTAAGACCTTTGTCTTCTGCTAAAACTCATTATTCATACCTGTCCGAGATCTCCTAAGATGCAAGTACCGTTGAGACAGCAGTCTCCCGATGATATCCTTTCCTTGTAGCAACCCAAGATTAGTATCAACAAATGAAGTAGGCTACATTGACAGATTGAAATCCAGGTCAAAACACTTTACATTTAAAAAAAAAAGTTGAAGTGTTTTGAATAAGGCTTTTTGAGCTGTGTAATGTTATACACAAAGGCCTTGGTCTGTGCTACATGTATTTGCATTGCCTGGAAGTCATGTCCTAGTCTAGGGTAGTGCTACCCATCAGCAAAGTACCTTGTGACTACGAAAGGCATGATTTTAGCTAACAAAATGTTGTTACCTTTACCCAAATTGGCTAAGAATATTTCATTATTTGTTGAACTTTTGACCCTCATATTCATCATATTTTACTCATGACTTTCATTACTATTATCCGCCATTTTTGGCTGTGGAGCTTTATATTATTTAGGCCAAACTGGGTCCAGTTTTAAGCCTTAAAGCGCTGATTTAAGATTGAGTCAACAGCTTTCCTTGGGACAAAGTATCCCGAGGAAAGCTGTTAACTAAGACTACTTTTTACTTAAGACTAGACTTGCTGGTATTTGAATAAAAGGTATCTTCATGAGGAATTTGAATCGTTTAACGATTTTATGTTTAATGGTAATGAGGAAACAACTACATGTACAGCCATGATTAAAACTTCAAAGGGTTAACATTCCCAGTGCCAGCCTGGCTCAGTGCCTTTCTGGCAGTAGGAAAATAACTTGCCAGGAAAAAAAAATCTGCTCATGTCAGGGTTCACATGTTTTACTTGAATGAAAACTCTGTTTATAAGGAATTTGCAAAGGCATTTCTCATTTAGCCCTTTCAGTGCTAAGTTGGAGACTAAGTCAACAACTTTCCTCAGTACAGTGGTTCCTCCTTTGAGAGACCATCCATAGTGCCCTCCAAGAAGTGGTCACATAAAGCAGTTGGTCTACCAAGGAGGTTCAACTCTTGCACCACCTGTCTAACAACTAACCATTACTTTGAATTCCCATGCACAATTTAGAATAAAGTATGATTGATGTACATGTATTAGACCCTGATCTATTTGGCCATCATGTTTTCACTCGTTTATTGGTATTATAAACATTTTGGATTTGTAAGCTGGTTTTGACAATAAATTATTTTACAAATCTTGGACAAAATTGCTGGGTTTTATTTTTACTTGTCTGAATTCAGGACTTTCTGGATAAGACAGATAAATGGACTTTTGGGGTCATTTGGGGTGGTCACTGGTCAGGTTCTCCAGGTGGTTTCCCAAAAGAGGTAAATTATCATTAGAAGGTGCTTTTGCAGAGTGAAAATGGTCACATAAGGCAGGCAGTCTTCCAAAAAAGGGGTCTTTCAGAAGAGGGATTACTGCACATACACTTACATGCACCAAGTACCGGACAATTATATTCTATGTAACTTCTGGCATGCTGGTACCTGAATGGAAGTTCTGTTTACAAGAACATGAATCTAGCACCCTTATAATAATTCAGAGCAGTTTGTGTGAAGAAGTTCAGCTTTTGTACAGTAGCAGGTGGCACTGGGAGAGTTCAGTGTCTGGCCATCCTGAGTGTGCTAATGAAAGCTGCCAACTTTGACTTTTTACTTAACAAAAACTTCTGACAAAAAAGTCTGGCGCTATCAACATCATGATGGCACTTGAACGAAAGACCTCCTGATGAATTTGAATCTGGAATTGTAATAACTTTATAGAACAGAACTTTCGTGATCAGTTCCAAAAAGAGTAAACTGGGCCTGGATAGGAGTACAAGAAAATCTATCACTGGATAGAATGAGTTAATCTAGGGAGAACAATGCAACCACTGAGGCAGGGCAATGGGGTGCATCTCCTGTCTTTGTGAAGTCCATCGCCTCACGCTGTATTCACCCAAATATACGTACACATGTTTGTGTGCAGCACTGTTGAACTATGAAACAGACTTGCAGACTGGTATTTCCTTTGTCTCCTGCCTGCTGATTTTTCTTTTTTTGTCAGGGAACACTGAACCGAAACACACAGTCGAAGTAAATACCAGAAAACATGACATTGCACACAATAGGAGGATTAATGTTATGTTCAGAAAGAGTGAACTGGGATTTTCTGTGTGCTCCATCTTCATGTTGTGCACAGACAGACAGTTACTATTATGTAATATGGGTCTACCTTTACAAAAGACTGAAAGACAGAGGAACCCACAGTACAGCCCCATACAAAGGATCGGCCATCTTTTTGGAGGCCACCATTTCCACCCTTTACAATGCGTATATATTTTGATGAAAAATACTTGACCGACAACTACCTTGGAATAGCATTCTGAACTATGATCACTGACAGCTTGAAGAAAACAAGAGGTCCATGGGCCTAGGGTCGAATGAATCGCACTATTCATGAAAACACCAAGCGATGAATAAGAATCTGTTTTAAATTACCCCGACATGTGTCATTGTTCTGAAATTTTCAGAGGTTGTTTTGCTTGTTTACAACAAGTTCCAGCCGAACAGGCTTCATTCAGGGTGGCGGACGGGTTTCATATCACACTTCACAGACTTGAAACACTAACCAAGAAACTAATAAACCGAACTTCAATGTTGATGAACCTTGCGTATAGCCTAATGAAACCCGAAAATGGTGAAATAAATTGTAGTCATAAAATAAAAAGATTAGATCACAGCCCCATCTCATAGCATTTTATGTGGACATCCTCAACTTCTTCCCGTAACTCGCCAAAATGCCACCGCGAGGAACAGGCTACTTCAGCCGAGGGGACGGGGACGGAGCAGGGGCAGGGGCAGAGGCTCTGGTCACACTTGATTCACTGTCCGACTCCAAGGAAATATCCAGTGCACTCACACATTTCTCTGTTAACTTTAAATTTTTTATGCGTTGCTGATAAATGTGTTTTCCCGTCGTCGTCATCGAGACTGTCCGATTCAGATTCGATGCCGGCGGATGTGGATGGCCCAACCACTGAAACTAAAAGCTGGGGCCTGGGCTCTTCAGGCCACGTTTGGTAATACGAGCCCTTGTCACTATCGGCAAGTTTTGTCCTGATATCCGTGTCCATTCGTACAATATTTTATTTTCTTTTGCGACCCTTTTTCCTTTTTCTTTTGATAGGTACGGAGGAATCGCTTTGAAGTTGTGTTGGAGTCAGACCGTGACCCCCTGACCTCGCTAGATATGTATCAGTGTGGACGCATCACAGGTCACGTGACCCAACAAACCGCCACGTTCAGTGGCAGCTTTGTTTACACCCCAGTTTGGTAGACCACGTCAGGAAAAACAACGATTTTAACGTCAATGTAAAAAGTATTTAGTGACAAAACAATGCGGAACTTAAAGTTAACTTGTTAACAGACCAGAAAATGTAAAAAGTGAAACATCGTTGATTTTTATGTTGTTCACTAGATCGCTACCTTAAGTGGCTTCTGAACATATAAAGCTTAATGTAAAAATTGTTCACCAGATGGCACTTTGCTCCACATGTAATCATGGCTCAGTTGTGCAACTCCTGTAATGAATATTGTTGCATGTGCCAAGACAACAATGAGTGAGTCCTTAACTTTATGTCCTCAGTGACCTTGGGACAGAAGATCAAGGACACCCAGATTATGTAATACAAGAGGACCATAAGCCTGCCTGGTGCTGTGCTGACATTGCCATTGAAGTCCAAGCTACACCCTGCCATTACAAAATCATCTCTTTCAACTTTACAGACATGGTGATCTCACAAAAATAGGTCAAGGTCACTAATATTATATATGATTCTATCTTTGGACATTGTCTATATATACTATAAATTTGGCAAGTCTAATCCAATTACTTTTCGAGATATGAAATTTTATATCTTAAAACACATTTTGGCTCATAATTTCCATCAAATTATAGGTGGTGCTACTAGTATCATTACCAACTTAGACTTTGTCCTCCCCCACAATCCCACAAAATTTGATGAAGATCCACCAAAAATTAAAGATGCTAGAGTGTTCACAAGATTTTCACATTTTGACACCTACATGACAACTCGGCCTAGATTTTCATACACCCTGTAAGTCCTGAAAGTTATATTGGGGTAACTTGAAAACTATGGACGGTATTACGCTAACTTGCAAAATGTTTACAGACGGACGTACAGACATGAGCGGTCGCATAAGCTCTGCGACCTTTGGTCAGCAGAGCTAATAAGCCAGGATGCACTAAGGCCACCGGATGGATATCATTCACAAGATTCCTGTGCACATATCTAGACAAATCAGACGAGTCATATATACCAGAACCACCAAATGGGAGAAGTCACTTGTGTTTGCATTTACACCCAATTGCAGACATGGTTCCACTTTATGCAGGCAGGTGTTCAAGAACAATCTAAACCACTTTGTGCAAAATATGATCTGGACAAACACTTTTGCAAGCACATAATACACAAAAATCTATAGATTTCTCAATGCTTAGATTAGTCCTATATATTATGGTACCCTTTCCAGGTGAACCTATTCACCCCTTGAACTCTTTGGTGCAAATTTCAGTATTGTGGTTACAGAATAGACCCATGCCAACAAACTGTCAACAAGTACTATGCTTTCTGTGGTATCCTCTTTCTTGGGAAAACACGTTCACCCTACCTGTCAGTGCCAACCCTTACATCCCAACTACCTTCTCACCACACTTTGTTCCCATATATGAATCTACTGTGTACACCTTTCAGATCCTTTGAAACAGTTGTCCCAGATTACAAGAGGCGCCAGCAGACATGTTTGGATCTTTGGAGGTGGTAGGTGCCCCATTGTGGGGTGGGGTAGCTGGGTATCCATGTCATACAATGGTATGCCATTTGATTCTCTGCAGCTGTCTCTGCCAGTTTTCACCTGCCAAGGTGACCTCTCCCCTTCTCACTTCAACTTTTATCTTGTTCCCACAATATTCTGTTGCTTTTTGCAAGAATCTGTACAAATTATAACAATGTCCAGCAGCAGAGACCACACAAATGGTCCAGGTCAACACATTTCCCCAGTATGTTTGGGCACATTATGTACAAGTGTGCTGAGGAAAGCTGTTGACTCAGTGAAAACTTGGCACTGAAAGCCTTAAAGCTTGCTTCATGAACACTCTTTCAGAGCCAAGAGTGACTTAAGTCGATCAACTTGAGTCAACCTGGTCTGAATTACCATAAGGAACCTAGATTTGTATTCCTCGTAAAAAGACCTTTCATTCATGTACCAGTATCCTTTAGTTCCTGAGAGAATATCCCAGGTCAACAGCTGTTCTCAACAACTGTGCCCAATGTGTGCCACGAAAAGCTGTTGACTCAGTCCAAAATTTGGCACTGAAAGAGTATAAAAAATGAAAATGTGGTATGGAATGAGATAACATCAGAGCACAATTTATATGCACTTGATCTGACTTGAGGCTTGAACAGGTTAAAAGGTGGGGACCTTCCTGTCCTAATCATGTTAATGCAGAGGTCCCTCCACAAGGCATTACCATGAGCCTGCCCCAAGCTGGACTATTAAGATGTCTGTTTTGACTGGCCACATATTCCATTAAAATATGACACACAACTATTGTTAACTCTTTTTTTCATGCATACTTTTTGAAATTCAAATAAAGCTCAGACTTCACAAATTTGTCCCATTTCAGGTTTTCCAATGCTGCAGTCATGGAACATTCATAAATCACCAGCAAAAATGGAGAGAATTTGCAAGAGTCACATCAGACACTGGTTTTGACAACTTAATGAAGCTCATCAGAATACCTGGCAACAGGTAACCACCACAACAAAAAACAAATTCCTCGGCATGGTACCTTAGTTCTCAAATTACATACCACCTGTGTGACCATTTGACTTGTAGGGATGACTCCAGAAAGAGTATTGTCTGGTAGTCTGAGAAATGTAACATGGTGGTCCAGCAGCCAGACTGAGTCTGCCTTGAGTGCTCTAACTCTACATTAGGCCGCACAGATCTAATCACTCACCCACAATGACAGACTTAAAGCCACTGTTCACTCTAGCAGTACTTCTGGTGACTTGTTTACCACAGGTAAACATGGTAAATATAGGGACAGCAAAGCTTTTCATATGACTACAAAGTCTTGCCCTCTCCAAAATGCCTGAAGATGGATGGGAATGTGACACTGACAGAGGGGCCTTGGGGATTTTGGAAACTAAGAAAGGTGACACATTATATCACCTTTGTTTTGTACATTTCTTTCACGCATAATAACTGATCTTTCTTTTATTTATATAAATTACACTTCCCTTTTTTAAGCACTTAAAGCATCTGCATTCCATTATATAACAGTCACACCTTTCTATCAGTGACCTGTATAAACCCAGCAAAATATGACGATTACTGCCTTCTAGGGAATTTATCAGGACTGCTTTTTGGAGGGATCGCCCTTTTTTTTGGAATGCTCTTCCTTTGGAATCCTGCTTTCTTTGGAATGCTGCTTGCATACAACTACAGTTTTCCTTGGAATACCGTTTTTTTTGTTTTTTTGTTTTTTTGTTTTTTTTGTTTTTGTTTTTGTGAACACCGCTTTCATAGGAATTCCATTTTCTTTGGATTACTGTTTTCCTTGGAACCCTGCTTTCATAGGAATACTACTTTCTTTGGATTACCTTTTTCTTTGGAACACTGCCTTTTTAGATTACTGATTTCCTTGGACCACTGCTTTCTTTGGATTACTCTTTCCTTCAGAACACTGCTTTTATAGGAATACTTCTTTCAACAGATTACTGTTTCCTTTAGAACACCATTTCATGTGAATACTATTTTCATATGAATACTATTTTTATTGGATTACTTTCTTTGGAACACTGCTTTCCATAAGAATACTGCTTGTCTGGATTAGTTTTCTTTGGAAGACTCCCTTCACTGGATTACTGCTTTCTTTGAAACACTGCTTTCATAGGAAAAGTGCATTCTTTGGATTACTGTTTTGTTTGGAACATTACATAGGAATAGTTTCTTTGCATCACTGTTTTCTCTGGAATGCTTCCATAGGAATATGTTTTCTTTTAATTACTGTTTTCTTAGAACACTGCTTTAATAGAATACTGCTTTCTTAGGGTTACTGCTTTCATTGGAACACTGCTGTCATGGAAATACTGCTTTCTTTGAATTATTTTCTTTAGAACACTAATTTCATAGGAATGCTGCTTTCTCTGGAACACTAATTTCTTTGCAATACGTTTCTATATTTTTTTTAACATTTTCCATCAAAACTGCCAAAAATGTAGAATGTCATATCTTCTATGGTTGTATGCCTATCTGAAAATATTTTGTATGAGCATTGCAGATGAGATTTTTCTACAGGTATTATGACCCATATCAACAATTGCCCTTGCTATGATTAAAGAACAAGCAACTGAAGCATCCAATGTGCAACTAAGCATGTAGATAAAGCATCAATTATGCATTATTTTCATTAAAAGAGGCTAATTATCAAGAGGGAAACTCCAAATGGCAGTAATGTTGTTGGTGGTCAAAGCTTGCACCACCATCTGTATATAAGTTAGTCCCTGCAACCAGGCAGGAACACCCTGCAACAATGTGACACCATAATCCCACAGGATCACACATACCACACACCAACTGTGATCTTCCAACCTTTAAAGACTTGCCCTTTTCCATATACTAGTTGCTTTTTAGCCTCTAGACTTTTAAGTTTAATTTTGTTAGGTTAAAGGACAAGCAGTGTCTGTCTGCATGCCAAGTGTCTAGGATGTTATGGGTGGGTTCCTGGATCCACCTGGGGCCAACAGAGTCCATTTTGATGTTGGGTGGATCATGCCCATACTGAGTAATACTATTTAATATAAAGTACATGAAAAGAATGAAGTACTGTCATTGTCAGGACCTGGGTATCTGTGACTGGTTGTCAGCACACAACCCACGCAGCCATCATGGGGCAAAGTGATGGATTTCAAAGAACTTGTTCAAGGGTTTGGTAATCCCATCTCACTCCCCCCCCCCCTCTCAGACACACAGATCCAAAATAATTCAACTACCTACAAAAACAGCACTGCATCTACCCATTTCAAAATTTCTTTTGTTCTTCCATGCCGGTTGTCGTTTCTCTAGTAACGTTAGAAGTGTCAGGCTTGAAAAAGTTCACCAGCTTTTATGTTTTTACATTCCATATATAATTTTGACACTAGTATGAAGGTGACAATCAATAACTACGCACAGTAGCCTTGGCAAGCAGGTATAGAGAAGTCTACAATTACCAGAACACACTCCTCCTAATGAGAACCAATACTCCAGTCTGCATCCCCCCACCTCACTGGGATCACAAAAAGTTAAAATAAACATAATATTCTACAATTTACCATCTTTTTAATGGTATTGAACTTAACTTGTCAGGGGTCCAAAATTGAGAAAAATTTCACTGTAATATTATAAGCGTCAAGGGCACTCATCATGACGAATAGGGTAACTGCAAAACATAATGTGTTGTATTTGCTTTGGTGCTTTCTACATGTCAAAGTGGGAACAACTCACAATGGTACCTTTCACATTCAATAGATGTTAAAAAAGAAAAAAAAAATCTGCCAATTCGATTGGAACTGATGTCTGGCCAAGCTGCAGTGCTGGGTTGTGTAAGTGGGCAACCTCACTAGTTCCTCCACCCAAACATGTCCAGTCGACTGTGCATACTTCCATCATCAACTTACATGCTTGGTTTGTCGACTTATTTTTTTATATTACCTTTCAGTACATGAACTATTCAAACTCAGATCCAAACATCCAAAGTTAAACTTCGACCTGTAAAATTGTTGGTAGCTTTCCAACACCTAGAAAAAAAGATTTTGTGGACTATACATTCATACAAAGATCATTAAATATCAAAGGTCCTAGTTTGTGAACCAGTTCACAAATAATTTATGACCCAACCAGAAAGAAGAAAATTTTTTACCCCTTTCATTTTGGAAACTGTTTAGTTTCAGTCGATGTCGTTGATTCCCTGACAAAGAATGTGTGCTATCTTCACTCTCCAATATTAACCCTTTCCCCCTTAAACCAGCCAAAATCGGCTTGTGGTCAAATGCCGTCTGCTTCAACGTTTTCAGCTAATTTCAACAGTGATAAAAAACAGTTTGACTGAGAATTACAGATGAGACCTATCCAGATCACATGCCCCAGGTCAACAGCCTTCCTTGGCATGGGTTGGGCACTAAGTGCACTAAGTGCCCAACCCATGCCAAGGAAAGCTGTTGACTCAGTCTCAATTCAAGGGGGAAAGGGTTAAAGGTGTGGTTGTATTTACACTGCTATTGTATGCATGTACAACTGAATCTCTCATCAGACCCTCTTTATGCTAAATTTACACTTGAGATTGACTGGATCCCTGGCTAGACCCACATTTACGCTAGATTTACACTGCAAAGAGATTGGTTCCCTGGCTAGACCCAGGTCTTATTCTCATCTGGCCAGACCCAAACATATGTAAATCCAGCCAAACCTGGATTTATATTAATCCAGTAAGATTTGGGTTTATACTAATCTGTCATGTCCAGATTTATGCTAATCCCACCAAAACTATAGTTATGCTAATCCAGTCCCATCTAAATTTATCTTAATCTGTCAGGCCCACATCTATGCTAATCCAGCCAAACTTACATTTATGGTAACCCAGTCAGACCCAGATATATACCTCATCAAGCCAGATCTATATTTGTGATAATATTTCACAACAAATCTGACCTCTCTGTGTGCACGAAACTCAGATGCATGCCACCATCCAGTGTTCAGTGCTGGCAATGTTGAACCAGTACAGGGACACACATGCATTCTTCCTCTTGTATCATGAAACAAGGTGTGTGTTATGACAGCCTGTGACATGCTTTTATTGCAGTATCATGAAATAAGGTGTGTATCATGACAGCCTGTGACATGCTTTCTTACAGTATTATAACACAAGGTGTGTATTATGACAGCCTGTGACATGCTTTTATTGCAGTATCATGAAATAAGGTGTGTATCATGACAGCCTGTGACATGCTTTCTTACAGTATTATAACACAAGGTGTGTATTATGACAGCCTGTGACATGCTTTTATTGCAGTATCATGAAACAAGGTGTGTATTATGACAGCCTGTGACATGCTTTCTTACAGTATTATAACACAAGGTGTGTATTATGACAGCCTGTGACATGCTTTCATTGTAGTATAATGGAATAAGGTGTGTATTATGACAGCCTGTGACATGCTTTCTTACAGTATTATAACACAAGGTGTGTATTATGACAGCCTGTGACATGCTTTTATTGCAGTATCATGAAACAGGGTGTGTATTATGACAGCCTGAGACATGCTTTCCTACAGTATTACAACAGAACGTGTGTATTATGACAGCCTGTGACATGCTTTTATTGCAGTATCATGAAACAAGGTGTGTATTGTGACAGCCTGTGACATGCTTTCTTACAGTATTATAACACAAGGTGTGTATTATGACAGCCTGTGACATGCTTTTATTGCAGGATCATGAAACAAGGTGTGTATTATGACAGCCTGTGACATGCTTTCTTACAGTATTATAACACAAGGTGTGTATTATGACAGCCTGTGACATGCTTTCTTACAGTATTATAACACAAGGTGTGTATTATGACAGCCTGTGACATGCTTTCTTACAGTATTATAACACAAGGTGTGTATTATGACAGCCTGTGACATGCTTTCTTACAGTATTATAACACAAGGTGTATGTTATGACAGCCTGTGACATGCTTTTATTGCAGTATCACGAAGCATGGTGCATATGCTGTGACAGCCTCTGACATGTCTCCTCGCAGTATCACAAAACTAGGTGCATATGCAACGTGAGCCTAAGATTATGTCTTCTTACAGTACCATGAAACAAGGTGCATCTGCCATGAGCACCTGTTGATTTAATACAGGAGTTTCAGTGTGCTTTAACGGAACTCTGCACATGAGTTTTGTATCCTCTTTTAGAAGTTTAACTGTACAAACTGGTACAGCATCCATGCATCCCAGTACAACTGCAAAGGACTGCATCCATGCTCCACAGTACAACAGAACGTACTGCATCCATGCTCCCCAGTACAACAGCAAAGTACTGCATCCATGCTCCACAGTACAACAGCAAAGTACTGCATCCATGCTCCACAGTACAACAGCAAAGTACTGCATCCATGCTCCTCAGTGCTACAGCAACATACTGCATCCATGCTCCCCAGTACAACAGCAAAGTACTGCATCCATGCTCCACAGTACAACAGCAAAGTACTGCATCCATGCTCCACAGTACAACAGCAAAGTACTGCATCCATGCTCCCCAGTACAACAGCAAAGTACTGCGTCCATGCTCCCCAGTACAACAGCAAAGTACATCATCCATGCTCCCCCAGTGAAATACCAAATTACTGCATCCATGCTCCCTAGTACAACAGCAAAGCCATCCATTCATCTGAGCACAACTGCAAGTAAGGCATTGTACCCAGAGTCCCACTGTATCTCCAACACTCCCATGCTTCAACTGATGTTCTGATATAGCAAGGAGTGTACAGTGTCACTGTACGCTCCTTGGATACAGTGATTAAATATTATGGCGAACTTCCTGCTTCCATGTATACATGTACGTGCTGCCAGTAGTCCATACTGTTTATGTTGTAAACTCCCAAGTTAATATATTTTCATATGGTTTGGTTTTTAGCATTAGGAGAATACGAATAGCAAACGAAGTTCATTTGTGTATTACCACAACGGCCTCTTCACAATATGCAATGATTCCTGGTACTGCTTTTATTTTCCCATGGCTCTGTAAGCCATAACATGGCAACTTCCAGTGCATGTATCAAGATCAATCAATTAAAAGCAAATATAAATGTTCATCATGTTGTGGACATAAGATATCCATATTACTTATCAAATTATTGTGAAGAAGGAATGTTCATAATATGCAACTTTATTAAAGTGAATTTTATACGATCTTCAAGGCAAATCAAGTGGCCCACAGGGTCTATGGAGGTGGCCATGTTTGGCTTTTTTATTTCTACGGTAACTTGCGGACCTGACTTTGTAAAAACTACAAGCTACCTGTTAATTGTTCTTGTTAATCATTAAATGCTGAAAGTGTAAATGTTTGATTCATACATTATATTTGTGAAGCAGAAAAAAACTTTGAATATACTTGTGGACAATTTTCTTGGCTCCCATGTTTGTCATCTAGTATCCATTTTTAACATTGATCAAATTTCTAAATATAAGAAATGAACTTCATTTCTTAAATAGTAACAAACTTACACACTGCAGTATGCATGTACATTCTCCTGCGGTGCACTAATCACCACAGAAGTCTTCTGCAGCCTTTGTTGACACTCATTTTAAAAGCTTCTATGTCTGTGTTAAGGTGGCTTCAGACACAAAATGAGTCATAAGATGTCCTACAACAAGTAGTATTTACTGGACGTAAAATTTCTTTCTACCCTGTGTCTGTACATACAAAGTACACATGCATGTACTTACTCTGCTATCGCCCTGGTAGACAGGTCTTCCAGGTCACAGAAGTCGAAGAGCTGGTTCTCCTTGAGACCAAAGTGCTGGCGACAAGCATCCAAGAACACGTTGAGATTATCCTACAAGCAGAAGAGACAGTAATAATTTGATGAGTACACGAAACAAAAACAATTGTCTGTAACTGGATCGTAACTACATCATGAAACACATTTAGGTCACATACCTTCTGAGGATACAGCTCGTTGTGTCCTTCAGCAGCAACAAAAAATGTGAACACAAGAATGTAGACAAAAAAACGCTTTCAGGTAATGGGGAACCTGTCAGAGTACCGGGAAAGACTTGGGGAAGGATATGTAATGACGGCAAGTCAAGTGAAAGCACATGTGTATGATGTATGTGACAACTCATCCCAAAGGTATATAGCTACTGTGGGCAACAAAAGGAACCTTTTACAATAGCCCTGGAATGTACTTCTTGATTTTGTTTTTTTCCCCGTGCCATGTTTATGCATTTTAGGGGGAAAGCGTAAACACCAATTTATCACAACTCAGGGGAACAAGGATATGTTTGTTATGGGAACATAACAGAGACTTGCCTACAAAATTATACCATGGGCGGTGAATGTCGATTGCTTCCAAACAGGCAAGACGGAGTCTCAGGCCACAGGTTTGCATTTATTGTATGAATGTGTGTCCTCGAGAGGCCACATGCACACAAAATGCACCGCCCAAATTATACCTGACCGTGTCAAATTCTGCACCTCAAAAAGAAGGCCTGGGAGCTATTTGCCCCTTTGTGGTGAAATCACAGTGGTTAAATTAACCTGTAACGGCCTGGGATGTCAAAACAGAGAATCCTAGGATAGTTGACTGACACCAAACCTGGACCCTGCATTCTTATCCAAGGTGACAGGGGGTAAGGTTATCACATCATGTACCAATGACAGAGAATCTGTGTCCCCCAACTGCCCCCACTATCAGGACTATACACCCCACTCAGCGCCAGGGGCAGGAAACTCCAAGTTAAAAATCTTAATTGCTACCCTGGGTCACATTACCAATTGAAGTAAAAATCCTGAAGCACTTCACTGCCATCAACTTTTCTAATGGAAACTACCTCTCTTTTAGTTCCTCTTTTTTTTTGTGGCTGGGAAAGCAAAGCATTTGAAAAGCTGTTGGCGTCTCTTCTTAGAAAACAGCCCACTTTACAGAAAGTAGGTGCCAAGGCTTGTGTGCAGCCAAAGATAGATTGCTCAGCTGTGTCAAGCATAGGCAATACAGCATATTAATTGGTGCACTCATATTACAATGTAAAGTCTCAACCAGTACAAGAAATTCCCTCCATATGAGAAGACATGAAAGAGCACAATAAAAGGATAGTAGCCTTGTTTCTTCGCAAAATGATTTCACGTGGAATTGTCCCATTAGGCGGAAACATTTCTGTCAGTTTCTCAAAGTGTAGGGACAGGTTTGTTGAATAACTCTTCATATTGTCACTTTGGAGCTTTAGTGTGAAGAAAGCATACAACTTGATACCAAATACATCAACCTGACATTTAAATTATCACTATGCCTTGTGAAGAGCCATTACCATGACCTAACGCAGGATTTTGTGCTAAGGTCCATGTAAACCATACACATGTAACAGAATTTGGCCTACACCAACAGCATGGGGCACTATGGTCCATGCCAACAGCACGGGGCACCATAGCACACACCAACAGCATGGGGCACTGTGGTCCATGCTAAAAGCATGGGGCACCATGGCACACACCAACAGCATGGGGCACTGTGGTCCATGCCAACAGCATGGGGCACCATGGTACACACCAACAGCATGGGGCGCTGTGGTCCATGCTAAAAGCATGGGGCACCATGACACACTCCAACAGCATGGGGCACTGTGGTCCATGCCAACAGCATGGGGCACCATGGTACACACCAACAGCATGGGGCACTGTGGTCCATGCCAACAGCATGGGGCACTATAGTACACACCAACAGCATGGGGCATTCTGGTCCATACCAACAGCATGGAGCACTGGCAGCTCCTGTGGTGCATACAAACATCATTCAACACTATGTGGGTACATACGTCATGGGGAATTACGGTCCATACTGATGGCATAGGGTATATAGTCCATACAAGATGCATGGGGCATTATAATTCATATTGATAGTAAGTGGCACTACGGTTCACACCAACTGCAGATATGCTGTGTATCGAGTTGAATACATTATAACTGTTCATTGCAGTATTACCATTCTACTAAGACTGTGTGAAGACTTACTATTTTGAGTGTAGTTTTTTAAGACTTTTGACTGTCCCCACAATTTACTTACTGTAGTCTTTCCTTTGGTTGACCCCCCCCCCCCCCCCCGCAAGCAAGCACACACACACACACACACACACACACACACACACACACACACACACACACACACACATACACAGACACAAAAAAAAACCAAACAGGTTGTGTTCAGGTAACACAGAAAAGATAGCACTTGGGACCTGGTAAATGAGGTCTTAAAGTGCAGATGATCTCTCAAATGGAAGATAACTGTACATTTATCTCTGATATTTTGACTCTCCACTGATAGCCTGACAACACTGTGACATCTCTTCCACATAACTGTGACATATGCTCTTCAGTCAGCACTGTGGTTTCTTTACTACTGAAAGCATTCCTAAGACTAGAACAGACTGATTTTCCAACAGAAAATCAAATGTCTCCCGGTGGAACACTTACGTCTCTGAATAAGCTACAGGTGACAACAAATCACAAATGATCAAAAAGTTTGCTTGAAAATTATAATCCTATTTTAGCTCTCACCTAGATACATTACTCTAGCAATTTTCATCAAGTTCTTCAAGACTTATTGCAGAGAAACCAATTTCACATAAATGACCCTGTGACCTTGAAAATTAGGTCAAGGTCACCCAAATATAATCCTAACCTAGGTCTTGCCTAGATACATAATCCTACCAAGTTTCATCAAATTCCATCAAGTACTTCAAGACTTATCGCATGGAAACCAATTTCACATGAGTGACCCTGTGACCTTGAGAATTCGCTCAAGGTCATTCAAATACAATCCAAACCTAGGTCTTGCCTAGATACATAATCCTAACAAGTTTCATCAAATTCCATCAAGTACTTCAAGACTTAGCGCACAGAAACCACTTTCACATAAGTGACCCTGTGACCTTGAGAATTCACTCAAGGTCATCAAAATACAATCCCAACCTAGGTCTTGCCTAGATACATAATCCTACCACGTTTCATCAAATTCCATCAAGTTCTTCATGACTTACTGAACAGAAACCAATTTCACATAAGTGACCCTGTGACCTTGAAAATTACGTCAAGGTCACCCAAATACAATCCTAACCTAGGTCTTGCCTAGATACATAATCCTACCAAGTTTCATCAAATTCCATCAAGTACTTCAAGACTTATCCAACGGAAACCAATTTCACATAAGTGACCCTGTGACCTTGAGAATTCGCTCAAGGTCATCCAAATACAATCCCAACCTAGGTCTTGCCAAGATACATAATCCTACCACCTTTCATCAAATTCCATCAAGTTCTTCATGACTTATCCAACGGAAATCAATTTCACATAAGTGACCCTGTGACCTTGAGAATTCGCTCAAGGTCATCAAAATACAATCCCAACCTAGCTCTTGCCTAGATACATAATCCTACCAAGTTTCATCAAATTCCATCAAGTTCTTCAAGACTTATCCAACGGAAACCAATTTCACATAAGTGACCCTGTGACCTTGAGAATTCGCTCAAGGTCATCCAAATACAATCCCAACCTAGGTCTTGCCAAGATACATAATCCTACCAAGTTTCATCAAATTCCATCGTGTTCTTCATGACTTATCGCACGGAAACCAATTTCACATAAGTGACCCTGTGACCTTGAAAATTAAGTCAAGGTCACCCAAATACAATCTCAACCTAGGTCTTGCCAAGATACATAATCCTACCAAGTTTCATCAAATTCTGTCAAGTTCTTCAAGACTTATCACACGGAAACCAAGAGTTGAAGAACCTGAACAACAACAACAACAACAACAACAACAACAGGAGGAGGAGGAGGAGGAGGAGGAGGAGGAGGAGGAGGAGGAGGAGGAGGAGGAGGAGGAGGAGGAGGAGGAGGAGGAGGAGGAGGAGGAGGAGGAGGAGGAGGAGGAGGAGGAGGAGGAGGAGGAGGAGGAGGAGGAGGAGGAGGAGGAGGAGGAGGAGGAGGAGGAGGAGGAGGAGGAGGAGGAGAAGAAGAAGAAGAAGAAGAAGAAGAAGAAGAAGAAGAAGAAGAAGAAGAAGAAGAAGAAGAAGAAGAAGAAGAAGAAGAAGAAGAAGAAACGGGCACTAAAACAATATGTCCCCCGGCTTCCACAGGGAGACATAAATACTGTGGTAATTCAAACTGGCCAAACCCACTGAGGCAAAATATCGACCACTTCAGTGATTCTTGTTACTTTTACTATTCTGAAAAAATATGAATGAGAAGAGCACATGAGGCCTATTAGAATAGCATGTCCCAGGTCAACAACTTTCATTGGAGAAGGCTGGGTGCTAAGTGCCTAACCCACCATGCGGAAAAGTATTGACTTGTCCTAATTCAAGGAAAGGAGGTTACACTGGCAACTGGCGGCTATTTGTGGCCATGTAATGACCAGATAGTGGTCACAGGAAAGAACATGGTCAAGGTCACTATTGCCATTCTCAAAAGAAGCAAATTAGCCTTCTTGTGATTGAAATAGTCTCTAACACTCTTCAATAACAACCACAAGTTATTTTATGTTAAGGTCCCAATAAATGACAGGGTAATGCCCATACTCATCACATAAAAGCCAATTATGGATCATTAGCTTGTGCTCAGTTGACCACTGTATGACTATTAATACACAATATGTACATATTAGCACTCATGTTGTCAGTCTGTCACCTGCCAGGGGCCAATTGTGCCACCTGTCTTTGATGTCAATGAACGCTCCAAGTCACGCTGGACAGTATCAATCCAGTACCTCTGTGAAATCAAATTTATCATGTTTCCCACATAAGCACTTTTTTTCATGAATGACAGGAAAGACTCAAGCACCATCTGAAAAACTGAAATCAAAAACTTTGATGGGAATGCCCAATTATTTCACTGTTGCCACTTGACTTCATACTGTAACCCTTTCTGTCATAAGATCACAAATCACAAATATAAGCCCGGCTTAACAGGCCCCAAAAGATACATGTATGTGTGCGTGTTTATATATATATATATATATATATATATATAAACATATCATGTTCTTCTTCTTTCTGTCATAAGATCACAAATCACAAATATCAGCCCGGCTTTATAGGCCCCAAAAGATACATGTATGTGTGTGTGTGTGCGCGTGTTTATATATATATACATATATAAACATACGCACACAACATTCTTTGTGGAGTCAAACAAATACAAACGTCCAAATCATTTTCCGAATATTCTTTCTTCCCTGGGTCACAAGCGTCAACGTAACTTCTGTATACTGATATTTCATTGAGACCAGTTCTCTCTCTCTCTCTCTCTCTCTCTCTCTCTCTCTCTCTCTCTCTCTCTCTCCTCTCTCTCTCTCTCTCTCTCTCTCTCTCTCTCTCTCTCTCTCTCTCTCTCTTTCTCTCTCTCTCTCTCTCTCTCTCTCTCTCTCTCTCTCTCCCCCTCCTCCTCCTCCTTCAATGTGCCAAAATATACAAAAAGATACCTGTACAGACTACATACTTGTATGGCGAGCTACATACACAACTGTGTACGTTACTTGCATACATTTCTTTTATAACCACACCAGGTAGACTATACAGACGACAGTGTTCTGAATACTAAAATACCTAAATATTTCCACATCATGTCACTTTTTCAATAACTGCCAATCTTTAGCAGTTTAGAACATGTCTGAGCAAAGCATACACTGTTTAAAAGGAAAAAAAAACCTGCATAGAATGATTTTTCAATTCACATTTTTCTATTAAGATTCTACCTAACATGCATCATCACAATCAAATTAAAATTAGAAACATTTTAAAATTCAAGACACTTCCTGTTGATCTATGTACGATTTGAGTACACAACATGAAGAAAACATCCACCTGATGTATGCGCCACTGTGAGCTGGTGAGGTCAACCCCTCACTGGGTCCACATGCTGTGATGACAGTGTGGCCTGATAGAAGGGGTGACCTCTCCTGACAGGGACAGCATGACTGCATGACATGTCACAGTTTGTGGCCATGCGGTTGGAAAGACTTGTGAGATTGGTGGCCAGAAAGCCACTATATCTGCCTTCCCTTTAATGCCATATGATTGATTCACTTTGATTGATCACTTTCTAATCTATTCAATAAATTCCTATGCTGACAGGCAGAAGTAGTTGCTCTCCATTGCATGCATTGCTCAGTGTCAGCCTGGAATGTTATCAGCATTTATCCAATCAGGATCAATATATACTTGCAGTCAATGAAAACGCACAGCTGGATTTACGTTTAAAATGTTCATTCTGTGTTCATAAATTACCCATTCTATCATATACAATGGTCCCCGTCTTGAGATACCACGCCCCAGAGCAGACCCAAAAGTGGTCTCTCATTAGAGGTACAGCAACGGAAAAAATGACAGCAAAGACCTGCAAAATGTGGTCTTTCAAGCCAGCTGGTCTCTCAAGACAAGGACCACTGTACAGAAACTCTGTCATCATTTTACTGGGGGTTTGAATGTTCAAGTCCATTGAGGTATGACATAGTGGCTATTACATTTTCTCAGTGTCCTCTCATTTCAAAAGTCACATCTTAGTAGCATGGATGGCCACCAGCATCAGCTATAAAGGCATTGCATCTGCAACACATGCTTGGATCAGACACTATATTCTATGTGGAGGGATTTCGTCCCTTTCTTCTCTTTTTGTCAACTGGTAGGGTAGGGCATCCTCCTTAAAAGTCACTGACTCAGTTGGTGCCAGAGGTGCTCAATCGTACTCATGTCCAGTAGAAAATGCTGCCAGGGTAAAATACCAACATTGTTGGCCTCCAGAAATGCCATGGTCTACATGGGCCATATGCACACCTGCATTATCTTGCTGGAGCAATTCAATATCCATGTGGTTCTGCAGAAAGGGCAGGAGATGTGGCTGAAGAATTTTGTCTGCTGAGTGGTCAAATTGCCATCCCAAACTATGATGTTGGCCTGATGCATGCTGCAGTCTGCATACCTCTCACCACATCTGTGCCACTCACATTGCCAGCCCTCAGCCCTTTCTTAGCAAAACCGGAATTTGTCAGAGATCGGGACTTCTTTCCATTGTGACTGGTTCCAGTACACATTTTGGTGGGACCATACCAGGTGGCTGTGATGGTGAGCAATTTCCCCTGAAAGGTCTTCTGCTGCTCAAATGATTCTCCTGCAAGTGTCACTTCACTGTTGGACTGCTTATGCAGTAGTTGTATCTTCTGGGTGTTTCTCCGGCTGTGCGGCTTGCTGTCTGAAATGTTTCCCAGATGGACGAGTTGTGTCTCCCTGTCTTGTGCCGCTATGGTGACTCTTCCATGCCCTGGATGTGGCCTGTTGACTATGGACCCTGTTTCCAGATGATGAGTGACCAGCCTGCTGATGGTGAAATCATCACAACCCATTTGATGTGCCACCTCTGAACCACACTTGTTAACTGTCCCATTGTGCTGTATAGAAGATCAATTTCTGTGTTTCTCTGACAACCTTGATACAAGCAATGGAAGCCACTCTTAAAAATCACTCCAAAGATGAAACCCAATGACATGTCAGCAAGTTGTGAAATACATGTCCCGATGCAGTGAAGCATGTGAAGATTTGATTAGTTCACAGCCAGGGTCACTAAGGACTACTAATCCAAACAGAACTATGCCTTCTGAAATAAATTATCCTGAAGGGAAAATTTTTTTTCTGAAATAAATTATACTGAGTAAAAAATACCTGTGTGTTTTTTATTTTCTGTAAGTATACAACACCATAGCAGAATACTGCACCTGATTTCTGCATGGCAGTCACTTGCATTAATTCCACAAGGACATTATACGTTTCAATTCAGGCTTTCACTTGTTTGCTTAAATGCAAAATAAAAGCACAAAATGGTGTATTTGTGAATTAGGTGAATTAGCAGTCATGCAATGAAATAGCCATAGAAATTAATTGTAGAGAATATGTGTAAATTGCCCATGACTTCATTGCAGGAATGAATCAATATTAACCCTCTCAATGATTAGTAGGACACTGGGTAACAGCTTTCTTTGGCATATTTTTTTCTTTTCCGCTGACCCAGATCATTCTCATCTCCTATGGAAGTACAAGCATGCTGATTTTTCTCTTTTTCTTTTTCTTTTTTTTTTCAACGAGGAGTCTGAATCTGCAATTACCATAACAACACTGATAAGCACATTTTTTGCGATGATTAGGACAGAAAGAGTTAATGCTACCACAGCCCACTGTGACAATCACCACCTGTAATCTACCTTTCTCATTCACAAAGCGCTCTCCCATTAGGATTACATATTCCTTGATTTCTTGCATTGGGCCTGTTTGCTATATCAGGAATAATCTAAAGTGCTCACACAGGATTAATCATGCTTAGTTTCTGCAAATACCTTGAGCGCTGGCCGGGAATATGAAGGCAATACAGAATCCCCAGAGTTGACTTGGTCTGCACTGAATCAAGCACAAAGCTCATTAGGTACAAGGTTACGTCACAATATTTGTGTTTTCTGCCACTAGGTTATGCCATTTACATTTGTCTGTGTTCACTGACTTTCTTACATTGTCCTTTAACTATATTTTGAATAAATCTATGCTGACTGGTTCACTGAACATTATAAATGGATACAAGCAAAAATTCAGAATTTGAAACACAATTAAGAGTTTTGCAATTCTATGATCATCATGTTTAAAGACCATACAATAATTTATAGTTTGCCTTTTAAATATATATTCATATAAAGCAGAATCTTCCTATTTAGACCACCTATTATAGAGACAAAAGAATGCTTTTTTAAGGGGGTGGTTTTATTTGGGGATATGATTTAATTAAAGATAAACAGCCAAGGACTGTAAATTGGTGGTTTTAATACATTGGAACCTTCATTAAGACCACCTCATGAATAAGACCAGACTTGTGATAAGCATGCATTTTCTTTAAAAAGTAAATGGATGTGCCAACAGTTTCAGCAGTAAAACCATCTCGAAATGAAGGCCACTTATTCGTGCAACTATAGGGTGGTCTTTATACTGGGGTTCCACACACACACACACACACACACACACACACACACACACACACACACACACACAATAGTAGCATTCCTGTGAACAGGATGTGTTTTTCTTCTCTTCCATTGTTAGGTCTGATATCCCCAAATTATGTAATTCACATTCTTAAATTGTGTAAATTTTTACAGTTGTCATCTGATATCTTCAAATGATGCTTATTAAGCTACAGTTCTGTAATAGTTCCTTCATTATTACATTAGAACATCCAACATGTGTTACATTGTCATTTAAAACAGAAGCAGATTAACACAAAGTGGATTAGGCTTTGGATGGATTTTTGGCCAATAGATTAGCAGTAGCTTCAATATTTTTGCCTTGCTGCTATGATTGTTCATATTATCTTCAGCGACAGTCATTCTACACACAGCAATAATGCACTTTGGACAAAACTTCAAAACACCATATTTAGCAAATTTTGCATATATATATATTAACTTAATGTTCCCAAAGTTTTTTCACTACATGGTGGTGCTGTCATTTTCTGATTTTTAACAAATTATCAACATTAAGACAAACTGTTAATGGTATACAGTGGTCCCCCTCTTATAAGGCCACCCCGAATGCAGACCAAAAGTGGCCTTACAAGACGGTTGGCCTGTCTGGGGGGGGGGGGGGGGAAATAATGGAAATGGCACACTTTTTGCATAAGAATGGTGGCCCTTTAGCCCTTTAAGAGGGGTGACCTCAGGTGAGAGGGGCCTTATAAGAGGGGGACCACTGTATGTACATGTGAGCACTGTTACTGTACTATAGGGATAGCAGCTAATCTGACATTCTGGCTCATATATTGGTAATTTTGAATACTACGCCCATGGTTTCTATGAACCCTAATAGGAAATTTCCTGTGGGGTTTCTTTCGGTGTTGTTAATTTTGACCTTCAGCGACCTTGAAAGGGCAACTAACATACTGGATAATATGTCAGCAATGGTGGATCATGGCCATGGTTAATACTAAATATTAATAGGAAAGTACCTTTGGAGTTTCTTTTGATGTTTTTAATTTTGAATTTGAGTGGCTTTGACAGATCAACCTGAAATATTGGCATACATCTTGGAAAGATTTTGTAACTTTCATTTAAAAATGACTCATGAAATGTATGAGACAATATACAAGAGGCCTTCATATAGGCAGTGCCTGTTGGCTAATTGTTTTTGCAAATAAAACATGTTTAAACCAAATGTGACCTTGATAGTTATCCTGAAGTTTAAAAGACCAATTCAGTCTGTACATGCAAGGTCAGCTGAGTGGAGGACTGTAACAGTCTTGTTGCCTATTACTTGGTTGTACGCTGATGGAAAGTTCAAACTTGTGAAATTGAGTATGTGTGAAAACAAAGTGTTTTCAGCATGTGTCGTGTGCCTGACTCATTGCAGTATCTGTCAGGTACCTGAAGTTTTTACTGTATCTTTCTGGTGCCTGGTTCATTACAGTATCTGCCAGGTACCTGAAATCTTTACTCTATCTGTTTGGTGCTTGGCTCATTATAGTATGTTTCATGTCTAAATCATTGCAGTATATGTCTGCTGATCATTTCATCACAATATATTTGGTTCCTGGCTCATCACAGTATCTCTTTGGTGTCTGCCTCATCACAGGGTCTGTGTAATGGCGGCTTTTTAGGTTACTTTATCAAGCATCTAGGTTAGCATAACAGAATGAAATGAAAGGGCATGCACACACCTGCACACAACCTGTCCTAACAATGCCCCAAGACTGTGCCAAATACGGCAACATCTAAAATTATTCAGATTTATATGCTGTCCACAAATGCTACGCATGACTGAGAGACAAGTCTTACTGGTTTCCACTGCCAACCACTGCATCACTGCTGTGAAAAATTGCTGCTAACATACACTGATGCTTTTACAGGATCAACTTTTGACCCTTTGTGCTCCAGTGGCATATGTCATGGAACTTCCCTTTTACCAAGATGTCTCTGCATGCAAAACTTGCAATGAAGTATTCACTGAAGGTCCCACTATTTGTCATTGGCAGAAGTTCTCTGGTTTCTGGCATTAATGGGCACAGGTTTAGTATGCTTGACTATACGTTTCAGTCAAGTCAGGCGTGGTCTGCTGAAGCTGATCCTTGGCAAATATGTCTCAAGTCACAGGTGAGATGACGCCAGCATCATTTCTAGACTGACTCTCACTTTCAACATGTTCAACCTACCTGCATTTTTTTTGCTGTATCGCTTTCATGTGACAGGTAGGGGGTAGGTACAAGAATAAACAATGGCTGCCCTGTCTTGGTAAGAAAAAGACTCCAGTGTTGAACTCAGAAACTTGCTCTACATATGTCAGCTGTGAAAAAAACTTGACTCTGCCTTGCACTTACTGAGACAAAATGTTGACTAGGGACATAACCCTGCTACTTATATAACCTCCTGGTATCATTTAGTTTGATATTCATCCAAAAGTGTTTTTCTTAAATGTGCATATGGTGATATAAGTCACCATTCATTTCTTTGGACAACACTTTGATCAAGACAGACCGGTCACTTTTGATTGGTCTGCAGCCTCTCCCCAGTAACCCTATCTCGGGAATCTTTGCATGAAGGGTTTCTGCCATAGTGAAATTTTAGCGCACTCAAATTTTTGTAATCTCAAGTAAAAACTAGAAGAGACTGATTTTCCAACAGAAAATCAAATGTCTCCCGGTGGAACACTTACGTCTCTGAATAAGCTACAGGTGATAACAAATTACAAATGACCAAGTTTGCTTGAAAATTACAATCCTATTTTAGCTCTCACCTAGATATATTACTCTAGCAACTTTCATCAAGTTCTTCAAGACTTATTGCAGAGAAACCAATTTCACATAAATGACCCTGTGACCTTGAAAATTAGGTCAAGGTCACCCAAATACAATCCCAACCTTGGTCTTACCTTGATACATAATCCTACCAGGTTTCATCAAATTCCATCCTGTTCTTCATGATTTATCGCATGGAAACCAATTTCACATAAGTGACCCTGTGACCTTGAGAATTCACTCAAGGTTATCCAAATACAATCCCCACCTAGGTCCTCCCAAGATACATAATCCTGCCAAGTTTCATCAAATTCCATCAAGTTCTTCATGACTTATTGCACGGAAACCAATTTCACATAAGTGACCCTGTTACCTTGAAAATTAGGTCAAGGTCACCCAAATACAATTCCAACCTAGGTTTTGCCTAGATACATAATCCTACCAAGTTTCATCAAATTCCATCAAGTTCTTCAAGACTTATCGCACGGAAACCAATTTCACATAAGTGACCCTGTGACCTTGAGAATTCGCTCAAGGTCATCCAAATACAATCCCAACCTAGGTCTTCCCTAGATACATGAGCCTACCAAGTTTTTCATCAAATTCCATCAAGTTCTTTCAGACTTATCGCACGGAAACCAATTTCACAAAAATGACCCAGTGACCTTGAGAATTCACTCAAGGTCATCCAAATACAATCCTCACCTGGGTCTTGCCTAGAAACATAATCCTACTAAGTTTCGTCAAATTCCATCAAGTTCTTTAAGACTTATCGCACGGAAACCAATTTCACGTAAGTGACCCTGTGACCTTGAGAATTCACTCAAGGTCATCCAAATACTATACCCACCTAGGTCTTCCCAAGATACATAATCCTACCAAGTTTCATCAAATTCCATCAAGTTCTTCATGACTTATTGCAGAGAAACCAGTTTCCCATAGGTGACCCTGTGACCTTGAAAATTAGTTCAAGGTCACCCAAATACAACCCCAACCTAGGTCTTGCCTAGATACATAATCCTACCAAGTTTCATCAAATTCCATCAAGTTCTTCAAGACTTATCGCACGGAAACCAATTTCACATAAGTGACCCTGTGACCTTGAGAATTCGCTCAAGGTCATCCAAATACAATCCCAACCTAGGTCTTGCCTAGATACATGATCCTACCAAGTTTCATCAAATTCCATCAAGTTCTTCATGACTTATCGAACGGAAACCAATTTCACATAAGTGACCCTGTGACCTTGAAAATTAGGTCAAGGTCACCCAAATACAATCCCAAACTAGGTCTTGCCTAGATACATAATCCTACCAAGTTTCATCAAACTCTGTCAAGTCCTTCAAGACTTATTGCACGGAAACCAAGAAGAAGAAGAAGAAGAAGAAGGAAGAGGAGGAGGAGGAGGAGGAGGAGGAGGAGGAGGAGGAGGAGGAGGGGGGGAGGAGGAGGGGGGAGGAGGAGGAGGAGGGGGGGAGGAGGAGGGGGGAGGAGGAGGAGGAGGAGGAGGAGGAGGAGGAAGAAGAGGAAGAAGAAGAAGAAGAAGAAGAAGAAGAAGAAGAAGAGGAAGAAGAAGAAGAAGAAGAAGAAGAAGAAGAAGAAGAAGAAGAAGAAGAAGAAGAAGAAGAAGAAGAAGAAGAAGAAGAAGAAGAAGAAGAAGAAGAAGAAGAAGAAGAAGAAGAAGAAGAAGAAGAAGAAGAAGAAGAAGAAGAAGAAGAAGAAGAAGAAGAAGAAGAAGAAGAAGAAGAAGAAGAAGAAGAAGAAGAAGAAGAAGAAGAAGAAGAAGAAGAAGAAGAAGAAGAAGAAGAAACGGGCACTAAACCAATATGTCCCCCAGCTTCCACCGGGAGACATAATTCTAATAATGAATCCTCTATGGGGTATTTTTGGTTATATATGCTTAAATTGTTCTTGTCTGCTAAAATCTTAGGGTAAGCAAAAGTACTCTTAAGATTTTTTAGGGTATGCTATTTTACCCTCTGTCGAAAACCCCGGCATGGGGCAGCAACAGGGTTACGGTCTGTTCTGTACCCTGCCTAACTACAACACAAGATGCATTCAACCCTGTATCCCCCTTCAGCTGGTACATCTACATTCATAGTACTGGGGAGCTGTATATATGCATTATCCTTTTCCCCTAAAGTTGGCTAAAACTGGCAGCTGGTCAAATGTCGTCTGCTTTGATCTTTTCTACTAATTTCTGCAAAAATGGAAAACATTTTTTTTTTTCTTAAGCAAGCGACGTAGAAGTGTTTTCAAATGTCCCATGATGAGTTCACAGAGAATGAAACCTGTCGGAACTCCACTGCTATGGGCATCCCTCGCTACTGGTCTCGCCTGGTATTTTCTCAAAAATGAAAAACAATTTGAATGAGATATAGAAATGAAACCTAATAACATGACCCATGTAAACAGCTTCCTTTGGCATGAGCTGATGAGTGAGGTTCTTAGCATCCAACTCACTCCGAAGAAAGCTGTTGACCTTGTCTTAATTAAAGGGGGGGGGGGGGGGGGGGGGCGGGTTAACCCAGATTGCTACATTGAAACTGTCCTCATACAAACAAAAGTATCCTTCAGTTCAACATGCCTTTTGAACTCCTACTCTTTCTGAAATCCCCTTTGTTTCTCTTAAAATGCTTGACAATTTTCTAACCACTACCATCAGAAAATTGATTGTTATCTGCACAAGTGTGACTGTGTTCTTGTGAACTTCAGCTGAACAAGAATGATACTCTGCACCTACAATGTCAGCATCTGATCTGGCTGGAATAAGGATTATGCAGTGTAGCTTTAACGTGCTCTGTCATCACCTACATCAGTGGAATCATGGTTTAATGAAGTAATCACCTACCTCAGTAGCATAAATACTCTGTGGTGACCATGTCATCACCTACCACAGTGGGACAGTGAAATACGGGCCATGCTCTGCAGCAATCATGTCATTACCTACCTCAACAGAGTGGAATGCTATGTTGTTTAACAGAATGTTATCCCTACCTCAGTGGGACAAATGCTATGCTGTGTAGCCATATATGTCATCAGCTAACTTTACAAATGGAAGTGATGATCCTGGTTGAAATAAACCCTGTATGTTAGGACCATTTAAACAGGAGACAATTGCAGCAGTCACAATAGGGCCTCTATGTGAGTGCATACTAATGGTTACTACCAAGATGCCATCATGCAACTAAGATCACTGGCAAACAGGGATTATGTTCCTCGCCCTTTACTACCTGTTGTTATATTACAGGTGGTCTTTGATATTTGCCGAGCTTCAGTATGGGGGTAAACAGAAAATTGCACATATAAATCGCATAAAATACAGCAAATATGTGTACTTAGCCCATGGGGGTATCACTATTATATTGTTAGGTATTTAAGTAAGCATGGAACCACAAAGACCAAGCACTTTTGGGATGTCTATAAATGCCTTTCAGCAAACTGAAAAAAGATAACTGACCATGCCTGCATACCCCTTTGTACTGAAAAGGGTAACTAACTGAAGCCCTCATCTCCACATGCACATGGTGCCTGTCACTCAACAGAAGACATACTTCTCTGGGTGTTTGACCCACTTTCATCAAATTATTTTGGAGTTATTGTAAGGAAAATGATTTCCCTTTTGCATTCCGGATATTTACACAGCCCTGTGACCTTCAGAGAGTCAAGGTCACTTGCATCTGGAATCCAAAATGAAGTCCTGCTTAAATTCACAACCTGATCATGTTTGATCAGCTTCAGTCAAATACTTGTGGAATTACTGCCGAGATACTGATTTCATTCATACATCCCTGTGACCTTGAGAACAATCTCAATGTCTCCCATCTATAAGCCAAAGTGAGATCTGCCCTGAACACATAATCTAAACAGGCTAGATCAACTTTGCTCAGATACTTGTGGAGGTCCCACGGTGGAGGTATCATGGAAACCAATTTGTAGTGACAACAAGAATATGAAAAGAAAAAAAAATGTAAAAACAATGTCTCCTGTATGCTACACAAGGCAAGACATTAGAACAGCCTGATGTTGATGTGTCAGAAGCGAAACTTGTCTAGCTTTACTTCTAAATAGAACAAACCTACCAGATGCTTTGGTCAAGGTGTGTGGATGCTACAAAGGTCACAACATGTATGCCCATTATTAAATCATTTCAATTAGCATGATTACCCCTTAACACTAGGTCATAACAGCCCACCTACCGACACTGGCTACCTTAACATCTCACAATGGCTGGTCCATATTTTATGAGGAGAGACATGGAAGTCCCATACCAACATGTAGTCCTTGTAACAATGTAACATTTGGCCTGATGATGTAGATGTAATTTGGCCTGAGGACATTATACAATGTTAAATGATGAGTTTACACAATACAAAACAACCCCAATCATGTTTTCAAAACTTTTTGATTAGGCTTGTTGTTTCAACACCATTCAAAATAACACTGAACCTTCTCATGGTTCTCATAAGTTTGAAACTGTACCCAATAAGCATGTTACCTGCTGTCATCACTGTAGTGTTTTTTTCCCTTTCTATATTACCTTGTGAAACAACATTATATGTTAACTAGATTACTTTATAAAGATGAAATATATATTCCCACAAATTATACAAACCTCACAGATGGATCCTGGAAGACGAGCAGTCATAAACTGCCTGAGAAAAAGTCAATACAGACACCATTATGCTAAATAAAGAGCACAAGTTCTCAATTAAACAAATGTAACTCCTTAGGCACTCCAACGTAGTCTTCCACAATGACGGAAATGATACCACCCAGACCTTTTCTGCCTCTAGCTCTCCACTGAGTTGGCTGGCCTAGTTTGACGGCAGAGAGACAATATATGTGGTTTGATGGCTTGGATATGTGTCAAGATCACTACACCTGGGTGCCGGGGTACCAATTCATCTGGGTTTAATGGGTTTTTCATACACATGGGTTAATGTATTGCAGCTCAGACATGGCAAATACAACTATGTGGAAGAGAACATAAAACTGTCATAACACTGTCACGTTTGTTCTTGTGGACAGTTTGGTTGATGTCCTGACTGGAGGTCATGACCTAACATATGAACTGCCATCTTTTTTTTTCCCCCTGTATAACATAGTCAGTTCCAGGAGGCATCTGCCCACACATGTGTATGATGTCTGTGTCCATATATAGCTTTCATTGTTAACCTGAATAAATTCACTGGTAAACTTTGATATGTGTGAGAACATCATCCTGGAAATATTCATCCACATCCCACGTCATATCTTGTTGGCTTTTCTGACTATGCATATTTCAGTATACAAGCAGTAGTACATATTGCCTTGGACCTGCATTAAGCTTGGATTAACAGACTTCCTGAGAGCATTCGATACGGTTGCTTACAGCACACAGTAATGGCTCATGCATCCAACAAGGTAGCCAAAACTCAGTCTGGAGCCCTTTTTATCTTAACTCATTCCATACTATGGTTGCAGGTCTTGGTCAGTGGTTCTGGCACTGCTTGGTGAGTCATGCTGCAGCTGCCCTCGCGGCAGCTGCAGCATGACTTGCCAGGCAGTGCCAAAACCACTGACTTAAGACTACAGGCATGTTGGTACTTGAACTAAAGCTCTTTTTCTGAAGAATTTAAATATGTAATTTTTGTCTTAAACCTAGGCAAATATCCAGCAAAATCAGGGACTGGGATGGAATGAGTTAACCTAACTGTTGAGACCACATGAGAGGACCAAGCCTTTTTATGATGCAGCTCACAGAACCAGACGGATAAAGAGTTTTATATGTGTACATCAGGTAACTGATAAAAGATCTTGCTGGATAATATAGCACCAAGAACAACACATCTTGTCTGCTGAGGTATTTCCAATTGGGCCAAACTGGCTTGACCATCCTTAGTTGATTCACATATTAAAACATACTCATCTGAAGCATGACAAATGAAGACAAAGGGACCATACCTGCAAACACTTTTGTACAGTTTTTGCAGTTCAAACTAAAACAGTTGTTGCTGACAGACTGAATACCCCCAATCTCCTTAAAAATGGGTCCTGTGACCTTGAAAATAAGGTCAAGGTCACCAAAATGTAATCAGGTCAAGAAATAGCATCAATGCCAATGGTAAAATTGTGGTAAAACTCGGTTTGATGTGACCTGTGATTCATGAGATATTTTGCTTGCAAGGATTCTGCTATGGACTGTCATTCAGACAAGGTGAAAAGAAACATCCATTCATTCTGTATCCTCTGACCTTGCAGTTAGTTTACATAAAACTGATCTACCTTGTTCCGACGTGGTGCCCATATTATTATAACATGGCAGTTATTATGAACAGAGACTTGTCTGGGTCTTTCGATATATTCAGATCACACAACCAAATTTGTAAAACTGGACTGTTCAGTGTACCTGATAAAACAGAGGCACTGGCATGTCATAATTTAAAACTGCTTTGTACTTTGTCAGCTGGTGTCAGCTATAAACCAAGTACACTGTCATATTATCACGGAAAACGTGGATTTTTGAACAATGGCAGTGAACAATGCAGCAGTGTATTCTGTTGCCGTCAGCATCCAGCTGGTAGGAAACACAGCATACTTCCTCTGAGCTGGATCCCTCACCTGCGTGCAACTCAAATGCCAGGGGGCACAATGATATACACTAACAGTTTCTCTACAATATTTGACATCATTTTCTTTTGTGGGTACAAGACCCAATTGGGCCCAAAGTTGCTCATTATGCAGGCCTGTGTAAATGTATACTTTATCAATTTATTTGGCAATGTTGCGTGCTAAATATTAATAATCATAAAAGAACTGTTGCAAAAATGGCCGATTCCTATCTGCATAAACACACAAAACATTTGATACTAGTGCACAGAGTGCTATGTAATTTCATTCCATTCTAGGGTCTGAAAATAATTCTCTGTGACACCAAAAAAAAAACAAAAAACAAAAAAAACAACATTGTACTAGTTAACTCGTTCCACCCTGATAGAAGACCGAGTCAACAGCTTTCCTTGGTGTGCTCTGGGCACATTACGCCCAGCACCCAGAGTGCACCAAGGAAAGCTGTTGACCATGGGCATATAAATGGGAATGATCTTCCATGTAAGTTTCATCCCAAATTTTGAAAAATAATCCCTAAATTAGTAAACTACAATTAGCAGACGACATTTAGATATTGGTGGGGAAAAAGCGTCATCCGGGTGGAATGAGTAAACCCTTTCACGGTTACAATAAGACTCGCCCAACAACAGCTGTCCATGGCTCAAGTTAAGCACAGCATGTACCCACTCCATGCTAGGACAGCTATTGACCTGGGACATGTCATCAGGACAGGTCTACTCACAATTCTCAGCAGGACTGTTTTCTATTAGGCATGCTTCAATCATTTTCAAGAGAGTGCACTGAATACACAAGTTTCCTTACCCTCCCCCCCCCCCTTTACCAAAAACAGGGCTTCCCAGTGCAACTGACAAATGAGGAACAATTTACAAAGCTCCTGTTCCATTTTTGGTGTCCATTTTGAAGGTTTTTTTTGTATTACCAAGATTTTTATTGAGCTTACATTGCATGTAATTCTAGTCATTTTTGTTAATATCCAGTGGCAATTACAATGTTTGTTTGTGATTACTTAGTCTAATCACCATCATTTTAATGCAATATTAAAAGTGTGCATCACCACTGACCCATCCCCTCTTTTATGCTTATGAAAATGAACCATCCCTTTACATGAAATTTGATTTAAAATACTAGGGTCAAACGCTAGGCAGATACATGTGGGTGCTTTTGGGCCATGCAAGTGGGAAAGGGTTAATGATACATCTGCGAACAAAGCACTGGCCTGCGAAATGCATTGTGCATTTCTGCAGCTGTTCAGTGGAAAGTTTATCATAGTGTGGATCACTGACAAATAAATGTTAACAATTGTTAGAACAGCTTAACCAGTTTTATGTCCCTGAAGAAACAAGAATGCCGTCATAGGGTAAATTCTTAAACTGCTTGACTCATTGATCATTTGACAACTCAACTCAGATGATAGCTTACATCACATGAAACCTGTTACCAAAATATATTTAGAAATAAGCCTAATGATATTCTGTTGAGAACAAGCATAAAGATACAGTGAAGCATTGCTGTGACCTCACCGATGTTATCTGTACTGATTAGTTGTGCTTTATACATGATGCAGTGATATGTGCCTGTGGCAAGGCATATCAACACTCCACTTTCGTGGCTTTGTAAATCCAAGTGTTTTTTTTTTTTCTTAATTTCTATTTCGATGTAACTGAATTGTGAAACTATGTACCTCGAGTATGAATTAAAAATGTATATACATGGCAAAAAAATAGCACTCAGCTCAAGATCAAATACCATTATTAATAAGATAGACACTCGTTTATTGCATGCCTGTAGACCGAACTCGTAACATCATACATGTATTCCCAGCATGCAGAACCATGATGGCTACAGGTGTAAGCCGGATGGTACAAACCTTTGATCAGCACGCATGTTGCTAATGCTGGGAATACATTAATAAAGGGCATGACAGATGAAGCCTGGTTGTCCTTTGATGATTATTCTGATATGCTACACAGCACAACACTGGGACTCACCTGACATAGACACCGCAGCCTTAAGGACACAATAAAGTGTCCAACGCTGATATACAGAGAGCACAAGCAGAAAGATGTTGGGACCACATATCAAGATGTAATCTTCTCTAATCCCACACACATTACAGGGTCCAGTGAACACAAAAGTAATGATGGGCCTTCATCAGTGCAAGTTAATCAATACACAACAAACGTGGCTGAGAAAATCCAGGTCAAACTTCACAGCCAATGAAAAAGGTATCATCAGTTGTGTTTTGAGGCTGTCAGACCATCCATTCAGAACAACACTCTGTATACATGTAGACCACACTAATTACCATCACATAGATGGGAATGTAAGCCCCTTTTCATGCATTAGGAGGAGAAAAAATCATGACGATTTAATACTATTATAAGCATGTCTTAGTGTTGGATATACATGTATTCCAATTAAATCAATAAATGTGCTTTTGTTGTGCTTGTTGACTGAACCCAGCAACCTCACAACATTCCAGACACCATTGAACACATGGAAGACAAAAATCAAATAATAACGTTCCACTTTCAGAGACCATTTTGACAGGATGAATAACAGATTTTATCCATTTTATCTTATACCTTAATTTTAAGATATCTGAGAGAACAGGACACTGGTGGACCAGGTCATTAATAGAATGGGGATGGTCTTACCTTCTTTGTAAATATACAAGTTCTATTTATAGATAAACATGTTAAATGAAGAATTTCCAGGTTATCAGAGGTCACGTCTCGCAGCTGCTGTGAATGAATACAAAAATGTGGGGAATTGGATTATCAGGCTCAACATTTTTCTATTTCATTAGAGGAGACTTGTGCCTCCAGGGGATCCTGATATAAAGGGAAATACCAAACTTAAGAATTCCCTATTAAAACACCTGGAGTATGTTTATGATATTGTTTTGATATGATTGATTTGGTCTTTTATCAGGGCAACTGGCTCAGTGTAAAGTAACGCTGGTCCCCAATTGGCCCCTACGTGGTACAACTGTTAAATACATAAAATAATATAAAGCTGTGAAAATTGGTATCGCAGATGTTAATATCTACAGATATGTGACCTTTCAAAAGGGTTAAAGGGCCCAGGGCTCAAGGTTCAGGGTTTGGGATGAGGGTGCAATGAGTTGGACAACTCAACCCCAACCCCAGGTCATGTACCCTCCTAGAGAGGTCACATATCTATAGCTATAATGTTAACTGTATGATTGTATGCTAATTCAGTTTATATGCAAAATACTTATTGCTCATACTTGAACTGACCTTTACAATTCCTGGCATACTTATGGTGTATTCATATGTTTAATGACCACTTGAAGTAGGACTCAGCTGACATGATTTCTCCAATACAATGCATTTTTTTTTCATTATCTAGGTTTGGGTGATGTTTTTTTCACCAGTCTCTACGTGAGTAATTTAATTTGTGGTACTATACTACAAAAAGTATACAGCCTCAGTTTTATATAGGCTATTGCTCTCAAAAAAATGTTCTTGTAGGGAGTGAAAAAGCAGCTCTTTCCCAAAATGAGTTAGGAGAACAATTAGCTTGCAAGGTACATGTATTTCGAAATACAAAGCACTGGCCTTTGGTCTTTTTTGATTTTCATCATGTTCCCATACTTCCACTTTAACACTAGGTTTCCTAAGCTATTTTCAATACTGGCTCCAGTTGAGGCAGTAAGTGGCTGTAACTTATAAGACTTATTCACTTAAACATTTTGCAAAAATCATGTACAGATACTTTTTTTTTCAAACTGTAGACAATAAAATAATATAACATCAACCCCACTGTTACCAGCTTGTCATCTTTAGTGTCTGTTGACAGACAGCAATAACAGAATGGATCAGTACAATGCCATTCACAAACTGACCCTGCTCTGCTTATCCATTCGTCATCTTTTTCTTTTTGGAAATTTTTATTTCCATATACCGTTTTTTCCATATATCGTGTATATGGTTACGTGCATATATATACATAAGCACAGACCATTTACATCATTTTATGTATAATCAAAATGCGTTCGAGACCCTTTCACTTAAAAGTTTCGGTATATCCTAATATTTATAACAGTTAAGTTGTTTCATGAGCATCTGATAACTGAAATGACACCATAACTATCTTTGTACCATGGATATGGCAGTGAAATTCTCGCACAGGTACTTCACAAATCTGTTTATCAAATCATCTGTATTTTGGGGATCACACTTTCTTGTTTTACTCAAATTTTGTTCATCTTAATTCTTTTAAAATCTGAAGTCTATTTTATAAATATTAATGAACAAAATTGTGTTATAAAACCACTTGTTTGAATCACCAAAATCCATTTACTGCCACCTGGTGTTACAAAACCACACTGTTTGAAAGCTAATCTGTGACACTGAATTGGATTATTTGCATTCATTCCGACTTCAACTCATCCTACCATGTATTACCATAGACCTGATATGCTTGCAAAAGCTCTAACAAATAGAGTTGACACTGAAGTTCCTGTTTGGCTTCCGTTAAAGTCCCTGGTCCCAGTGCTTTGTACCTGAAAAGACCTGTATCTGCCCAGTGTTCAGCGAAAGAAACATGGAAAGTTTTGTAACTTACAAAAGTGAGCACTTGTGAGCCTTTTGCTATACAGTGATCTCAGTCTTGAGAAAACACATCCAACCTCGTAGACCATCTCAATGGGCCTAACAACACAATCAGTCAACAGTTTCCTAGACCTCAGACAGCTCTATACAGGGAAACAATGACCACCCCTGAGGACGACGAAAATATGGTTTAGGGATTTAATTTTATCTGGCTGGATGGGACGTTCAACTATGCCTGCTCCATGAAGGCTTGGTAGGCTTAGTCCATGCCCAAAAAAGTAGGGCATGTACGGCTACCAAGCCTTCATGGAAGGGCTTAGTTGAACATCCAATTCTTGCCAGAAGTAGTTAAACCCCATTCTATCCCAGTTCCAACAACGTACTAATGCTGCGGGAGAAAAACATGCAAAACTGATCAAATTAACCCATCTGCCCTTTTAACAGAAATCAGCTCTGCCACTTGGGGAGTCACGCGGTGCGTGCGGCGCATGCCAGGCAGTAGACTTCGGTAAATGAAACACAATGCCATGGCTACTGACGTAACACACCAACATTGCCAATGAATATGAGGGCCTAGTTGCTGGGATTTATTACGAATTTATGTCCACCCACCCACCCACCCCACCCCCCCGCCCCCACCCCCCCAAAAAAAGAATTTGCCTTGCCTGCGCATGTGACTGGGATAGAATTGTCTTTCAAAGTGAGTGAAAATAACAAGAGAAGTACTGAGCATGTATCCTCAAAAGGTGGTCTGTGAAAGCAGGAGGTCATTCAAGACAGGGACCACTGTATATGTTAAGAGGCATACTAACACAGTCCAGACTTATTATTGGTTAAAGGAATCTTATATTCTGAAGCAGACAGGAATCCAGTAATATCCATATGATAGACCAGACATACTGCATGTGCACATTGTGGCCACTGAGCAATACAGCATTCCACACACATGTGCAGGCTCTATGGATTGCTGTGGACATTTGACTTTGGTTGATTCTTCAGAAGTCATACCTTTTCAGTGTGTGCAAGTAACGGCAACATATTTCTACACCTGACTCTGTAAACTAGTTTCACCTTCTCTGATTGACAACATCCAGCAAGTTTTCATAAATCGTAAATCACTGTAGATTAATTATATCAGACAGAATATTGCACAAAAATTTTTAAGTTCAATCCTTTTTGCCAACATGAACACTTTTTGAGGAAACTTTTGATTTTTTTTTCAATACTTTGCCACAGTTCTGTTGCAGAATTATATTCTGTTAGAGTTTTTTCTATGTCCACAATTATCAGGTTACAAAATCATTAACAAAGAGTCAATGTGAAATTAAATTAAATCTCAGTGACACAGATTTGTAACATATTAAAGGCATAATTTAAAGTGATTATAATAGGCATCCACCAGTACTTAGGCAATACTTAGATATGTACATGTACTTTATTTGTCAAAAGCTATCAGTGCATTCCCCGTGCGTGTAAGCTTTTAGCTTTTTTATTGAAGATATGACCCAATCCACCTTGGCACCTGCTCAAGAATGTGAGCAAGCCTTAACACCTCTAAGTACGGCATTCACAATACCCAGTATCTGGGAGTCCATTTAACTTCTTTCCACTGTTTAAACATCACCATTTGTTTTAACTCTCCATGCAACACATTGTCCTCATCAAGATATCCGGTTCCAGATTCAGAGTACACTGAACGGCCCAGTGTTGTGTGCAGCAATTAGATTGCAAACAATTCCACGTGCTGTGATCTGTGATGACCCATACCTAAATTCTGATCCAATTACGAAAGCCCCACCTGGAACTGCAAGGAGTTAACATACATACCACTTTACTTCAATTCAATGACTTTTTACACAAAAATATTTATTGACTGCCTTACATATGTCATTATATTTTTTCAGGGCAAAGTTACCCCTCCCCCCCCCCAACTTAGAATATGCCTGGGTGCTTCACACCAACCCCAAGTAAAAGTTACCAACAATATGCTACCCTGAAATTTTTTAATCCCATAAGTCGTTACTCGAACATACAAGATTAATATGGAGACAAACACTCAGGTAATGGTTTTTGACATCTGGGCACTGTGACTGTCAAAACCGGTGGGGTGGGGGTTAAGCTGGTTAGAGACGTTGCAGGGTATTACAACCAGGGTACTGGAGACAGCTGGCTGCTTCAACCACTGATAAATAGGTGGGACCTATGTAATTCCATGGGTGACTGGAACACTACAAGTTGTAGTAAATGAGGCCATTAAAATTGGCAATTAAATGCCTGCATAATCTAATGGCATGTGTATTCAATTATGGCAAGGGTCTAGAACTGGTCATTGTACTTTAAGATATATGTAGATGGGGTCAATTGATTTGACAAGGATACAATTATAGTGGCATTCATTTGAATGCATCTGTCTGTAAACATGCCATTCTTGGCTATAACTTAGCCATATGGGACATCATATCACCAAACACCAGCATGCCTGCATTATTATTAGACTCCTCCCAAAGAAATAATAAATACACACCATCTAATTGTATGGCAACACAGGTAACAAACACTGAGGGCTGGCCCCGGGTAAAACCAATCAACCCCCTGCTTACTTTTGATGGACCATAGACAGGGTGAATAAAAGCAAGATTCTACAAATTACCTAACCCTTGCAAATTTCCACTCCTATAAGATTGGTTGCCACAGTTAACATTTAATGATGCCCACAGAAATGTCACCAGACATCAGGATGGTTCAGAAGGTTGCAAAGCCAGGGGGGCGTGGCACTGGGTCAGTTTTTGGGGTCCTAGGCATGTACAGGGCCAGACTGGAATAAACTGTGCCTGTTCATGATGTGCATGGAATAAATTGTAACTGATCTGTATGTTAAACTTGTAACATTGTAGCCACAAGTCCTACATACAGGTTGGTGGCCTCCACCAGGTAACAATACCAATGTCACAATATCAAAGTCCTCTTTGTACAGAAATAAATGAATGACAGTGAAAGACTGCCCATTGTGGACACTCTGAAATACATTAAAGATCTTTGTGAATTGTCTGCAACTCTTTGATACTTACTAGAACTATTTTTTCATTTACGAACTCAAATAAATAATGCATGAAGAGTGCAGTTGTCATGGGTTTTTAAATTTCCAGTGTCAATCTTGACTCTATATCTATAATGGAAAAGAAGTTCTTGATATAATTTTACGTCTTGATACAAGCAAAGCTTCTGGTCCTGATGGAATAAGCTCAAAACTTCTTAGGGAAGCTGCACCTGCTATCTGTCCATCACTTACAAAACTATTCAATCTTTCTCTAGCTAATAAACAATTCCCTTTAGCTTGGAAACAAACAAAGAAACATGTCTCTACTTGATAAGAAAGATAATTTATGCAACAACTATGGGCCGGTCTCACTTCTTCGTTGTACAGGAAAAGTACTTGAGAAAACAGTGTTTAAGAATGTTTTCAATTTTTTTTCCAGATAATACCGTCATGTCTGCTCACCAATCAGGTTCATCCCATGTGACTCAACCACACACCATTTACTTTTATATCACGAATTATGTCTGGCTGTCAACCAACAAAGAAAAGTTCGAATAATCTTTTTAGATATAAGCAAAGCATTTGATCAAGTTTGGAACCCTGGTGTGTTGCATAAATTAAGGAAAGCTAGTATTGCGGGAGATCCTCTCGCTTGGTTTTCAGACTATTTACATAATCGTTGCCTATGTGTGGCTATCAACGGCCGGTCTTCTAGCTGGGGTAAAATTTGTGCTGGTGTGCCTCAAGGCTCTGTTCTCGGACCTCTAATGTTTCTGATCTTTATTAATGACATTGTGAACATTGCCCGATCTAACATTAAAATGTTCGCTGATGATACCTCTCTTTATTTGACTATATTGATAATCCTATCACTGCAGCTCGAACTTTGAACATGGATCTTTCAGATATTGACCAATGGTCTCAAGATTGGCTTGTTGCATTTAATGCTTTGAAAACTGATTTAATGCTTATTTCTCGAAAGAGTAACCCACCTGCTCATCGCCCTATTCTATTTTACGGTCATATTTTACAAGATATAGACCAACATAAACATCTTGGAGTTACATTGCGTTCTCATTTAAGATGGTCTGACCATATTCTTTATATATCTAACAAATCAACCAAATTGATCAATATTATGAAAAGTTTAAAATTTTCTCTAGATAGGAAAACATTGGAAACGATTTATACCTCTTTCATTAGGCCCATTTTGGAATATGGTAGTCAAGTATGGAGTGGCTGTACTGCTCAAGACGAAGATAAACTTGAAAGCATACAGCTCAATGCGGCTCGCATTGTCACTGGTGCAATGCATGGAACCAACCATGCTAAATTATATGAAGAAACTGGGTGGTTAACTTTAACCAAACTCAGCGAAATCTCATATCTAACTCATACCTACAAATTGGTTCATAAACTTGCTCCAGATCCATTATGTTCCATCCTTTCAACTGCTTCTCTGACTGGAACTCACACTTACACCACACGCCAGCAATTTGAGCTCCCTCACTTCCGAGCTGGCACCAACCTTTTTAACAAATCTTCCTTTCCCTCAACTATCAGATCATGGAATTGGTTACCTCTCGAAATTTGGAATTCACAGTCTAGCAACAAGCTCAAATCAAGCATAGCTCAACCGGTAATCAGGACCATAAAGTTTGATGAATTGTACAACTTTGGCAATAAATTTTTAGCCATTAAGCACACCTGCCTCTGTTTGGATGCCAGCCAATTAAAAGCCCACTTTTTCAAGATTGGCATCCAGAATACCCAACAATGTTCCTATGGCTCACCTTATGAAGATTCTTGGCATTATTCCTTTCATTGCCCTAAGTACACTTTTCCTCGATCACACTTGTACTGTCACTTCACAGTATGCACCTTTCACACTACAGACAGTTCTCTATGGATCCTATAATTGCTCTCTTTCTGAAAACATCAAGATTTTTCAGCTGTACATAATTACATTTTTGTAACTGAATGATTTAAATCAGGTGTTGGTTGATCGTTGACTCTCTGTACAGATATTTATATTATTTCAGTGTCATTACACAGTACAAGTAACTTACCAAATTCAGCAATATATGAAATATGTATAATGTGTGTGTGTGTGTATATATATCTATATATATATATATATATATATATATATATATATATATATATATATATATATATATAAATTATACTATTGGTATAGTAAACACTATCTGCCCCTATCTGGCTCGTTGGCAGTCATGTCCTCTTCTATTCGGTCTTGTCCGTCTCGTGCTGTTCTGTGGTAGCTGTCTTCTTCTGCGAGAGGGATTCATATACGGCTTTGCCCTCTTTTCCAATTGCATGTACCTACTGTATTGATATAATTTCTGTAATTTTCATAAATAAAATATGTTTAAACCAAATTTCTGACTTGCTCAGCTCAGGGGTATTTACTCACATAAAACCTGGTCAATCAAAACTTGACACAGAGGCAAATCCAATCGTCTGGGACAAGTGAAAACTATAAGCTATACACTGAGACTGAGCCCATCTTAACCCTTTCAGTGCCAAATTTTGGACTGAGTCAACTGCTTTTCTTGGGCACCATGCGCCCAATACGCATCAAGAAAAGCTGTTGACCTGGGGTATTCTCTCTGGAATTTTAGGCATTCTGGTACTTGAATGAAAGGTCTTTTTACGAGGAATACGAATCTGGGATCCTAATGACAATGCAAGCTAGTTTGACTTCAGTAGATCGACTTCAGACGTGATTGGTACTGTAAGAGTTAACTTTTGTCTCAACTGGTGATGACAACTGCTGTGGAACAAACAGTCAGCAATCTTTTCCCTTAAGTTAAGATCGAGTTTACAACTGAGTCAACAATTTTCCTCAGTGTGGGTTGCATGCCCAAGCCACACCAAGGAAAGTTATTAACCTGGGGCATGTTATCTTGATAGATCACCTCTACTATTTTCATCAAAATTGTTTTGCATTACTATGACTACCAGCTAGCTTTAGAAGGTTTAGGGAGACAGCTCTGTCAATCAGTGCTGATAGGTCAATGAGTCTTAAAAATAAATGTCTCATGAATTATAGAATATCCAGGTTTCAATCAAGCCGTTTCTAATATATACAGCAGTAGCTTCTATTTAAACTGTGCCCAGTGCCACCAAAGAAGTCTGACATTGTGGTAGTCTGAAAATTGAGGTGTTATATCAAAGAAACATAAATTGTCTTGAGACAATGGTCTTCAGACACACACAGTCTCTCACATGAGGTGGGCTTTAGAGCAGGTAAAATGGTATAGGATTCTTTTTCTGATGACTGGTTCAAATAATATTGCAGTAAACAGGTTACTGTTACTGTCCCTGTGCTGCACTCAGTAGTCAACAAGGCCAGTCCAAACAACATTTACATGATTTATTACAAATATCATGTTTCACTCTGATAAGATCAACATGCATCAAAAACACAGTAACCTTTGCTTCCAAAAGTTGAATTTGCAAGTTCCTTAGCCACAGGTTGCATTGAAAGTCTGACAGTTTTCCAACAGAGAGTGGTGAAAATCTGTTGTTAAAGTGGCAATTAAGAGGAGATCAGTTGCAATGAGCACAGCAGGTAAGGTGTCCTGTCAAGACTTGTCACCTGGCAGGCTCCAGACCCTGGCTGGGGCAGTGTGCAGACAATATTTCTGTGACACAGACAAGCCACTCTGTCTGAGTCCAGTATAGCAAGATCATTACCTTTTCTTGTTGTAACATTACAGGTGCCCTTGCCCTCTCCCCATCTGATTGTTGCACACCAAGCTCTGGATTATCTGTACCACAGTGGCAGACTAAATTATGAACTATTTCCACTACACTTGGTATCCATGCACTTTTATTTAAAAAAAGGAGGAGGAGGAGGAGGAGGAGGAGGAGGAGGAGGAGGAGGAGGAGAAGGAATAGTAATAAATGTGCAGTGTCCCCTTCTCATGGACAGATAAACCAATCAGTTAGTTGATAATTATCACCTTCGCAATTGGAAGTGTGTGTGCTGTGTTGCACTGCAGTCAGTTACCATGGTAAATAAAGTAGACCAATTAGAATTTGAATTACTTTTTCAGCAAGGCAACTGGAATGAAGCAGCCAAAGGGCACACTAATAAAGTGGAATGGATAAAACATGGAGATCAATATGCGCAGCAGGCAAATCTGATTGCCACTGTTTTATATTCTAGTAAATCTGCAGTGTATGTGTTAAAAGACATACAATAGTAGCCACAAAAATGATTAAATTTTAGTTCACTTTGATTGTGTTTAAAGCTCTAAAGCGAGCCACCTTCGCAATTCTGTTCTTTAGATTTCAGCAAACTAACACCAATGATAAAGCAACAGAGACAGCATGAGGACATGCTGTCCCATGGCCAGAGGGATCTGTAGGCAGATTTCCTTCTTCCAAACAGAAGCTATCAGACTCAACAATGCTAGAGTCAGTGACCATTTCCTAAATACACATGTACAGCACACCTACCTCTCAGCATTGTACATCTATCTTGGTCATACTGACTGTCAGGGTGAGCCCTTTAAGCTCCCTACTTCCCTGCCCCTGCTCCGCCTACCTTTGTGCTTCACTCCCAACCACATTACCCTCAACGTTTACAAGCACAATGCCTTTGTACTGGTACATACAACAGGAGCCTGCTGAAGCAAAATTACAAATCTTTTATTTTGACCTGGCAATAAAATATTTGGCTCAGCAATCAAAATGGAACATATGACTGTAAGGTCATCAAAGGTTTTTATTCTTTGCCCAGTGTCCACCAGAATGCAGGATTTCTCCCCTTTTTGTGTCACAATGATTGTCAATATGTACAAAGTATACACTTCACAAGTCTCTATCATGTCTATGGTGCAAAACACTTGGAACCTTTCTGTTTGTAAACTTCTTATTCTGCTAAAGGCGTTGACATTCAGCACGCTTCTTGGCTAGTCCCCCCACCCAGCCCCTCCCCCCAGTACTCAGTAAGTTCCACATATGACACCTATATCTTGCAGTGCACCCAGTAAAGTCGCAGCTTGCATTGCTATTCAACTGCAGATGAAAACAACACAATCTGCCGACCGACTTCTTTTTCCATCCAAAATTCCACTTGAATTCACTTTTGTGCTTATAGACCAACAAAAAACTTTTTGGTAATTTTTGCTTTGACACCAGGTAAAAGTACTATGGTGTATGTTATGCTCTGATAAAAAAAATTCTTTTTCATGTTTTCACTCAGGTGATGTGGTTCAAAAAAACAAGATCATTTTGTTTGTACCAAGATCCATCAACCTTGACAAGGGATACGAATGTCTGAGGGATAAAAGACTGAGTTCATTCCAATGTAGTACAGGGCCTCAGTCAGTGTAGTGGTTTCTGCACTGCCTGAAACATCATGCCAAAAATGCCCTTGCAGCAGCTACATCATCATTTGCCAGGCAGTGCCAAACCAGAGCCAGAATTTTGCAGAATTTTGCGAGAATCTATTGGGTGTTTGTCAATTAGTTTTCTTTTTAAAGAAGGACAAGTTTAGGAGAATCTTTACGAGGATGGATTCTCCGATTCTTGCCGAAATTCTGGTCCTGCCAAACCACTGACTTAACACCAGGCATGCTGGTACTTGCATCAAAGTTATCTTTGTGAGGAATTTGAAGGCATAAGCTCCATAGTCTGCTAAGTACATGTATACAGAAACAGCAACTGTTACTTGTATAGAACGAGCTGATGCCAAATGGGTGCCTGGATGTGTCGGTAAGGATCCAAACTCGAGAGGGGATAAACAGTGACATCAGGCACAGAGCTGCATGACAAACAGGTCCCTATGTGCATCAAAGTGGATGCCCTCCCACCTGTGGTTCACAGGCCAGTCGAGCATTCCTTGTCTCTGACTCACCTGTTGATCTCACACATACTGTAAAGGAATGAACAAAAGATAATGTGTACTGCACCAATCGACTTGATGTTTTCTAAGCCTGACTAATTTCACACAGTTTTTTCATTTGCCAGCAATTTGCATCTATAATATACTGAAAGGTGCAATTTAAAATAATTCAAAATCAAAAGAGTATCCACAGTGGTCCTACCACAATGAAAAATCACAATCATGCAGGATTATCCCTGTGATTAGGACTTTTAGCCAATCAAATTTGTATATACAGTGGGCCTGCATGTACCATGGTAAATATTCACGGCCATGCAGAAATTCCTCTGTCACAGGATTTTTAATCATTCAAAACAGTATGGACCATGGGCCTATCATGGTGAATATTCATGACCATGCAGGACTTCTTCTGTTACACCAATTTTCAATCAATCAAAACAGAACATATCTCCAGTGGACCCACCAAGGTGAATATTTACGGCCATGCAAGACTTCCTCTGTCACAGATTTTTAGTCCCTTAAAATAGTATCTGCAGTAGGCCTACCATGTTGATTATTCACAACCATGCAGGACTTTCTCTGTCACAGCATTTTTAGTTACCTAAAATAGTACCTGCAGCAGGCCTATCATGGTGAACATTCATGACCACACAGGACTTCTGTCGCAAGGACTTTTCACTAAATTTAATTTAATACCACTTCGGCTACACTTATTAACCACTTGCTACTTTTCTGTAATTTAAGCCCATTGAGTTTAATTTTTCAAGGGGGTATTTTAATACAGTTTGGCAATTCAGGTGTAATGTCCAGAGAAAGTCCTGACTATGGCGACAGTGGACTGCACTAAGTAGATGGCATGAGACAGTGACCTCTGGATATATCATACTCTTCTCATTATGCACCCTGAGCACTCGGGAAAAAACTAAAACTTTAAGGGGACGAGGCATTTGAGGTGCAGGGGTGCAAAAACAAGAGGCCCATGGACCTAATGCTCTGCTGACAATCTGATGACCATCACAAAAAAAAAAAAAAAAAAAATCCTGAAAAGCATTCCAACAATGACCCTCAGAAATTAGTCAGTCATGCGTATGCAACATCAAACTTCCACATGATACACATTTTAAGAATATTTGGTATTGCTACCCTTATTCTTTATCAAGATACTGATTTAAGTGTCCTTTTCTGAAGTGCTTAATGACCTTGAAAAATAGGTCAAGGTCACACAACATATCACAAAATTCGACCATAGCCAAATACATATTTGGTGTAATTTTGCAGTTCCATTTCAATTTATGAACAAAATAATGTGTTTTGATATATCTATGTTAGTCTCAATTTATTATCACAATAATACATTTAATGTGTTTTTAATAACTATGATGTCAGTGCCATTAATTACTACCAGTGGTGCCACCATGACTCCATGTCCTTTACTTTTGTCAGTATACATGTAACAATCCTGTAATGATGGTATATGGATGTATGTAGAAAAAGTCCAATGAAATGACCATCACACAAAAAATGACTTCCTGAAATGTATTCTAAGTGACCTTCAGAGAGTAGGTCAAGGTCACCCACATTACATAATATTAAACTTCCACACATGATAGCCATCTGTTGTACATTTGGTGAAATCAGCCTTATAATTTCATCAATTTTACAAAACAATAAATCATATTTCCTGTATACCTACAGGTGGCACCACCAGTATTTTTTCTGGTTTGACACAATAGCCTCCAGGTTGTTTTCAACAAACTTCATAAGGATCCACTACAAACCAAACACACCAGAGCATTTTCATTTTTTCCCTCATATTTTGGCCTCTGTATTAAGTACTTCACTAGGTAGTATCATCAATAAAGACAGGAACCTAGAATTTTCATTCATACAGTACATGTATGTCCCACAAAATTTCAAGGGGCCAACTTAATAACTGTAGAACCTAACATGTTGACAAGCAATCATTTACAGATCAACAGAATGGCAGATGGACAAGCATGAGTGATTGCATAACTTTGTGACCTATGGTCAGAAGAGCTAAAAAAAGAGGGACAATAGGGTAATAGAAATTCCACACTTCCTGCACATCAAACAGTGGTCTGGTGAGAGTGTATTAGTACTGCATACGAAATGGTGGATCACCAACTAAGACGGTAAGCTGCATATCAAACAGTGGCCTGGTAAGAGGGTGACCTCTGGCCAGAAGAGCCTCATGCTATAAGAGGGTAAACACTGCATATATGGTGGCCTTCTATTAAAGAGCATGATCTATGGTTAGAAGAGCCTTATGCTGTAAGAGGGTAAATACTACATACACGGTGGCCTTGTGGGAGAGTGACCTCTTGTCAGAAGAGCCTCATGCTGTAAAAGGGTAAACACTACATATATGGTGGCCTTATAAGATGGTGACCTATGGTTCGAAAAATCTCATGGTGGCCTAGTAAGAAAGTGACCTCTGGTCAATAGAGCCTCATGCCATGAAAGGGTAAACACTGCACACATGGTGGCCTCATAAGAGGGTGACTTCTGGTTAGAAGAGCCTCATACTGTAACAGGGCAAACACTGCACATAGGGTGGCCTTGTAAGAGGGTGACCTCTGGTAAGAAGAGGCTAATGCTGTAACAGGGTAAACACTGTTGGCCTTGCAAGAGGGTAAACACTGCCATATATGGTGGCCTTGTAAGAGGGTAAACACTACATATATGGTGGCCTTGTAAGAGGGTGACCTCTGGTTAGCAGGGCCTCCAGGGGTAGAAATTAACTGATTTTAACCAGTAGCAAGGGTTTGCTTCCACATTTAATTTTTGGTAGCAAATCATGTGGGTTTGGCGAGCACCCACAGGGCGCAAAGCCCTCCTAGGGGTGTGTGGGAGCATTCCCTCCTCTCCCCACCCCCCCACCCTCCCTGGAAAATTTTGAAATCAAGCAGGCAAATTGGTGCATTCTGAGGCACTTTTTGACAGAAACTGGAGAGCTAATTTTGTGATTTTGACCAGAAAAAAATTTTGGTAGCAAAGGTTTGCTAACCCACAACAAATATAGGTAGCAGATCATAAAAGTTGGTTGCAAATGCTACCAATACTACTGCTAATTTTGACCCTTGGCCTCATGGGGAAGCATGGTGCCTGAACACATGGCGACTGATGCCATTAAGCTATGAGATCAGTGTGTGGAGTTTTTTTGTACATGTGCATGAAGCTTCTGTCATTTATTTCATTTTTAGAGTGAAACTCATGGTAACATTTAAATTTATTTATTTTATTTATTTATTTTCCTTTTACTTAACTTAGGTCTGTTGTTGTGCCATACCGCTTTCCCACTCTTTCCTATAATCAATTCTATTATTATAACATGGATAACAGGTCCAGACTCTGTCCCGCTGCCAATACCAACTACATCAACTCAGCACAAACGCATCCTTTTTCATGCTTACACAATTATCAAATGGACCAAAAATAGCATGCTATTGGGCTACCTTATCAGGCACTGTACATGTGCATCACTATTCAGTAAAAAATAACAACCATTAAACCCATGGAGTCCCAGACTTGAATGCTTCAAGAAAATCATTGATTTGAAAGCTATAATAAGATGTTCTTAACTGGCTTGGTCTTTTGTAGTAGAGGGTAATAAAGAATTAGGATTGACCTATCACTGGGGTCACAGGCAAAGCTACCTCAGCAATACCTGTAAACTGATCTGAATGATAGCCACTTTATCGGGTCTTCTTTAGCTATGTTACCCATTAACCTGTTTCAGTAGAACATTTCCATACAACAAAGTGACAAGTTAATTTGTGAGAAAATTGCAGCAGTAGGCCAGGTTCATACAACTGTGTTACATTATTTACAAGTGGGAATAACTGGCCCGATAGTGGGTCAACCTATGCATTCTCCTACATACATGATGCGGCCTATTCAACAGCAATATTTGGCCAAGGTGGGAAACCTTAGCTCAAGTCCACACACCTTGCCCTCGATGTTGCTTTGCAGTGACATTTTCCAACACAAAAATGAGAAAAAAAATCCTGTTGAATAGTTACAGAGAGACTTCATTGCATAAAGACAAAAGACAATTTTCCTACAATATTTCTGAAAGCCACTCCCTTAATGTTTACATTAATCAAGTTTCGATGTAAAGTAGATGCAACATAGAGGGCACACACGTATATCTGCATGTCTAGCAACGCCCATTATACCACGTTGTTATTTTTCCTTCTTGCCTATGCAACTACAAAATAACAATGACTGGGGTACATCTGAGGTGCTCTTGATACAAACAAAATGCCCTCGGACTTTTTTTAGTTGAAACTTTGTGCCAAAACTGTTCAATTACATTTTTCAGTTTTGATCACACATTTTCCTAAATTTGCTACAAGTTGCCTGTGTCCCTAAACATGCTAAATAATAAGTCATCATCACCTAAACCTTCAAGCCAACAATATGATTTTCATGGATTGAGATCACATAGTTTTGGAAAGACAAAATGCAAGAACTTAACCCACTATTAAGACCCTTGTCGCCCTGATGTGTTAATCGGCTGGCTAGCATAACATGAATGATGTGCCTCCTAGCATCATGTTGATGAGTCCAACTCTAACACAATTTGACATAGTTCAGTATATACTTCCACTGCCTATTAATTTCCCCACTTTGAAGATTTCAGCATCCAGTGAACACTGAAATCCTATATATTTATCAGATTGGTTGACAGTGTGGTGTATCATATTTTGAAGACAGTAGTATTTTCCATTTGGCTTCCAAGGGCCTACTGCTTTGCTGACATATAATATGATGACCATCACCCAAAACTCATTTCCTGAAATGCATTCCCTCCATGATCCTCAGAAATTAGTCAAGGTAATCCATATGATGCTACATCAAACTTCCTTATGAACACACATTTGTTGCATATTTGGTATTGTTCCCCTTATTTTTCATCAACATACTGAGTTTACAGTCCTTTTCTTAAGCATTTAATGACCTTAAAAATAGGTCAAGGTCACATAACATATAAAGTTTGACCACTGGCCTAATACTTATTTTGTGTATGTTTTGCTGTTCCATCTCGATTTGTTACGTCATAGGCATCATAATAAAATTATTTCTTGATATGTATTCCTCCATGACCTTGAGAAAGAAAGTCAAGGTCATCCATATTATGCCATAGCAAACGTCTATATATGATACACACTTGTGGTACATTTGGTGTTGTTAGCCTTTTTGTTCCTCAGCATGTAAAACTTAGTATCCTTTGCTATGTCCTAATGACCTTGAAAAATATTTCAAGGTCAGTAATTTTACAAAATTTGATCATTGGCCTAATCCATATTTGGGGTAAATTTACAAGTTGCATCTCAATTTTCAATTAAAATAATGAATTAAATGTATTTTAATAACTATGATGCTAGTTCCACGTAATACCACCAGTGGCAGCACTATGACTTCATATATCACACTTTTGTCTGTATAATATCTCTGTTACGGTTTATTGACACATGTGCAGAAGTTCAAATATAATGACCATAACAAACAAAAAAAAAATTCCTAATATGTATTCCCTCTGTGACCTGCAGAAAGTGTGTCAAGGTCATCTATACTATTCAATGAAGAACTTCTATATGATTCACACTGATGCATTTGCTATTGCTTGACTTCTTATTTTTCTGAGTACAGAATTCACTATCTTTTACTTCCTCCTTATTAACCTAAAAAATTAGGTAAGGGTCATTCAAAATTTGATCAAATTTGACACCATATTTAGTGTACATTTAGAAGTTGAATCCTAATTCATTATCAAAATAATGAATCATGAATTTTTGTCTGTATAATATCTCTGTATAGGTGTATTGATACATGTGACACAAGTTGAGAGCTAGTGGCCATAACAAAAATTCATTTCCTGAAATGTATTCCTTCCGCGACCTTGAGAAAGTAAGCCATGGTCATCCATATTATGCAACATAAATTTTCTACACATGATTAACAATTGTGGTACATTTGGTATCATTAGCCTTATTCTTTCCTGACATAATAAATAAAATGTGTTTTCAACACCTTTGGTCCATGTCGTCCACAATACTGTAGGTGGTGCCACCAAATTTTAGTGCATTTTCCTCTTTTTGCCTTATCAACATTCCCATCAATTATTCAGATGATTCATGAAAAACTTGCCACAAACAGCATTCTCAAAATTTCCCCGTTTTTTTGGTTCAAATATTACATAATACTATACGTGGCACCACCAATATCGAACTCAACCTAGATTTTCATACACTTGATAAGTCCTGAAAGGTATATGGGGCTAACGTGAAAACTGTTGACCGTATCGTGTTTATAAGCAAAAGTTTCAGGATGGATGGACGGACTGACAGATGGACATGCATAAGTGATCACATAAGCTCTGTGACCTACAGTCAGCAGAGCTTATAAAAAGTATTTAGCAGGTGCATAATCACCTAACTTCAACTTGTAATACATGTATGTGTGTGTGAGTATATATATATATATATATATATATATATATATATATATCATGTCCTTGGAGTGAAAGTGCTACCTCGTAAAAAAAAAAAAAAAATCTCCAGGGTAAAGCAACCAGGAACTGTGCTCAGTGAACATTTAAAACAGATACAAGCTTCACCACGTTTTATTTACTGAATGTAAACAATAATCTGTTGACCTAACAGACCATTTACCGAGGCTATTTGATAAGCTAAATCAAGCTTACATGTACAACTCTGCCAACACACAGCATGACAAGCAACGTATCTTGAATAAACATCACCATAGGTCTTGGAGAAAGCATTTATGTGGGCTTTGACTGTACAGTGCTGTGACGGAGCAGAGACCACAGGTAAACATTAAAGGTACATAACCACTGGTTATTTTGGCATTGACGCACATTGTAGCCTTTGGCTCAGATTTCAATATTTAAAAATCTCAAAAGCTTGTTTGTACAGACCCATGTCACATTTAAATTACATTGAAAATGACCAAAAACTTGTGTAGTAATTTTTTTTTTTTAAAGCTGGGCATTTATTATGAACCCCCAGCATGACCTGTGAGTCTGCCTACCTGAGGGCATATATGAGATTTTTAATGTTCAAATATAAAGGTCAGATCAACCTTGAGATCCCGTTGTCAGCATGATACAGTGCTGTATGTGCATTAACCTTGAAAATTGAGTCCAGGCCACCAGAGGGAAAACTGATACAAAGTTTCCTTGAAAGATGCAACTTTGTTTTCCAGAGATAGCAATGATTTTTGTGTTGACCCCTGTGGCCCTGGAAAATGGGTCAAGGTCACCAGGGAGTAAATTCATCCAACAGATTATAAGATTTCACCTGTGAAAGTTTGAAGGATGCAGCTTTGCTTGTTCTCCAGATAGAGCATTTACGGTAGGTAGGTATGAAGGAGGAAGGAAGGAGGGAAGGAAAGAAGGATAGATGGATGGAAGAAAAGAACAAGAGATCCATGGGCCTAATGCTCTACTACTATCCTGGCTACACTGCACCTGTTCATTTCAAAGTTCTGAGTCCTCCAGTGGCTTCTGAACATATAAAGCTTATGTACATTTAATGTAAAAAAATGTCCACCAGATGGCACTTCGCTCCACATGTAATCATAGCTTATTTGTGAAATGCCTGTGATGAATATTACTGCATGTGCCAAGACAACAATGAGTGAGTCCTTTACTTTATGCCTTCAGTGACCTTGGGACCGAAGATCAAGGACACCGCAATTATGTAATAACCCTGTCATTACAGAATCACCTCTTTCAACTTTACAGGCATGATGACCTCACAAAAATAGGTCAAGGTCACTAACATTACATAACATTCTACCTTTGGCCATGGTCTATATGTCCCATAAATTTAGCAAGTCTAATCAAATTACTTTTTTTCCAAATATGGAACTTTCAATCTTAAAACAACATTTGGCTCATAATTTCCATCAAATTATAGGTGGCTCCACCAGTATCATTAGCAACTTAGACTTTGACCTCCCCCACAATCCCACCAAATTTGGTGAAGATCTGCCTAAAATGAAAAGATTCTAGAGTGTTCACAATATTTTCACATTTTGACCCCTATATTACATAATAATGAAGGTGGCGCCACCAATATCGAAAGGGGCCTAGATTTTCATACACCGTGTAAGTCATGAAAGTTATATTGGGCTAACTTGAAAACTATGGACAGTATTGTGCTAACGAGCTAAAGTTTACAGACAGACGGACAGACATGAGTGATCGCATAAGCTCTGCAACCTTTGGTCAGCAGAGCTAAAAAAAAGGAAGACAGTATGCTTATGTTGGTAGAAAGACATAATGTGAGTGGCCCAACCATAGTGGCCTACCATTCAGGTTCTGACCAACCACCCCTGCCCCTTCTCCCTCACAATGATTTTTCATTCATCACTTGGACAGAAGAAATATTCATGACTGTAAAACATTCATAACTAAGTACTGTAAGTACATGTACCTTCTTTAGGTTTAGATCAGGAATCTAGTTTCTTTAATCCTGTTGACAGTAGTGACATCATACATGTGTTCATACAATGTTTTTGGCTCACTCAAGACATGCTGTGTCATAAAGTACTGGAACCCTGGCCAGAGCTGCCTGCAGGCACCTGGTGCTGGGGGCAGCTACAATTGGGTAGTAAATACCACCCAGGTTACACTGCTTCTGTGGCCAAAAGCATTTAAAAAAAAAAAAAAGAAAAATCAATAAAAACCTTAAAGAATTTAAGAGAAAGTACATAAACAACATGGACATGATGCAGCAACAGTAACCACAACAAATGCACCGAAGTAACGAGATCTTTGCCAGGTTGCACTTACCTGGCAGTCACTGATAAATGACAAGATTGTCTATCAGGAACAGTGCTACCCTCAAGTGGCTTGTTAAAGCAAAATCCACTGACACTGCAGCATGCAAACTAAATGCTCTAAATGTTGCAGGGTCCTTGTGCAAACAAAGCTTTCACAGATAAAGTGCATAGGTGAACAATTCCTCTGAGTTTCAAAACTGCTAATTGTGCCATGCAAAATAAAAAAATTACCTCAAAGCTGGTACATCAGCCCAACAGGTGTGTACATCCCACAAAAACAGTTTCCATGGCAGTAAATTTTATTTCATTTTTCACTTTTTTGACTATGGTGGTCCCCCTCTTATAAGGCCACCCCAAATGCACTGGAAAAGTGGCCTTATAAGAGGGGTGGCCTCTCTTGAGGGGTAATTTTCAATGAAAATACCATACTTGATGCATGGAGAAGTGGCCTTTGTAGATGGGGTGGCCTCTCTTCAGGATGCCTTATGAGAGGGGGACCACTGTACCTTTGTCAGATCTTCTGGTGACACTCAGGTCCTACTTTCTGAAATGCTCAGACAGGCCGTACCACATACAACTTGAACCAGAATGATGTACACGTAGGTCTACTCACATAGTTAATCACCACTTGCTATGACCACACATTAGTATTTGTGCAAATACTGTCAACCAAAAGTTACGATGTCATGTAAAAAATAAAAATTGTACATAAATCATTTCCTGCTTGTCTGTGATACACCACAGCCACTCATGTTGTCTTATTTACATTTCAAAGTCGACATATGTGAAAATGATGAAAGCAGAAATGACTAAACTACATTTAATTGAACCGTAGCAGTTCAAAAAAACTTGTCTTTCCAGGACAGGTTTTGCGGCTGCTTTTGGGCATCAGGGCCCAGAGAGCTATCACCATATTGCTTTAAATACTAACCAGAATCTGGAGAGTTCAATTTAAAACACACAAAAACCTTAACCTACTGGTCCTGCCATGTTGTGATGCAATAGAATTAAAGTCAATATATCATCTATTAAGTTCCAGAAGGTTAAACAGAAGCCTGCTTAACAACTGCTTGAGTGCCACGAGAACCAATGGTACCGACTGCAGTCTACAGGCAATCAGCTATGCAACACATTGGTACATACATGCTAAGCAACAGGGAAGTTATTGGGTCATAAACACAACAAAATTACAGGATCTCTGCTCAATAAGCTTATAATACTTGAATGTACCATTATGATTCAAAAGACAGGTCAAATCTTTTGTAGGTTATTTTCATTACCTCTTGGTAAGCCTGACTATCAGTTATGTAGTGGCCTTCTGGCATGTATGTACACACTTCTGGGTGTCCCAACTGTACCCCAAACCTATACTGTAAATTGCTTTATTTGTGTTCTGCGTGCTGTAATTAAATGGTCAAATTTCCAAATACCCCAAATTTCCAAGACTGTTCAGTTTTCGTTTAATTTCCTTTCCAATGAAACAAAGTGATTTTTGCTTGGAAGTCATGCAATTTTATATGAATGGCCCTCTTTAATAGGATTCATTTTTTAAGAACTCCATAGTTCTTGTTCAAAATCACAAATTTAAGACCTTATGAATTTATCAGCTTTTTGTAAAACCATTGAAATTTGCAAGGCTTGAGTCCTATTTCTTTCACTGCATTCTCCTTCCCTTTTTTCTTTTGTCATGACACCTGGGAGTCCTGATGGGGAGTCTGTCAAGGTGGAGCCATGTCAATATAATAATGGCAGCCCCATTGTGTACCGAGACATAGTCAGTCCCTGACTGGAAGTCAATGGTATCTGCTCTTAGAGTGTAGGAAATATGATCCACATAAGCATTTTGTACAATGGGGTTGAAGGTCAAAGTCACAATAACCTTAATTTTTTATGTGACACATGCCTATCCCAAGAAATATCCACACACCCAGTTTGGTATTTGTAAGGACTATGGTATCGATAAGAAATATGGCCCGTACAAGCACTTTCGATATAATGGGATCAACGGTCAAAGTCACACTGACATAATTTTGATATAAAACAAAGCCCTGCGCCAAGAAGTATCCACATACCAAGTCTAGTATTTGACAAGTTTTGAAGTCGTTTGTTTCTTTGTGGCTGTGTCAATTATTTTATAACCTTTCCTATGACAGTCAGTATGGTTTAAATACTGAGCATTCCACTGAACTAGCAACTAGAGAATGGGTTGACAAAATTATTCACCAAACAAATATAGGTAGATTACCAATGTATATTTTTCTTGATCTATCCAAAGCCTTTGACACTATCAATCATGCTATTCTGCTACACAAGCTGAATTATTGTAGTGTCGAAAATACACCTCTAAAACTTTCCAACAGCTATTTTATAAATGGCAAACAGTATGTTCAGTTTGATAACTTAACTTCTGAACCCATGCACATAAATACTGGAGTTCCACAAGGTTTAATTTTAGGACCATTAATTTTTATAATCAACATAAATGATATTTGAAGCTTTCTGTTACAATTGCAAGACATACAGAAGGATATTCACTGTACTACTCGTACCTATGTAGGAAACGTCTTGTGCCTGACTCCATTTGCACTTCAGAAGCACTTTTTTGCCAAACATACCAGTTTTGCCTTCAATAAATCTAAGTGCTAATTGTAAATAACTTCTAAAATAAGCAAAATAGTAAGATTTGATGCTGTAAAAATCAATCACATGTGGTAACTGTCATTACTGAAGAATAAATACAGGTGTATGTGCAATTTTAGAGATGTATCGAGCATGACAAATGATGCAAATAGCACTAGGGGACCACAAATAGTCAGCACGGCATGAGTGACTGGCACTCGAAGAGTTAGTATGCACCAAGTGCACCCACTAACCCATACACAAACAACTGTGCGCATGCTTTTCTCTCCAATGTTTGTTATTGACTATGGCAGTCCGAATAAAAATGAGTTGATAAATCTACAATCACTGTGTGCATAAGCGTGTTGCATTCTTTAATTACACACTTACTTAATCCAAGCACTAACTTTCAGCATTACTTTGACAAATTTTCCAAATGTTACAAATACCTACGTTGAAGGCCTAACCATTATGTACCTATGGTGGTACAGGTTCCTATCAAGCATGTTTTATCCATTTTTGTTAGCCCTTATGTTCTTGTACAGTTTACCAGATGTCATGGGTCCTGGATCCATTCAACAAAACAGGAGGAAACATGAATGTTCAGACAGGCTTTCGCCCACTCATCCCCTTTCCCAGAAAATTTTGCATCATGGATGTACGTGTGTGTGTGAAAATACTGAATTTTTTTCAGCAATATGGTTTTTTAAACTTGCTACAGTCTAACCCTCAGAGTGTTCTTTCTATAAACACAGGGGACCTAAGCAGGTCAATGCTGATGAAGGGGCCTGGGGTTCATACAGAAACAGAATTAATACACCATGTTCCATAAGTTGACCCAATTTTGTCATCAGTTTTTAATGTCAACTCACATGTAGCAGTTTGCATTCTTCTAAAATACATACAAGCCTAATGGACTAAAATTTGTCAGCTCATGCTAGCCTAAGTTCTCTTAGCCTAGGTCTGGCTAGCATTAATTTCAATCCCTGCATTGCCATAACAACTCCATGCCTCTCATCCTGAACTCTTGCACTCCTATCATACACAGTTCAGTCTGCCCCTTTCCATAGTTCTGTGAACTCGCTTCCTGCACTCTTAAGGAACCCGACTTCTGCACACCCACAATACAAATGGCAGGTGACTGCTCATGTTACATGCAGCAGGTAACACTGTATATCATTGCCCTCATGACCCATTGCTCTCCCCAATGTCAGCAGATCCTTTGTCTTCAGTCAAGTTTAACCCTTCCCCCCCCCTTCAATTAAGACTGAGTCAACAACTTTCCTTGGCATGGGTCAGGCACTAACTGCCCAACCAATGCCAAGGAAAGTTGTTGGCCTGGGGCATAATCTTGATAAATCTCACTTATAATTTTAAGTCAAATTGTTTTTCCTAACTGTTAAAATTAGTTGAAAACACTGCAGTAGACCAACATTTGGCCACCAGCCAGTTTTAGCTGGGTTGAGGGGGGAAAGGGTTAAGGTAAAGTTTCCTGTTGCCTCTGTTGATGGGTCTGTGAGGTTCCTTGGGTCCCCAATAATACCATAATACAGCTGACTACATGTCTTTTCACTTACACTGACAATGTCATGACAAGGACTACATCTTTGTACTGCATTGTTTGTGACAATTAAAACAATCTCTAGATTTAACAGAAGATTTGAGCAGAGATACAGAGTTTAAGATCACACATGTCTATTGTCTGGGAGGGGCCATCAAGGAAAGCCATCAGTGTGAGGGCTACCATTATTGTTCTCAGGAGATCTGTGAAGAACTGGATCTAGACAAAGAATTTATCACTTCAAAACCTCAACTGTAAATGGTTGAAGCACTCCTGTGACAAAGGGCAGGGGCATAATGACCACAATTACTACAATAACCAGTAGAAGCTATCTGATCCATCAGGCCATGCCCTGCCATGGTGGCCTGTCTGCTATCTGATCCATCAGGCCATGCCCTGCCATGGTGTCCTGTCTGCATGCACCATGTCCTTGTACTTAACTACCACCTACTGCTCAGTGGTCAGAAATGTCCCAAACTACCGTCTCCTTTCAATCTGTCATTTAAACTTTTACATTGTATCAGCTCTCCGGTCCAGATCAGTTCCAATGTTAACCCTCTGACTTCAAGCATTCTGTGACACAACTGGTTGAAAAGCTGACAGATTGGCTGTTTCAGTTCTGAGAGTTACAGACTTCATGGAGTCTTGACACTTAGCTGAGCTTTTCTCTGTAGTTTTGTGTTCTTGACCAACCCAGCATGTAGGTCACTCAAATCAACATAAATGGTTAAAATTGGATGTTTTGGGGGTGTTGTTTTTTTAAATTCATGTCAACTCATTCCTTGTCTGCTGAGCAGACCATAATTTCCCTACTCTACCACTTCACATACTGAACTTAGCCAGGAGCCAAACCAATTCTGAATGTAATAACTTTTTTAAATCCAAAACCTGGCAATGATCTTATTTCTGGTGTTGTATCATGTTGTCACCAACACAATGCCTCCCATGTTCTCTCAGCACCACAGGTATGTTATCACTCAAATTAATCTATGCATAAATATCACTCCCCATCCACACATTTCATGAAGGCAGTCAAGTCATTCCAGATTTCTTGGAGTGAGGATGTGGGGAGTTCATCTGCTGCCTCTGTGGCCAGTCAACAAGGTAAACAAACCTGGAGCCACTTCCAAGGTCAGAGACAGGGCAGACAGATAATAATTCAAAAATGGCCCGGACTCCAGTGTTGTCAAGGAGGTTAGGATGCCCTTCCAGACGAGGTATGCAAGAGTTGGTCTGATAGCTACCACTTTCAATTTCTATTCAAAACATTTTCTGCCATTCATGAGAAATTAACTCATTCCATATCAGTCCCTGATTTTTCCATATGTTTACCTAGATTTAAGACGACAATTGCGTTTTTTAAAAAAATCTTCATGAAAAGAGCCTTTTGTTCAACCAACATGCCTATAGTCTTGGGTCAGTGCCAGAGCCACTGACCAAGGCCTGTGACCACAGTATGGAATGAGTTAAAGCAAAAATATTGAACAACAGTATATTCAATATCAAAGCACTTTTGTGCCAGCCCATTTCAGAATAAAAAGGCCTTTCAGGATGGAAACTTCATGAAATGTTGGCATGGCCTTGAAAGGAATGCATGTGTAGCCGCCAGACACAGTAACCTGGCGCTGTGTGACATAGACCAAAACCTAACATCTATCCCACAAAGTCAGTGACATTTCAGGTATCTGATCTCACATGGATACCCACTGTACTTTCAGGAATGGCATCATGTCACTCAGTTTTGGCTCACAGATAACTTGTAAAGGTTGACATCTCACAGCCTCCAAACATGTAGTCTCTCAAATGATCATAAAATGTAACGCCATCGACCAGCTTTAGTAACAAGACCAGCTCTGCATTCCTGCTACACCTACCTGGCTTTTTAATTTATCCATGGTTATTTTTTTTTAAAATCTTCATAAAGGCATCTCTACCCTTCAGTACCTGGATGGCAGGGCTGATACAAGAAACAAAGGGGGAGGTGGTAGTATCTTGGGACAAGTATCTTCACCCCGAAGCATTCATAATGGATGATGGGGTTGATACATGGAGTGATGGGGAAAGGGTGGATGTAGGCTGGTAAAGGTATCTGGTCTGGAACACAGGTACTGATGCATAGTGTGATGAGGGGGTTGATACATGGAGTGATGGGGTAGGGGTAGATAGAGGCTGGTGATGGCATCTTGGTCTGACACAAGGGTAATCATACAGTGTAGTGAGGGGGTTTATACAGGGAGTGATGGGGTAGGAGCGAGTGGAGGCTAGTGATGGGATCTTGGTCTAAAACAAGGGTACTGACGCACAGTATAATAAGGGGGTTGATACAGGAACTACTGGAAACATGGTGGTCCAAGTATCCTCATTCTATCTGCCCATACTGGATGACCCAGTCTTTTTGAAAAAATATCAGTCATCAATTTTACCAATAAAAATGTCTGCACGCCAACATAAATGCATGGGAGTTACAGGTTACATGGGGCTACTCAGAGAGACATGTACAGGTCCAGGCTCCAAAAGATGTTCTGAGTAGTTACCCGCTGAAGACCCTTTACATTTATTTGGGTTAATACAGCCTAAGTCAAAATTCTACAGAAGAACGTTCACAATATGGACAATAGTATTTCTACATGTATATTGGTTAGCAAGTGACAGGTTAGCTTATGGAGAGTAAAGAGTTCAGACTGCGGAATAGGGTAATGACTACCAGGAAGTGGTTCTGGACAAAAAGACACAAATACATGTGCATGCGCTGTTGAAATATCATCCAATGGACCAATAAATTCAATCATAATCTGAATTATCGGTGAAGAAAATGATTTTGGGGGGAAGCCTAATGAGGGAGTTGGTGCAGGCAGTGATGATGGAGAAGGGGATGGTCATACCAGGGTACAGGTATCTTCATCCCCAGGTGTTCACACTGAAAGACAGGCCAAAACAGACTACATGTTTGATGGTGGCAATGGCAGGCAGTACCTTGGTATCTTTCCCAGTGCATTCATACTGGACCAGGGCCCAGTACAGGGAGTCAGGGGGGAGTGGTATCTTGGCACTGGTATCATTACCCCTGAGTGCCCATACTGGAAGCCCTCGCTGAAACCATCAGTGCCCCATGACAACACAGCTGCTCTCTATCCACACACAAGGGGCTCTAGTTGAGGTACTCCGTGGTGATTTACCTGTCCACATGCATTAGTAAACATGATCCCTACCTGACATCTCAATCAGTGGTAGTCAATGTGAAAGTATGCACTGGCAGGTCTTAGACAGGTGAACAGGTCCCAGACTAGGCTTATGGCAAGCCACCCATTGCATTGTTGGAGACAGGGCCTACCTGAGTCGGTTCACAAGTGGCCCCCGGGCATTACAATCACTGCAATATTTGTCTAACTTAACTTGTTCCCTGTGGCCATGGTCATTGAAAAAACTGTGACGCAACACCACAAGAACTTTTGTCAAACTGCTTAAGCTAGATTCCATTCTGACAGCAAACAATATCGAGTCATGTTTCCCCAACAATGTCACCACATGGCAGAGTTACGACTGCACACAGAAATAGAAATCCCACACGCAAGACATGTCACCACGTTTACAGACGTAGCATCAAAATTTCAACACACACCTTTTACATTTCTGTCAGAAGCACCAAAGTACACATAATCCGGTGACATGTTATTCACCTATAAATAAAAATTCTACATTATGACCCATTGAACACTTCATAGTATTTTGGGTACACACATCAAACAGTGAAGTATGGTACAATATCCTTACCTATGAATTCACAGCATGTACATCACATATATCCCTGAAATGGTCCAGCCTACTGTCTGCATGGGCACTGTATTTAAAAGCGACACCCCAAGATCACGAAAGACACCAAGCATAAAAAGGTGAAAACTGAAGAGGAAGGCAAGCGTAACACCTGTACGAGAAAACAGCTCTGTACCACTTGGGGTGTTGCTGAGCCTCTCTGGAGGCGCCCTTGGCATGCCAAAGCTGTGGCGAGTCTCTTGGAGGATCATGGGTAATAACACTACATAGCATCATGTATATATACATAATACATCGTAGCTCCTTTTTGTCCGGGGCGAAAAAGATCTGAATTTTATGCAGCACCTTGACAGTATTCGGAATCATGGTTGAAAAACATTGTAAAGGCCTAAGTGGGATAAGAGAAGCAAAGTAGCAGCACACTGTGCCTCAAGTGTCATTACACTGGCCCAGATAGAAAGCACTGAAGGCTGACCAAAACTGCAATACAGCAATAAAAAGCTGAATTAATATATTGCTTTATAGATCTGCAAAGCACCTATTTATGGTAAACCATTAAACCAGAACAGAAATAAACTGGGACATAAATTATGCAGTGAAAGTTTGTTTGCAGCTCAAGCTGTCTGAATTCCAGAGGTATATCCAGATTGCTCCATGAATGAACACCTACAGCTCAATTGTCAAAGTTTTTAAATTTGAATTTATATATGTGTGTGTATACATATATATATATATATATATATATATATATATATATATATATATATATATATATGCATATGCATGCCAATTGGTATATGGTGTAACCTTCACAATTAGTAACTAACTGACTATCTGTATTATATCTGCATGACAGACCTTGCTCCACTTGCTTTCACAATTATTGCAGTGTGTCCAATCACCAGAGGCTCTGTGACTTCCTAGCTGATACATTTCTATTTTTAAGATACAAAATGCATTTCCTGATTGTTTTGAAACTCTACCTGTCTATTATGTCCAGTCGGACCACTTTTTTCATCATAGCTATGCCACCTACAGCAGTTCCTGTGTGGAAAGACCATTCTCATACACAACCACATACTCCCCCCCCCCCTTTACTGTATTTGAACTCTTTCCTTTCAAATCACCCAAAAGTGCCCATAAATTGCTATCTGCTTTTAAGAAATTATATTTCATGTTAATAGAATAACAGATACATTGTATCATAAATGCCTGTCTCAGGTCAACAGCTTTCTGTGGTGCGGGTGGCACGCATTACACCAAACCCGTGACAAAGAAATCTATTCGCTCTAACCCTAACCAGAAAAGGGTTAATACAAGGTCAAAACTGTGATTGTTATGAGAAAGCACCCTCAGACCTTATTTGTGAGGAAAGAGAAAAGCTACTGTGTTTTTAATCATGAAGATTAATTGGGCACTCTACCACACAGTGAAGCTTGTGCATTGATTAGTATTTCTGACTTGGAAAGTATTCTTTGATATCAACAGACTAAGTGGCCATATTGTGTAACACCAGGTCTAATGTATCTGGGACTGCCTGCAGTCTGAAATATAAGAAAATATGTTGGATGATTTCACTGCACCCTACTGCTGTCAACCAGTAACTATGGGAGCATGGTGTAAGATGGGTTATTCCTTCTGCTGAGGATATAAATTTGGGGAATAAAAGGGTTAAATTTGGTGCATTATACACCTTTCAGTCTTAGCTCAAGACTCTCCACGCTTTGATTGACAGGAGGGATAATTTTTTAAAAGTCCAGAGACATTAGGCAAAAAAAAGCCTGTTTCTCATCAGAGAAATTTCAAAAATGACCAGGTGACCCGGCTTTTTATTTTTTTAAAACCATCCTGAGGCACTGCCATATAAATTTATTTCACCAAATATGCAAACAGACTTTTCTTCAATGAAAAAAAGTTTTGACCCACAGCTTTTTTAATGACCTGCATTCTGATTAAAAACAGTATTTTTTCCAGCCTTTGCAGTTTTTTTTTCTTTTTATTTATTTATTTTTATTTTATGTAGACACATGTAGAAGACAATAAGCCAAGCCTGTACACTGGTTGTAATGTTGACACATCAATGTTGATACCCCACAACAATGTGGTCTGCCCTGGGTATTAGCCTGTTGTTTTATTGATGACAACTGCAGCATGGGCCCACCCTGTGACAGCAATAACCAATTTATGCATATAACATGTGCAAGTATTATATAAGCTTGAGTATTTGGATCAAGATTAAGCATTCCCAGATTGTATACAACCCAGCATGTTGGCACATTATAAGTAATCTCTAAATTAATTTTGGGACTTAACACACTGCCCCCTGAAGAGAGCCCAATACACTATTTACCTAAAGCAGCTTCATACTTGAAAGCTTGGGCATGCCAGGAATGTGACACTAACATGATAAAGGGGTGTCACTATTCACAGAAGACTATAATAAATTACTCCTTTTTATCACCTTTATTTTATACCTTTAATTTTTATCTGTGGTCCCAACAAGAAAACTAGAGAAGCTGTCACTTGACACACACATATACATGTCACACACTACATGTCATCACCTGACATGCAAATAAACATATGTCACACCACACAATGTCCATCGTGTCTTTAACACATTTAATGACAATTTTGAACATTGATCTCGTCTTTTTGCAGGAAATACATTTAACATATACAACACCTCACACTTGTGTCTATTTTGAATGTTGTCATGGCCGCAATACCAGGACCATACAACTGAACATGTAAGAAGTGAGTGCAAATACACACTGTGCTGCCAAAACAAATTTACATTCATTGAATTACCCAGACAGGAAACACCTTTGTGGAGTCCCCAGATGAGGACTGTACATACAAATTAGATATCTCCAACTACAAGCATTTTCAAAGAGAAGGCCTCCCCCTGTGCATGCCCCCATGTTTGACAACCTTCTCTGATTTCTAGTACAAATTAATGAAGCTTTGTTACATGCAGATAATAGGGTAATAGTAGCACACCCTGGTGTATGTCATTTTTCAGATTGACATGTGAAATTGACTTAAGGACCACAAATTGGGGCAAAAATTCAGCAAAATAAGAAAGTGTTCCCAGACACAAGTTATCCACAGAAACAATTATATTAAAATATGATAAAGCTTGCTTATGTTGCAGAAAAAAACATGATTTTACATAAGTAGGTCATTACTGGGAACAAGTAGGCCATGAGCATTGCTCAACACTGGTATGAGAGCATTATCATGGTATAACAACATCTTGTGGGTCTGAAACATCTTTTGTACTTTGTGTTCAGAAAATTACATGAAAATGACAAAAATGCACATTTTTTTTTTTTTTGGATCTGGCCATTTGACCTCACGATTAAGATTTATGGGTCAAATTAAATTTGAAAAAAAAATAACTATCTACATCCTTTAAATAGACCTCAGCATCTTCAATCCGAATGGAAAGTAGCTCAGTTAGAGGTACAATGTGTTCTCTGATGAGTTGGTCATGAGCCGAGAAAAGTAGATCACCAACACGAATATATCTGGCACTCCACCTCAGTATGGGTGTTAAACTGTGATGTAAGGATGTCTTTGTGGGGCATGCAAATTTTGACATTTTGTGTTCACAAAAATCACACTTAAGTTATTTCTACAGACAAGGCCATGTGACATTGACTTTTAACTGGAATTAGAAAACTGTTAAGGCATTAAATGTGCACCCATGGATAGCCCAGATTTCCATGCATGATCTGTATGTCACCATCAGTCTATAATTTTTCCACTTGTATGTAAAAACAGGAAATTTAACAACATGACAAATTTCCCATTAGTAGGTTAGGATCATTCATAAAAGGCTCCGGGGCCAGAGGCTGCTGTTCTCACTCATGAAGCAAATAGTAAAGTCCCAAAGTTACATTTTCTCTGCATGGTCTTGATCTATTTCTATAAAGAAAAAAAAATCATTCAAACCAAATTTTGGCAATTTTTCATGTTTTGCAACAAGTAGGTCAATGTTATGGATATAAGCAGATCATAAATTTGAGTTTGGCATTCTTATTTAAGAGTTAAAAATTCACTATGAAAGCCCAAGCAAATTCTGACAAATGGACATTCTGAAGATGCTCATAAGTAAATGTAAGAAAATAAGAAGGAAAGTAGTTTTAGGGATCCTGCATTGCTGAAAATACTGAAAGTTAATACAACTAACACAAAAAGAACCCTCACAGTTTGAATAAACGTCCCTCCATCAGCAAAGCTTCAATAAAGAAAGATCAAATGCAAGGGCACCCAGTTTTACAAAGAAACTGTCCAGATCTAACAAGCATCCCATCCCCCATCTGGCCGGTAATAACCACTATGTGCTGCCGGAACAGATCTGAATTTTGCTCTAATGTTGTGTGAAATATAACTGTTTAGTCTCCTGTGTTCCCCTGCTAGTATTACATGTGGAAAACACTGTAAAATACTTATTTTGTGCATATACATTTTTATAATTTTTGCATTTCAGACATAGTTCTTATTAAACCTGTGTTAAAATACCATTTCAGTGTGTTTTTATTGGCACTGTTTTGTCCAATAAGCCAAATGAATGAAAATAACAATGAGGCTGAATTTACAGTAGATGACGCTTAGTCTTTTCACCAGGCTACACAATCCCCAGCCATATAGTATGCCAAATCTAAGAAATGTGACCTCCCTAGCAATTGGTTTACCTGACAAATGGCAATTAGCATCGGAAGTCAGCCTCTGATTACAAGTGTTATTCTAATGGGGGCCCGTGTACATAACTCCCTGTCCCATCAAAACACCCAGCCAGTCCCCCACCTTTTGAAGCACCGCCCATGCCAGTACAGTGGTACCTGCTTTGAAGACCATTTCTTGTGACAGACCACATACCTTTTTAATAGCACCCTTTCACGACACTACAATCTATTTCTGTAACAGTTCCACCTCTACTTAAGACCACCTGTAATGTGAGACCACTATCTGCTGGCAGTGTGGGTGGTCAAAAGTAGCCATACTACCATACATGTATGGTCTACAATCAGAGGATATACATTGACCATATTTTATTTGCTGTAACAGGATACCATTATTTAAGAGACATTTGATTTAATAAAGGACAGGGGACCATTCTACCATGTATATACTCATGTTCTGATACAGGCAATTTATTTAATTAAATGTGAATGTAATTACCCATCCATTATCATGCTATTCTCTACTCTCTATTCATTCAGGATCAATCACCTGTATCAGCTTCCTTCAGTGAAGCAATTAAACGGTCCAATTATCATGCTTTTGAAGATACATATCTGTATACCCTGTAAACAGCCACTATGGTTCACATAAAGGACCACAGTTGATATAACTGATATTACATGTACTCCCCCTGCCACAGCTAGGAGGATTCTATTTCCACATTCACGCCAAAAGCAAACAACTTCTCTTTCTATTTTCTTCTTTTTTTTTTCTTTAATAAAGCAAAAATAAACCTGAATTTTAATTTACATTTTGTAGACAAATTTTGACTAATTTTTGCCCCATGATGTACAGAGAAGACACCCTGTTCTTTTTATTCTCAGAATCATCATAACTCTCCAGTGTATTCAGCGAAAAATATTTATCTCACAAGATGCTGGTTTTGGGATACATGTAACTTCAATCTACATTATCTAAGTTTTTCCTACATTAAGGAAAAGTGTCTCAACTGAGAACTCCAAGTCCCCATCCCCTTCATCTGCTACACTACAATAAATACAGGATATAATACTGTCTAGCATTTTAAGTCTGTCCTTGTAGAATCAGATTGTCCAGACAAAGCATAAAACTGCACAAATCAAGCATACACCAGCAAAGCATGCCAGTCTCTAAGCAGCAGCTGTCTTCATACAAAGTTTACTACTGGTCAAGTTTTGATGGCAAAAGTGCAAAAATGCTTTACTTTTGATAACAATAGTAATTCATCCTATTGCGGATCAGTTTTTACCTGCCTGTTTTTGTTTGTTTGTTTTTTTTTTCACAGCAAGGAGATTTTAGCAGATGGCATATCTGTGAGACTCTTACCAATGAACATAAAGTTTTGTGGACATTCGTGTTGGATACAAGATATGGTCAGCATGACAATAGAAATATACATGGAATACAAAATACAGCAAAATACAACAAAACTAACTACAGGTGCACCCAGTCAAACACTTATATATATATGGCCAGTTAGCTACCGAGATTTAGTACCCGAGTTGTTGTTGTCGAATTCCAAAGATTTTATTTACATATGAGAGTACCAATGGGCTATCTCCAGATTGCATTATTGTTATAAATTTTTCCATCTCAGTTAGCAAATGAAACCCACTGTAGTAGTTGTTTAAATTTAAGAATAAATCTTCCCTGATGTTATTGTACAAGTTACAATGTAATATCACATGTTCTTCATTTTCAATAGTATCAATGTCACACATGGAACACTGTCTTTACTCCAGTGGTGTTTTTGGTTGGGTATAGTGGCCCGTTTCTATCACCAAATGCGGGTGCTGATCCTCAATTTAGTGAAAGCTAGTCTTTTCATGACTAGAATGGAGCTGGTTTAATAGGACTCTGACTCAAATTTAGTTTTAAATTTACAATAACTTCGTAATTTGACAATGACAACACAGTCACAGCTTTGTCCACTTACCTGGCCCTGAGAGGCACGGTGTTCTGGTGAAAACTGGTGACAGGCTGCTTTTCATCTCTAACACACTTCTTGAAATGTACAATTAAAAGTCCGCCCTCCACAGTGCTAGGAGGGTCTTAAATCACCAAGTTAATGGTCTTCCTGTGGAGGTCTTGGTTGTCTTTGTAAAACACTATACACCATGAAACCTGTCAACTTAAGACCAACCAAGGAGTGTGAGGAGTGATCTTATACTGCAGTGTTTGTATACCCTGTCAAATACATGCAGCAATAAAGATCCTACTGTCTGATGGCCTGCAAGAGCACACAAAGTATAGTAAGCTGGCTGTCATAAAAATGGTTTCTTCAGACAGGATCCCTGTATGTAACAGGAGTCCAAGAATTGACCAGACACACGTCCTGAAGCTATTCCATTATCTGTGTAGTTAGCAGCTCAACTCGCCTTTTATTTGATCCTGACAGTTCCTGATGAACTGGGGTAAGAACTTGCCCCCCTCAAGGAGTATCCATATGTTTGTAAGCAAGTGGTACCACCTACGAAAGGGTACCCCAACTAGCCAGGCTTGTCTTAAGCAACCCCTGCTGTCAAAATAGCTTGTGGCCAACACAGATACCCCCAAACTGGCACCCCAGAATAAGCCCAGCATTAAGGCACATCTCTGGCCACCCAGGGATGCTTAAATCCATTTCCTCTTTTGGAATTTTACAAGAAACATAGTTTGCTTGTCACATGTACCGTACTATATTTTGAGCTCAGAAAACATCAAAATTTATAATCACAACATACATCTTAAATGATATCCTACCCATCACAATCTGTATATTACCTCAACACAGTTTATCCTCAAGGCTAGGCATTGAAAAGTATCTACACCTGGCTGATGGCTGTCACTGATAAGTCTTATGGTCACATCTAGACAGTCCCCATTATTTCTTCCTTTTGTCTTGACCAACACCAACACCAACAGCCCCTGCACATATTTGACCCACATTTCTAAACAAAATACATGCACTGTCAACATAATTATCTTCCCCGGTATAAATTTTCATGGTTTTTTGCATTTCAGGCATTTTAAGTGAAGTTTTAACTTCAACATTTTGGATATTGTTTCCATCCTATCAAACCTACGTGAAAAAACAATTATTGTGTTTTCATTTTGACAGTTTTCCACTCTTGGTAATATAAGCAAAAATAAAGACACAGAGAAATTCAATGAATTTACAGTAAAATCCTGCAACTCGAAGGCCACCAACCCTTTTCAGGGAATTAATGCACTTTTTTTCTCCACAAAATAAACAGTGTAAATTCTGCGCAGTGTCAAAGGCCTTCTGCTTCTGCCAGATGATATCCTGTTTATTTTTTACCTTTCACACAATGATTCTACATGTTAACAGGAAAGGTATTTTTGAATATGTGTGGTTGGAGCAAATATGTTCATCTTCTGTACACAAAACTTGACACAGGCACAATAGCAGGTATATAAAAGAGCATTTTCTCACATATTTTGGTGGGAATATTTTTTAAACCTTCTTCCTTCAAACACTTATACATGCATATTCTTGCTGCTTCATTTCAACAGGTGGTGCATACCACACAAACAAAAACAACTTAAATTGTGATCTCTAACTGCTGGCAAACACTGTTTACAATGGACAGGCAAAGAAATCAAAGGCCCACTTACAGAACAGTGGTACAACAGGATCAAATTCATATGTCACTGTGGCCCTGTTCTTGCTAATTATGTTGCCAGGCAACAGAACTATGCTTTCATCATGATGATGGCACTTGCTGCAATTTTGTTACTGAAAGATCTGAAAAATCACACTTTTTCTGCTATAAAAAAGAAAAATTATGAATATTTTAAGCAACTTTTTTACATTTTGAACTACGTGAAAGACTTTTATGCATTTGCTTTCTCAAGATTCCTACATTTTATCAGCAAAACACATTTTTGGCCCTGCTAAATACATCAATGTGAGGTCCTTCGTTTCAAGTTCTTTGTTGGAGGATAAGGGGCAGCGCATGACCACATTTACTCATGAATATCTCCTATTGTAATGCAACAACTCCCAGCTAATACACAAGAACAGAGTATGCGAATAGCAAGATGTTACACTGTTCCTTTGAGACGCGTCATGTGGCTATGGCATATTTGTTACAGTGTATTGCGTCTTGTCATGTTTATTGTATATTATTATGTCTTGTCCTCAGGGCTAGCACTATCCATTAACCAAATAGGCTGTGGCACAAAAGTTCCATTTGGTTAAAAAAAAATTGTAAGCTTTAACCAAAATTGGCCTAGAATATTTCCTAACTAATTCCCCTTTTAATTGTTTAGCATATAGAACAGCATATCAGCGCAGAAACATCATAAGCGTTCATCGATATCATATCCATGTGCAATTTTCAATATAGAAAATCTGTATCTATACAGAATATAAAATGCCCTATTATTCTACTAAAATACACTTAACCATAGGATGTGTGTGTTTGTGTGTGTGTGTGTGTATTATTTTGTCTTGTCATGTTTCAGGGCTCCACAATCCACATGTCCTATTGTTTGGGACATGCACAAATTGACACAGCACAAGTAACAATTGAAAGAAATAGCATGCAACCGATACAAATAAGTGGATTTAAATGGAATTGTAGAGCTCGCTTCTGTATACATGTATATACATTTGTCATTAGGTCCTGTCAACTATATGTTATTAGACTCATCATGTTTGATACACATTTGTCATTAGCATGATCAGGTCCTGTCATGTTTGATGTACAGGTACACGTTATTAGGTCTCGTCATGTTTGATTGCATGTATGTTACTAGGTCACAGCTGAAAAAATTCATATGGCTAGGTGTCATAATTCATATACATGTAATACATACCATATTCATTCCAATTGTAGCACATATGCTTATAGAAGCACACACCCTACTTTTTAATCTTGAGTGTTTTATTAAAAATTCAGTATTTTTCAATATTTTTAAAAAGTAACCACTTCTGATGAAAGAAGAGGGTCCATTGTTGTTATGTTATGCTATATGAATTCTATAATAAGTGTTATTGCTTGTGGTATTGTAAATAAAGACATATCATTATTACAGAACTCTGCAAAAACCAAGTCTGCTCCGGGAAATCTTTGCATTAGCACAGCATGCTAGTGCTGGAATGAATACAGTACTACTGTGCACAAAACCATTATTAAACTTAACCTATATTTTTATACAGTTGACAAGCCTGAAAGTCATATGGGCCTAATTTGAAAACAGGACTGTATCACATTTACAAGCAAAACGTTGACAATATCTAAAAGCCATGGGTGTTCACATACGCTCTGCAGCCCATCATCAGCAGAGCTCAAAAGGAATTCATATTGTAATCAAAATGCAATCAGTGATTGCTTGAGGTATGCCCCCTCTCCCTGCAGCAGGTGTGACCCAGATAGTACTGCTGACCAAATGACCTAAGTTTGTCACATGACACTTCCCTGCATCTGTACGTGTGTGTAAAGTTTCATCAAACTAAGTCCAAGCACAAAAATCAAGTCTTGGTCCTGGCACAAATGTATGATGACCAGACACACCAAGCACTTACCACATATCTCACCTAAATAGCAGGAGGTATCAAAATAAGAGCAAGGAAATTGTTGAATTTACCTCGATCTATCTAACTTATTATACAAGAAAATCCAATACATGTGTCCACATCTCACCAACAGTGGGATATAATACATGTATTATGGTAAGAGTGTGTCTGACAGTGCAGCTTGGCTGATGTCTCATCTCCCCCATTACAACAGTCCATTTGATTCACTGCTTAATTTGATCCATATAGACTCTGTAGTCTTTCAAGTTTTACAGGACATGTATATACATTGTATGCAAAGATACAGAGTGACAATGAACTGTACATTTCATTGTGTGAGTGAAAAATGTCTCATTTCGCTCCCACTGACATTTTCATCTCATGATTCATTCAGCTCTCAAATATATTTTTCCAATTCACTAAGCAGAAACGCAGTTTATATTCTTTTCTTTTGCTTGGCACAGTGTGAATTTTGATTTTGTATCTTTTCATGCTTATTCTTTAGTGCTTTATCAATGAACCAGAATGAGAAATAAGTATTGTCCCATATTCAGGACTGTCTAAACAAGGGAACGTTGCACAAAACATACAAAACTAGAAGGCTTTTACACCGGAGGCATTGTATGATTTATCCTGCATACACAACAGAGAACTGGGTAGACTAAACCATGCACGTATATAACAAGAGGCTCATGGGTTTGGTGCTCTGCTGACATATAACTGCCATTACAAAATCACCTGTTTTAACTTTATAGGCATGAGGACCTCACAAAATAGGTCAAGGTCACTGATATTATATAACACTCTAGTATTGAACATGATCTATATATCCTATAAATTTGGCAAGTCTAATCCAATTACTTTTCCAGATACGGAATTTTATATCTTAAAACACATTTTGGCTCATAATTTCTGTCCAATTATAGGTGGCACCACTAGTATTAGCAACTTAGACTTTGACCTCCTCCATAATCCCACCAAATTCAGTGAAGATCCACCTAAAATTGAAGATGCTAGAGTGTTCACAAGATTTTCACATTTTAACCCCTACATTACATGATATTGTAGGTGGTGCAACCAATATCCAAAGGAACCTAGATTTCCATACACCCAGTAAGTACTGAAAGTTATATTGAGCTAGCTTAAAAACTGTTGATAGTATCGCGCTAACGAGCAAAAGTTTAATGATGGGACAGACAGACAGACATCAGGGGTAGCATAAGCTCAGCAACCTTTGGTCAGCAGAGCTAAAAAGGATGTCTTCTTGGACCAGTCAAACAATTGAGCAATCATCCAAATGCCAGGCTAACATTTCTTCCATTTTGCTAATTATGGTTGTGTGTGGCTAATGTGTTTCAATATGAACTACCAAAGGATATGTTTTGGTATTTTTTAGATTAAATTCTGCCTTTCTTTTGCAAACTGGCTAAGGATTTTACTAGTTTAGAGTTTAGATCAGTCTCCATTTTTAAGGCATTGGTAGCTGAGGCACAGAATCACAAGAGTATGTGTTGCACTGGCAAAAGACAAGAAAATGCAACATCAAGACTGTTTTCAAACTGCATAAGAAGTGTGACGCACAGGTCTCAAGTTTGTGTCATCAACAGTTGACAGTACAATGGTCCTTCTTCTGAGGGGCCACCCCAAGAACATGTAAAAAGTGAACACAAAGCAGCAGGTCTCTCTATGTAGTGGTGTTTCAATGGAGGGACTACTGTACTGCTAAAGTAATAGGTGCCAAGTTCAAGGATAGAATTTCGGCGAGAATCCGAAAATCCATTCGCGTAAAGATTCTCCTAAACTTGTCTTTCTTTAGAAAGAAAATTAATTGACAAAAATCCCAACAGATTCTTGCAAAATTTTGCAAAATTCTGGCCCTGAGGTTTAAAATACAAAGCCATATGTAAATCTCAGCACAGGGTTATCAATAACAGAAGTTATCTCGGTGAGTAAAACAACTCAGAGTTAATCAAATAGGCTGACAGAAAAGGTCAAAGTAAAAATCAGTATATCGAATCTTGTCTGCCAGGAGGTGTCTGGCAAAGTCACAGACACCAAGTGATACCTGACAAGTGAAAATTTTCAAAGGGAGTGGCCCATCTCTTAAAAAAATTCCAGGTATTTGGGAGCTATCTGATGCTCACACCAGGAAAACTGCTGTGAGCTCATATCAGGGGAGCTACTGACAGCTTGCACCAGGGGAAGTAATCACAACTGACACCAGGGAAACTAGCAGCAACTCACACCTGAGACACTACCAGGATATCTAGTTGAATTAACCCTTTCCCCTGCATTAACACAGAGTCAGCAGCTTTCCTTGTCATGGGTTGGTCATTAACTCATTCCACCTGTAAGAAAACTGAGTCAACAGTTTTCCTTGGTGCACTCTGGCGCGTTGCACCCAGAGCGAATCAAGGAAAGCTGTCGATTCCTGAGGTTATATGGAATTGTACAAGAAAGGCATACATAATTTATCCTGTTTTATTGAAATCTGACTCTCATTTACAATTAAGTATTCTTCAAGACATGATTTAGAGAAATCAGGCAACAGTATAGTGCTTGTATGACAAATGTGCACTCACCAGCCTAGCTATTATGCAATGAATTTTCTTTCTTTTTTTTTTTTTTTTTTTAATATCATTCCTGTTACTTAGGGTAGAAGGAATGTACAAGTACTGCAGTCTTGTTCCTGGCGTGGGCTAAATGTACTCACCAGTCCTGCTATTGGGGTAGGCAGTTTGTTGATCTTTTTGACCACACCTGGCTTCAGACAGTTCAGCAGTCTGATAAACAAAACATTAGAAACATTTATAAATATGGGAAAACCTGAAAAAATATGAGAGACATCTGCATTCATATCAGACGCACTGATACATGCATGTGAAACACCTATAAATATGAGAAACAGTCACAAAGACAAGAAATACTTATATCTGACAAAGCGTAAATATCAGAATTTTATCAGAATTTTATCCCCTGTTGATTATGATGATGTAGGCTCACTCAAATCATTCTTAGTATGTTAAGATTGAGAATTCTTATGACATGGGAACAGTCAAGAGTACAAGGTACATGGAATGTTTATTTTGAACATCACACTTTTCTTAAATTCCTCTAAGCTTTCATGCAGCAACAATTACTTATACTCTATGCAAGAGTAAGTTACATTTAAGGTGGTGTGATTCCTTTTGACTGAAATGAGCTCTACTTTCACAATTACCCTGTGACAAAAATTTACCACTTAATCACTCTAAAATTATACAACTAGGACTCAGAAAAGCATGTCGGTGTTTGCAATCTGATTGATTTCAGTATCTTTTGTTTTCTTTCTTTTAATCTGACATTTTGTACTCCACATCTCTGGACATCCATCTAGTTACTTACTCGCACAGCAGAATACCATCTGCTAGGGACTTCCTGGGGTCATCAGGATACTTGAACTTTTTTCTTGTCACCACCTGTAAAAACACCCACAAGAAGCATGGAACCATGAAAATGTGTCCATCAACTTCATACATCAACATACTGAAACTTGTAAGCCTATTTACATTAAACCATATACCACCCTATTTTAGAGAACAAAAGAAAGAAAGAAAGAAAGAAAGAAAGAAAGAAACGAAAGAAAAGAAAGAAGTAACTGTATCATATTATGCAGCCATTCTGAACATTAGCTTTCAAACACATGCTTTTATGTACTACACAGGGACTGAAATCACAGGCACCATCAAAGATCTGGTGGGTGGAGGAGGGGCTAGTATGCTGTTACCAGTAATAATTTTACCCCAGTACAAAGTACAGAACATAAGAAAATTCACAAATATTGGTTGGCACCAACACTAAAATTAAAAAGGGCTTCCAGTAGACAAGTATGGCAAATAAAAATGCCCTGTACGTGAGTACCGAAAACCCCCTAACCTCCCCCATCTATAGACAATCTCCCTCAAAATGCATACTGGTGATTCAAGGGAGCAAAGTGACCCAGCAGAGGGTATGTTCACAAGCAGGTAATCAAAAATTAAGTTAATCTGATGCTTCCTTGTGCACCCTCCCCCCCCCCCCCCCCCATTGCACTAAAAAAAAAAATAGTACTATTATTTTCATGACTGAATTCTTCTTTTTTTTTTTTTATTTAGACTGGACAAAACATTTTCTGAATGAGAGAATGGCAGATTTGGTAAAACGGCAAAATCAGGAGGTCCAACATTTAAAATGGGAGAGTCTCTTACTATGAAACCTAGAGAAAAGTAGGGAATTATTAACTCTGATGACTACTTTTTGGATGCAGTCGACAGCTTTCCTTGGTGTGCACCAAGGGAAGCCCTTGACCTTGACCTCTGCTGTGGAACTACAGTCTGTGCAGGCATGCTGGTACTTGTCTTTTTACAAGAAATTTGAACCTGGGAATCTCTATATTATTTCAGATCAGCAGGACTTTTAACTCATTCCACCCTAGTAACGTTTTTTACAACTAATATCTAAATGTTGTCTGCTAATTGTATTAATTTAGGGATTATTTTTCAAAATTTTGGATGAAACTTGTACGGAAGATCATTCCAAATTATATGGCCAGGGTCAACAGCTTTCCTTGGCATGCTCTGGGTGTAATGTGCCCAGAGCATGCCAAGGAAAGCTGTTGTCTAAGTCTTATATCAGGGTGGAATGAGTTAATGTCTGATAACCATGAGTGATTTTAACAGTGAGGTCATCAGCATAATTATCTGTGATGCTGAATTTGTAAATTTCACACAATTTACCATTTGCACATGCGTAGAAGACTGCAAGTTTTATCCTCACACTTTTTGTGGTGAACTTTATGAAAACAACATGTATGCATGGTTTTATGTTCAATTACAATTCAATGATGAATGAAGCTTACAATGGCAGGCCACTCAATATTTCCACGTAATTTAACATCTCAACACATGTATTTCATTGCAGGTCACATTATTTTCTTTCAACCTTTGGCTTTTGACTGAAATATGTCATGGTTGATCAATTTTAACAAGACCCTGTACTGCCCCAGGTGGTTATATTCAGTCTACCTGTGACAGGTGAATAACTATGTCCATTGCCACAAGCAAAAAGCAGAACTTCCCATGAAAAAAAAAAGTCACATTTTGCAGCAGAGTGATACCCACTGCATGCACGGCCATCCTTCAACCATGTGAAAGTACTGTAAACTGCTTTATTTCTGCGTGTTTACAATTTCATGGTTTTCATACTTTTGACATTTCACTGTAGTTTTAAATTCACTATTTTGGACATAATTCCTATCATAAAATGTTAAAAGACTGTTTCACAGTGATTTTATTTCTACGGTTTTGTGCCATCAGCAAAAGAAGCAAAAATAGTAATACAGTGAAATTAAAGCAATTTACAGTAGGTACAGACTACCAGTGAGCTTTTGCCATCATGTATACATGTAGGTCACATTAAAAAGAAACTGACTGCTCTGTCAATAACCTGTGGCCACAAACAAGCACTTAGTCCTTCTGGGGAAAACAACATAGCTTGGTAAAGACTGTTTTTGTAAATATATACATAAAATGAGATTTACAAGATGGTTAAGATAAGATACAGTATCACACTGTACACTGAGACCTGTATTAAAAGACCACGGCAATGGATGACCAAATTATGGGCTCTGAAGACAGATGGTCTCTCATAGGAGGTATAAATAGCATGTACACTAAAAACGAAGCATAGTATCTTCAAAACATGGTCTTACAAGACAGGTGACCTCTCAGGACAGGGGCCACTGTATGAACTATACTCTATGGAATAGTACATGCCTGTATAATGTGTATCAAGTGTGCAGTTTTCAGGTACACGTGTATGCATGTAGTTTTTCAATCTTTTGCATCGACAGAGATGTATGCTTATACATGTAGTAACACTTACAGGTATGCTGACCTCTATGTCAGATTTACAAATTCACTGTTCAGCTATAACACCTTCATCTCAAAATAAATAGAAGGCAATTTATCCAGTGCTGCCACCTAGGCTGCAGCAAGGAACTTGACAAAAAAGAGGGCAGATTCAAGTATTAAGCACGACCAAATTAAAATGTACTTCTACAATAAAAGTAATAACTGAAGAAAGAAAAAAAGCTTAAGAAAAGTTTTAAAAACTACAAGATGCTAAACATATTTACAAACAAGATGTCTGTATGAACGGCCAGTCCTCAGCTCACCTTGACATACAACCCATAATTGGTCCCACTCTGGTTTGGGGATGAGGATTTTGGAAAGGAACTAAAAAATGTGATTTTCCATTGCAATCCCTGTTGACTTAAATGGTAATCAACGCCAATGCATGCATTCTCCGACAGGTATCTGAATATAAAAATTCTTTAAAAATCACAGACCCAGAGTATCATCATGTAGTGAACACCTTTGTTTAACCCTCCCACATCCTACATTACCACCAAGTTTCAGAACAATCTCAGAGATGGTTTTGGAGACGAAGTCAATAATAGCCTTCACACAAAAAAAAAATTGTAAAAATAACATAAATATAGATAAAAAATGCAGTGCTACCTGTTGAAAAAATTAAGGTCTGGGGGTCCCCAAAAGTGTTCCTATGCTATTTCAAAGCAATAGGATTCATATCAGCTGTGAATCTGTGCTGCCACCTAGGCTGCAAGAAGGTACCTGACAGGAACGGGGGCAAATTTATGTATTAAAAATTATTTTCTTACCCAAAAACATTAAAAAACAAAAAAAATTCATTTAAAAATTACAAAAAACACTGGAGTATGACCACTTGAACAAATTTTGGTAGAGACCCACCCATGATACATCCTCAATAGGTTTGCAGTCAGTCTGGCCTACAGTTTTGAAAAGTCCAAAATGTTAAATTGTTGACAACAGATAACAACAGATGGAGAACCATACTATAACCTCAGCTGACTTGCCAGTCAGCTGAGGTAAAAATTAAATTGTTCAGCAGAAAAAGTATCATTTCTGGATGGTCAGGCAACACAAATAGAAGGCCCGCAAGTGCCTTCATCATGACAGAGGCATAGATCTGTTGCCTAGCAACTGATGGGTCTGAAAAAGGTCTGCACATAATAATAGTTAAATATAAAATGAACTCCTATTAAGATGATCTATTGCCACCATTACTTTGCCCTCTCTATGACCCATCTAACCCCATAGAATCTAAGCAATAACAGGAGCTTCTTTGAAATCATTTCTCTCATAAGTTTTCGCTCTATTTTCTCTAGCATGAGGAAGAAGCAGAGAAAGGGAAAAGACCCATATTGACAGGCAAGCCAGAGTACATATAATAATAAGTTTCTTGCTTGACACTTTCAACAGCAAGCTACAGACATGCACCAGGCATGTACAGAGCAGAAGTGCCATTTCATTATTGTCACACTATGAGTGTGAAAGAGTTAATTATATGCCACAAATCTCAACAAGGTTTTCATCCTTGAAAACTAACAGACACATTCTCAAGGTAATAACCAGTCTGAACTGAATGGTACATAAATGCGTGTGTGTATCGGTCATGATGGTAGTTTTACTTGTGAATATGGCATTGTGCTGGGAACTGCACATTTAACTCCAACACCAGGGACAATGCCACACCAACAACCTGTTCATATTTTATTCAAGCCTAGACTGCATGTTGAAAAAGGTTGTGGTCAGCTTTAAGTTATTGAATTTAGGCAGAACTTGAGGGTTACTCTTCTCAGTCGCTGTGTGATTACAGGGATATAAAGATACAACACATTCCTGGCATTAGATCCTGTATAAACAAACAAACACATACACAAACAAACCAATATATTATAATATATATATATATATATATATATATATATATATATATATATATATCATTGTGCACAGGATGGAATGCCAGGAATGTGTTATATAATCAATGTGACCCCCATAAAATAGGTTAAGAGGAACAGGAAACAGGGGCAAGCAGTCAAGCGTACTCCACCCTGTCCCACCTGTCTATCACAGGTAACGCTGCTGTATGTAATAGACATACATCTGCCAGCTACAGTGGTGCATACCTTGAGAGACCCTCCAGCCTCCGACACTACACTGTTCCTAGGTCCCTGTTTTGATATATAATCCTGTCTATCACCCTACAGCAGACTGTCTTGGAAAGATCTTTTTGTCTCTAATACCACAGTGGACCCCGGCTTACGAAACCCTCCTGCCTCTTCCATTACAATGGACCCTGTCTTGAGAGACACTACAATCTCTCACACAACAGTGGACCCTGTCTTGAGAGAGCCTCCAGTCTCGCATTACAGTAGACTCTGCCTGGAGTGACTCCAGTATGTCACACTACAGTAGACCTTGTCTTCAGAAACCCTCCTATTGATCACATTACAGTAGACCCTGTCTTCACAAACCCTCCTATCTCTCATGCTACAGGCAACCCTGTCTTCAGGAATGTTCCAGTTTGCCACACTAAAGTGGATCCTGTCTTGAGAAACTCCAGTCTCTCATACTAAAAGGGACCCTGTCTTCATATATCCTCCATCTCTCATGCTATAATAGACCCTTTAACCAAAGACCATCATCTCTTGGAAAACCAGGTACATGTACAAAGTTCCAGCATCACAAGTATTAAAATGAACAAAGAAATTCATATTAAAATCCAAGATCAATGAAGCATGACCACTTGAACAAACTTGATCGAGACCCATCCTGACCCAAGGTACATTCCCACCAAGTCTGATGCAAATCTGGCTAAGCATTTTGCAGAAGTAAAAATGTCTTTTTGGGGACAAGGCAGGATGGAGGGATGGACAAACGATGGATGCCCAACCACCACATAACCTCAAGTATTAACTCCTTAGTGTACTTTTTGAGAGAAACCTGTGTCTCATGAGCCAAATCACATTTTTGATAAAATTTCAATAAATAAAAAAGAGTTTCTGTTGAAGCACTAGTAACTTATATTTATAATAATAAAATGAAAATAATTTTAGATATACTTTAAAACATTCCAGAGATGGATGAGGTTGGATTATACAGTGGTACCTGTCTTGAGAGACCCCTCTAATGAGAGATGGCATATCTTTTTAAGACCATTATCTGAGAACATTGTACTATCTTTTCCATGTTATTGTACCTCTAATGAAAGACCACCCATTTTGAGAGACCACATTTTGACCCTCCCTTGGGGTGGTCTCTCAAGACAAGGGCCACCATACATGTTTCTCTTCTCATAAAAACTTTAGTTTTCACAGTGAAAACTCACCTGAAGATGGCAGCACCATCCACCCCTGAAAACCAGTACATGCAGCTCACTTTGAATAATCGAATCCCCGCATCCCTCTACAGAGGGCAGCATCATCAATGTTTACAAAGCAATCGTGTATGTATGTTTGCTCAGGCAAACATGCCATGCACCATGTTTCAATTGTGATGTAAAATATATAGTTAACATAGATAAATATAAACTGTTAGTTTATCTTGTCTCAACCTATAAATTGCACAGGCTTTGTACTGTCAGCCAGCCATATGAAGATCATCTCACATCTGCAAATCCTTGTGCTAATAGGAAAAACATAACACAGTTTCCTTACAAACAAGATTAGGGACTGCTGGTGCCATTATCCAATTAGCTAAATGCTAATGTTTCATTCATTTGGCCAAAAAAAATTTTAAATGGCTAATTTATTTTAACATGAATTATTCAAAGGCAGCTCAAATTCTGCAGTGATTAGTTTTATTTCCCAATTTGGCTGCAAGTTTTGAAGGCCTAGATCTGTCCCTGAGGAAGAACACTGGGTTTTCATCAGTAAACTGTTACCAATCAATTGAATGTTCTCTGAAACCCATTTAGTTCTTTCACAGCAAAATTGTAAACTGAGCCAACAGATTGCCTCAGCATGTTTTTGAAGTAATGGACCAAATGTCTGCCCAGGAATGTCCTGGTGACCTGCATCATTGTTTATCTCTGGAAATACAGGCACAGTGGTCCTTTTATGAAAGGTCTTTTCACAACAAATTTGAATCAGGAATCATTAACCCTTTCCCCCTTGAATTAAGACTGAGTCAACAGCTTTCCTCGGCATGGGTTGGGCACTTTTTGCCCAACCCATGCCGAGGAAAGCTGTTGACCTGGGTCATGTTGTCTTGGCAGGTCTCGGCTTCAATTTTCAGTCAAATTGCTTTTCATTGCTGTTGAAATCAGTTGAAAATGCTGAAGCAGACGACATTTGACCACCAGCCGGATTTGGCCAGTTTAAGAGGGAAAGGGTTAAATTCAGGCGAATGCAGTGGCTATGCAGGGAAGTCACATAATCAGGAAAAGTACACTACTAAGTTTTGTGTGTCTATGCATGCATGTATACATGTATATCCATATGTATATATAGCCATGCTGCAACAGCACGGGTTTACAATGTACAGGGGATGCAGTGACTGTTACTGACATGAAAACAAATCTAGGTTATATTCGTTAAATTTGGCTCTCAGTCTCATATACATGTATCACCTTTGCAAACTGCCATTAAACCACATAACAACAAATTTAAATAAGGAAAAAAAATCATGGTGTTTATATCACAAGACACTTGTGTACACAGATCCAACTGAGGTGTGTCCACTGGGCTGAGTGGAAATTACATGCCCAACTTGAAAGATGTGTTATAGTGGACCATGTATCTCCCCAGTGATGATCTGGAGATCAAGAGCCTGTGCAGCATTTGGAATGTTACCAGGTTTATCTGAATGTTATGTGAGAGCTATCAGATATCAGTTGGGAGCAGATAGTTGAGAGATGAGAACTGACTTAAGTCACTGCTACGCATGGCTGTCATAGTGGAAGCCTGCCACCAGCTAGACTGGCCTGACTGCTTGGCCTTTCATTCACATGATATACATTTTACAGTGTCCATTGCTTGTGCCATGCAATAATTATGGCTTGGCAAATTTCAAAACTGATATTAACCTTTTCCTCCCTTAAACCAGTGAAATTGGACTTGTCAATTGTCACTTGCTTTCATGTTTTTGACTTACTTCGCCAGTAATGAAGAACAATTCATATGAATTGTAGACAAGACCCATGTCGACAACATTGACCCTGGTCAACATGTCTCCTTGGCATGGGTTGCGGGCTCAACAACCAACCTGCAGACACCAAGGAAAGCTGGGGCCCAATCTTAATTCAAGGGGGAAAGGGTTAAGGTAAGTATGTGGCTTTGCAAGGAGGCCAATTGATCAGGAAAAGTACCTGCGTCCATGTTTCAAAAAGTGATCTAAAGAAAACTGGATGAACTAGATTTTCTGCCAAAAGCAAGAGATATAGGGCCAATGATTTTCCATTTAAAAAAAGGAGGAATTCCGCTTCATCAGCAAAAATTACTCAAATGCCGTTTCACTGCTATATATTTATATATAATTCATATAATAAAAAAATATCAAATTCCATTTCAAGGATGAAAAAAATGTACAACTCTGCTTCGGAAAATCATTACAGTGGCCAGATAACTACACCTGTAATCGTTATGTTTGACTGTTCAACCCTGGACATGGGTATGGAACAAGATCGGTCCTTGCTTACTCATGTTTACCACCCATATTTTTTTTCACTGTCAATTGAATCAAAATGGTTAAACACATTAAACTTTTGTTACAACGCTACTTTGTCACAACATCCCAGACCAGGGTTGTCACTGTGACATTGATTATTATATGATACATTGTAACAGTTGTAGAATGACTAGACCTATATTTTGCAGAAATGCAAGCTTTGAAATCAGAATCATACTGAAGATTAATTTGTAATCAATGTTAAAAAATAATGAATCGTTGTTCCTGGTTTTATGAGTAATCCCTAATTTGACAGTTCCATGTATCCTTCCATTGTCCAATGATAGGACCCCACTTGGCAAAGGCAATAGTTTTTTCTTGCCAAACCTATTCTGAACATAGTCATATTTAACTAATCAAAGTCACTTTTCACAAAGTGTTCGCTGCATAGGAAAAGCAGTAGTTTTTTCTTGCCAAACCTATCCTAAACATTGTCATATTTGACAAATCAAAGTCACTTTTCACAAGGTGTTCACTGCACCGGTGAGATCAGTTCCCTGGGTCTTGCCACTTGTCCCTATAAATCTTGACAGCACAAGTCCCCCCTCTGTGTAATTTCAGGTCCTTGGGGGAATGTAAACAAGCTGTAGAACTTGAATTGCTACGATTTACAGCAACAAAGGGACCCATCCTTGAGGGGAATAGGGATGAAAAATGAATATTTCTACATGCATTTTTAATCCTGTTGATGAAGTGTGAATAAAATATGTTTAAACCAAGTGACACTTGACAGCCATGGCTTGCTAGCATAGTCAGGGTCTTCCCTGTCAGCCAGCCGTGTTGTGTTTGTGACATTATGAACAGAAAGTAACGATCGCAGGTGCAGAGAGTTTTTAAAATAAAAATGGGAATCAAAGTATTCTTTTCACATCTAAATTTTTTAAAGTGCACCTTAAGGTTTGAACAACCCATGAGTCATCCATGTATAACCAATTTGAACATGGTCAATCAAGAGAACCTTTAAGAAACTCTTTTGCTTTGAAGCAATGATACAGTACTTTCAGGGCACCCATTGCAGCCAAGTCTCAAAAAATACCAGAGTTTTGTATTAAAGGTTGCAACTACAGGCGACATTCATATTTAACTGCGACCCTGCTCACTTCCTGTGTTGCTGGGGCAACAGACTGATGCTTCCACCATGGTCAAGGCAGATTTGTATTGTATACTACATAAACATCCATAAATAAGACCTTTTCAGCCAAAAGAGAACTCATTTCTAATCAATTTAGGCATCCTTTATGCTTCAAATATGTTAAAACATTTTCTTAAGATTGTTTCGTTGTTCGTGCTGTTTGTTTTATTGAGAAAGTACTTTTGACCATGCTCAACACATGGATCTGCCCTGATGCAGGTGGCTCCCTCTTTTGCTCCATAGGTGTTAGAGTAGGACCACATTTAAATACGAATACATCCTATTGCAACTCACAGCAAGCTGGGCCAGGGGGTAGACTAAACATGAAACAGGTTTGCAGGGAAAACACCTTTCTCTTTGTGGTGGTAAAAGTACCAGCCATAGGCATCTGGGCTGGCTGTTTCTCCACAAAACACTCATCATGAGTGTTCTCATGTTTGCAGCTGTCATTACGTTTGTCAAGCTCTCCTTTTTCTTGACTTCTATACAGTGACAAATTGTGATTTCCCTGCTAACTCAGGTGCCTCCTATTTTAGTTTCATCCACTATGACAATGTAGCTATATGTTTGCATCCATTGTTGGAAGTGCGAGCCTGCCCTGGCACAGCTTGCAGATGGTTGGATGGTGATTTCTACTACTACTACAAGATACCAATAATGACGATGATGGTGATAATAATGATGTCCAAATACCAGATGGATGCATAGCCAAAATTGATGCATTATCATGGCCATCAACACAGTGTCTAAAAATACAAATTCAGAACTAGACTTTGATTTAGAATGAATGCAGAGGGTTGTAATGAAAGGAACAAGGCACCATGTGGTTATGTGGTACTTGTGTAAAGCGATTACAGTGTACTGCAAAATCAGAATTTACACAAAGGGAATGGAACAGATTTTTCCTCTTTTTTCTTGGTGACACTTTGGAACTGAATGTCAAAAGCTGTCAACTTTTTGCTGCCAATGCAGGCAAATACATTCGCAGCTTTCAGCACTGGGTATGTGTACAAAACATGGAGGACTGGAAATTCTGGCCAGATGCCTGGCTATGAGAAAGGCAACTTGTACAAAGAAGCATCAGGGACAGATTCAGATTTTTCAGAAAGTGTTGGCAACAGACCTCTTGGGGGGGAGGGGAGTGTACAGGGTAAATGAGCCTGCAAAGGCCTGAAATTAAATCAAAATTTTCTCCAAAAAAAAATGTATTTTCTGGTGTGAAATGATGGGGTGCATGCCAGAAGTGTCCCTTCTTTAATCCACCAGCGACCTATGAACATCCTAATGCCATGGTCAAAAAACCTAGTCCATGTGTCAAGTTTTTGGAAGCTAACTGTACCTTCCTTTGGAATCTATCATTGAATATGTGAGGAAAATTATCAGCTAGGAACTGGCCAACAATGTGCTTTTCTACTGGGTGTTATGGCTAACCCTAATGCTTGACCCTAAGAGACATGCCAATAAGTATTAATGTAATTACCTTGAAAACTTATTATGTCACAGTGTGTTTACTGAAGTGCATCTTGGGGGATAGCCAGGGACAAGGTCAAAGTGGCGCACACAGTATAACAGTGTTGTGGTCACAGTATGGCTGATGTCCTCGTAATATTAAATGAAAACAGCGACCCCTGGTGCAAAACTACCTCATGCAATAGTACAATATGCATAGGGCCCTGTTCATGTACATTTTCTGCCCCCCTTTAAAGTGTGAACCACACACACTGGTCCACTTAAATTCAACCTTGAGGTTTTTATTTCTGATCAGCTTGATCCAGGTTTTCCTCTCTGTTTTGTTAGACAGCAACTGGTAAAAGCTGAGTCCAAGTGTCTTCCTCTTAGAACTTGTGCACTTCGGCACGCAACAGTTAATGTTAGGCATTTTCTAATTTTCTCTGATCAGAACTTAAACATATGTGTATCACACCAGCAAGAGTCAAAGCTGATCTAATGTACTACTCGACTGTGAGTCTAAACCGCTGGCTGATTTTGTCCCCGGCTATCCCCCAAGATGCATTGCAGGAAACACGCTGTGATGTAATAAGGCAACAGGGTAATTTTATCCCATTTTGAACCACCAGAAATGATCTGCTGCAAATGCTTTTTGATTGCTTGTTTTCTTAATCAAGAATGACCAGGCTACTAGTCAACAACTTTGCTCTGTGTACTGTAGGTACACTGTGCCCAGTGTATGCTGATGAAGCCCCTTGACTCGGTCTCCAAAGTTCTCAGGGGTTGATCCATAGCCTGCTGCTCGAATGGGCATCACTCATGGATAAAATGTCACAAATGGCGTCACTCAGTGATTCTTGTTCAAAGTGACTTCTTTTGACGAGTAAAATGGAGACCCTCAATCAATCAATCTGTCTGTCTGTAGACCTGTCTGTCTGTCTATCTATCCATCCATCCATCTATCTATGTATCTATCTATGATGAAAGGGTTAATGTACCAAGGCTGGCAGGGGTTACAGTGGCATGTAAGCAGGCTATCCTGCTGGGTCGTGGTGGCTGTTTTATCTGCTCTGGTTGTCAAGCTACATACATCACACAGCCTTGATGCTCGGAGTCTCCTGCTGCCTCCTTCTGTACAATGAACTCCACACACATATATCTTATGCTATCAACGTTTTGCCAGTAATAAACTAATGACGCGGACAGGGACTGTGACACCCTGTCCATTGGCTGACCTGCTCGCTTAATCTTGGAAACAAACACTCATAATTATAAGTAACAGGTTTCAGTTGTTTCTGATTGTCAAGGTTAGCCTGAGTTCACCTTACTTGGCAGAGGTTATGGTTTAAACACAACCACAAGCCTGGGACCACAAACTATAAATAGTAAAACTGTGACAGATGATATAACTACTTGGTCAAAAAGATCTGGTATCTGCAGCATTATTATGGCATGCAAAAGGTTATGTTGTGCTCTCATAACAAAACCAACTACCAACCCAATGAGTATTGATTTCAAACTCAATTCACAGCATTCAATCACACATTATCGCTGTTCCCGAAAAAAGTGGGCAGCGTGTCAAGTTGTATTACACCCTTGGTACTATCTAATGAGGTCTTACTGGCAGAGAGGCAAACCTATTCATGTTATAACTGCACTTTAACTCTATCAGCACCACGTTTTGGAGTGAGTCAACATCTTTTCTTGACACACTTTGGGCACATTGCACACTGTACCCAAAGTGTGCCAAGGAAAGCTGTTGACTCAGTCCCAAACTTGGCACTGAAAGAGTGGAAGTGCAGTTAAATAATGTGATAAGTTTGTGCTTCTGGCGTAATGCACCCAAAGAACACTGAGGAAACCTGTTGACCAACAACCATTATATTCTATTCTAAAATAACACAAACAGACAACGAGCTGTTGTCTGTTCTTTTGCAGCTGATGCAGCTAGATTTATCTTTTATCAGTGTTTCGTCCAATCCCCACACCCAATTTTATGTACAGGTCTACTGTATTACATGTATCATGTTTAACTGCCTGGAGACCTCAGGAAATTATACAATTTTAAGCATGCCTTGGGAGTATTGTGTCTGATTTAACATCATGAAGAATGATAAACTGGGGAATATTATGTGTGAGAAGACATCACAAATAATGATAAACTGGAAACTATTTAAGATTTTGCACAATATGGGGCACAGAGTAATAATCTTGGATGTTTTAAAAAGTGTTCAAGGGCACTAAAAAGGGATAACATGGTAGGCAAATTTTGCACAGGACAACAAATTTCTTGAAGATGAAGTACACGTATAAGTCATATTTTACAATTTAGGCATGCAGAATTTCTCTCTGGGTTTTCCGTTCCATCTCTCACACTGTGAATTCTATTTTTAAGGTCTTGTACTGGACCTGTAGCTGTACATGCATATAGGATCATGCTAATGCTGCCTGTCAACTGCACATTATCACAATCAACCTCCTCACATTTTCCCCAGAGGTAAATCATAGAAAAAGAACACAGTAACATGTTGCTGGGATCAGAAGCCTGCATTTACTATATCAAGTGGCTTCCCATGAGCAGACTGTTGATGTGACATTATGTAACTGCACACAATCCTGGCGAAACTGGGGGAGGATGCTGGTTTATATAGATCATCAACCAGCTCAGGCCCAATCCCTACCCTATGAGCCTATGTACAGTACTGTGTATACCTATCAGTACTGAACAAACACACAAATCATCTCCCTGTTGGTGCAGACTGGACCCCACCCAAACTGTAGAATGCCACAAGGTCCCAGCAGCTGTGGGCCAGGATGCCTCATCACTCACCTATATATAATATAGGATGGGGAGCAACATGCTATCAGCCTTCCTTGCTTCGTGTGACATGGACCTGGAACTGGTGTCATGGCTGGTCAACCTTTTCTCAATCCAAATAAAATGATTGGATTCAAATTAATATTGTATGGCAAGCCATTGGGGTTTTAACCATTTTCCCCTTGAATTAAGACCGAGTCAACAGTTTTGCCTGGTATAGGTTGGGCATTAGGCACCAACTACTGACCTGGCCTAAGCGCTATCTTGGTATTAACCCTTTGCCCCTTGAATTAAGACTGAGTCAACAGTTTTGCTTGGCATGGGTTGGGCACTAGGCACCAGCTGTTGACCTGGCCTAAGTGCTATCTTGGTATTAATGTCTCATTTTCAATTCTTGTTTTACCTGTTTTTCATTACTGTTAAAAATGTTTAAAAACATTTTTAAAAGCAGACTAACATTTGACCACCAGTCAGTTTTGGCCAGTTTAAGGAGGAAAGGGTTAATTTTGTCTGGCCTGTAGGGGCAGCCTTCCTGTGGCCTCCAAAGATTAACTATGGTTGCATGTAATTGATGACTTGAGGGTGTACCTGTGGACCCAGCCATGAACATTACTCATGCCATGTACATGTAAAAGTGGGCTGGTTAGACAGCGGGATTGCCACACAACTGTGTAGGTGATAATTTCAAAGTGTACAACTCTTTCTTTTGGTTTTTACATTTCACATTATGAACTGTCTTTTGGGCTATAAAGATGTTCAGTCTTAGCTAAATACCTGTCTGGATTATTTAACTCTTTCATTGCCACATTTTGGACTGAGTCAACAGCTTTCCTCCCCACCCTAAGGACGCACTGCACCCAAAATCATATTCTATGTCACTACAGGCATGTTGTTACAGTGGAACCTCGTTAATCTGAACACGTTTGTACCCCAGTGAACTGTTAACCCTTAAAATGCTGATTTAAGATTGAGTAAACAGCTTTCCTCGAGACACTTTGCGCACATTGTGCGCAAAGTGTCCTGAGGAAAGCTGTTGACTAAGACTACTTTTTGCTTCAGACAAGGCTTGCTGGTATTTGAATGAAAGGTATCTTCATGAGGAATTTGTCTCTTTTAACTGTTACATGTTTCATGGTAATGAGAAAGCAGCTATTGCAGTGATTAGCACTTTAAGGGTTAAGATTAATGAAGCATCTGGATAACTGAATCACTATTACTTGAAAGGAACAATTCTGTTCCAGGAGAAGTGTTCAGATTAATGAGACATACGGATTAATTAGGTCTGTATTAATGAGGTTCCACTGTACTTGAATGAAATGTCTTTTTACAAGGAACATGAATCTGCAGCATAAAAAGACAAAAGTCCACAAAGTAAAGTCTATTATACATAGTTTTGCTCCTGATAATGTACGCACACTACTGCTAACTGAGTCGGTCTACAAAGGCAAACTGGCATGACACTTTTATTTCTTTTAAACTTTTCTGTGTCAAAAATATATCCTGTGTGACAACCTCTTTTGGCAATGCACACAGGATTTGACCAAAATATTTCTGCAATTAACATTGAGGAGTGAAACTTGATCCTGCATAGTTACATATACCACTGTGCAGGTCTTATGAGGCATGATGGTCCTATTACAAAGTAGACAACACCATACATATCAGCTGATGAAACCTTGTTGCATACAGTAACAATAGGATCTCAGCACCCTTCCGAAGACAGGATTAGACCTAGCTCTGGTTCTGAGGTTAACCTATCCAGATCCTTTCCAACAGTGAAATGCTGCCCCACTAATACTCTTCAGTGTTCATAAAGTTGTCACTCAAATGACCCAATATGTATTTTGGCAGCAAAACAAATAGAGTTCTTTTAGGGAGCTTATTTTGCATCGCAATCATTGTGATTACATACCAATGTCAGTAGGCCTGCTCTAAGCTCCTTTTCCCATATTACAATGACACTCAAACGGTTTGATAGTGCACATTTTCCTGATCAACAGTTTTCAATGCTGACCTACCAGGTCGCCTAGAGATTTTGAGTAGCTCTTATCCTCCTCCTTCATTGCCCTGAATTAACAGTTTTCACCCGAGAGGGTGGTTTGGTCAGAGAGTACAGACACATGGATTACAGATGGAACAAGCTACAACATTCTCATAGGACTGATACAGCAGAAAATGCACATTTTAAATATAGTGACAGAGCTAAGTGTACTATGACAGTAGCTAGTTACATGTAACACTAAAAATAGCAGATAATTCTTTTCTAACTTATACATACTGGAGACAAACAGACAACAAAATGAACACCAAAATCACATTCATAATACAATAAATATTGATATAGATCTGTTTTCTGGAAAATTTGAATACAAAACATAATAATTGAATTGTCTGTTTTGCAAAATGAAACAAAATTGGAATGTCAATGTGACATTTTAATCAAACATAAGCATTGGCAGGTTTGCACATGCTTCATGTCACATAACACCATGTAAATATTCAGATGTAGCATTCTAGCACACTGGGAAGGATTTGAACATAGCCACCAGCAAATGAAATTCAGAAAAAAGAATCCACTTCATATCCAAGATTAAAAAAAAAAGAAGTTTAGAACGGAAAAGAAAATCATGAATTTTGATATGACCCCTCAATAGTAAAATTACCCTTTCAAAAAAAAAGACATGACACAACGTAACTAAAGCATGTCGAATGAACTTTTTATAGGCTCTTCCACATTGTGAAGACTTAAAATTGTATCATTTCACACATTGACCAATGTAAAGTAACATGCAAACAAACAGACTGGATTTTGGCCATATAAATATGCCGGGCCTCTGAAGGCCCCTGCATAAAAAGAATTTTACTCGAATGAAGGACAGTGTTGACAGTGCGAACCACACACCTATGCATTATTTGGATTTAAGTAATAGCAAAACAACAGGCCCATTGGCAGAATACTCTGCTAATATGTCATTCCACTGTGGCCTTGAGAAAATAGGTCAAGGATATCCACATTGTGTCATATTCAATTTCCACAATACACATTTGTGGTACCTTTACTGTCATTAGTCTTCTTTCAACATACAATGTACTGAATTTAGTGTCCCTTAGTAAAATGCTTAATGACTAAAAAATAGATCAAGGTCAACCAAATTTTACAAAATTTGACCATTAACTGTATAGAGAGATTTTTCAGTTCCATCTCAATACAGCTCCAGAATAATGGGCTCATTTTATTTTCAATGCCTGTGATGTTGGTTTCAATTAATACCACCTGTATGATCACCATGACGCCACACCTCATCGAGTTTTGCATGTATGTTCCTGTAATGGTATACATATAGAGTGGTCCTTATCTTGAGAGACCACCCCTAGGGCAGGTCAAAATATGGTCTCTCAAAACAGGTGATCTTTCATTAAACGTATAATAACATGGAAAAGATAGCACCATGTTCTGAGAGAGCGGTCTTAAAAAGATATGCGGTCTCTCATTGGAGGGGTCTCTCTAGACAGGTACCACTGTACATGTATATCCATTGCAATCTCTGGTCAACATAAGTAAAAATTAATTTCCACTGACTTTAAATCTGTGAAGTTGCCGATCTTCCAATACTATGTACATTTTCACAAGGTGCTGAATTGATACACCCGATCTCTCAATCCAGTAGTAGTGAAAGTTGTTGCAAAATTTTAAATTTCATAACATGATGAAACATAGACCACTTACACTTTTTCACTTATTCATAATCCAAAATAAATATTTCACCATGTGAAATTTTTCACTGAAGCAGACATTTGACATTTGGGCATTTCGGCAGGCTAGGGTTAAACATACAGATGTCTACATTGCCATTCATTCAATGATTCACTGCACAGTTTCTGGTTAATCTCTGAAAGTAGAACTGTGTGGGAAAGAAAGCTGACAGCTGGTCCAGGTAATTAATAGCAATATCAGCTGTGAGGCAATTGGACAAGGTATTGATGGAGGGAGGAGGCAGCTGAACAGGGGATGAAGGAACATTAGCATTGCCATGGTAAAGGGTAACACATACCTGACGCCATGAACAGGCACATTAATTGTAGTATAGGTTTGTCTTCATCTCTGATATACAATAACAGTCAAGCAACTTTCATTTAAAAATTTAATTGGATATGTCTGATGAACTAAAATATCTTAAGGAAAAAAAAACCTTTAACCATTCTAAATAATGATTTGAAAGTAACATTATTGATACAGCAAGTCCATTTAAAACGCAAGGTCAAAAATATGTGTAATCAGCTGTATAAACAACACAATATGCAAAATTCATACAGGTTTGAGGTGTGTATTCCCACTAGATTCTATGGTAAAGTGATATTTATTAAGTTGGCTAGTTTTGCACATGAGGTGATAAAATCTACACAAATATTTTAACTATGCATCAAAATTTACCATTAGAAATTCTGTGTTATTAAATGCTGCAGTTTTAAAATTATTTAGGTGTATTTAGTTAAATAATGGGAAAAGGCAGACCTAGCCCTCCTGTCTACAGAACGGTCAATTGACAAACCACCTGAACCAAATGATCTTGACCTTAACTACTGCTGAATTCAACATTATGGAAATGTACACATTACAGTATACATCTTTAGAACAAACCAAAGTGTTCAAATGACTGGGGAAGGGGTTCTAACTGAACTTGACAAACTTGAGCTTACATACATTGCATCTAACATAGCTGGTCATAATCAACACGATAGCAATTTATGCAAGTTTGCTAACATACCAGTTGCTTGCATACATGTTCCACTTCAGTACTGTAAATGTTGATATTAAATTTCATCATCATAAGATAAATTTGAATAAGCAGTCATTCAGTGTTTCTTTTTCTTTCTTTCTTTCTTTCTTTCTTCCTTCCTTATTTGAAGACTATTACACATAGAAACTCTAAACTTACATGATTATATCTCAGAAAATAAAGTCTGGCTTTTTTTGTGAAGGGGACTGAGTTTTGAAATTGAAGGTTTGAAAATTACACAAATTAGGGCCATTTGAAAATTTAAACCTTGAATATCTTCAAAACTATTATAGTATAGGTGCCTTTCCAACTTCAATTCAAAAGTTTGTGCTGTTAATGCATCCAATGAACCACAAATAAAAGCTGCTAAATTTTGATTCATACTAATTAGGAGCACTTACTGTTTAAATCTTGAACATCTTCAAAATTATTGTGGGTAGTGGTGCCGGCTCATGAATTTGCATGTCATTTGGCCCAGGACAAGTCAAATTATATTTCCGACAAGTTAGAATAGCAAAGCACTAGCCCTTGGGGCAACCACACATTTTAGTTTTTTTAGATGATACTTACATTGATGGGCAAGCTTTCTTGGACAGGCAGCTAGTTAAATACCACTTACAAACTCTGAGGACTGCTACTGAAAAACAGAGCTGTACAGCCCTGGGTGTCAATGTAACTTAAATTCATAGGTTTGTGCTGTAGGCGTATCTACTGAACCACAAGCAAAAGTTGTAGAACTGGGATTTATACCTATTCGGAGGACTTGAAATATTTAAATGCTAAATGTATCTATTTTCAAAACTATTATCCACTGATCTTAAGATGTGCTATTTTGACTTCACTTCCTAGGTTTGTCCATCACTAATTTTTTTTCCAGAGCAAAGTTCTCAAATGTTGCCTTCAAAGCAGACCCATGCTGTGTATTTTGTCTACTCCGCTGGGGTCTGCCCTTCTTTGACAAGGTCACTGTTTTAGCGGTGGAAAAGTGGCTCATTTTCTAATTGGCTGGGTACGGTTACTATGGTAACAGGCTCCAGTACACTGGGGACCAGATGCTACTACTGGTCAAGGCAGTAATGATGAACTTCCTGATTGGTGTCTCAGTCTGGGGGAAGGGTCACTGTATAGTTTTGTTTCTTTTACTAGAAGCAAAATCTTGTTGAAGAAGGGCAGACCAAGTGTAGTAACACAAAACATGGTCTTCTATGCAGGCAATTTCAAAGGCCACTTTAGCTAGATCTCTGAACAGTGTGTTGCCCTATCAGTGAAGTTGAAATAATGCAAATTAGGAGCAACAATAGCAGACTTGTACATATTTGTGATATACCAGACATACAACAGGCCATGAACTGTTATCAGCAGACAACTCCATGTATTTTCCATCACTAGCATTTGTTGTTTACCCTCATGTCACATATGACACTTTTATGCTACCATGTGATGGCCATTTTGTCATCAGTCAATGTTGTAGTGTCCACAGTGACTCATAAATGAATCAAAGTTGTAATAAAAGGCATACTATAATTACCTGATAGAGTTTCACATCACATAAAAAAATCCTGCTTTGTTTGCTGACACCTGACATTCTGTTTTATCAAGAATTCTGTCTTTTTGTCCGGCATTTCTTTTTTTAGCAGCTGATTTTTTTCATGCCAAGAGCCTTATTTTACTGCACTTTTTTCTTATATTTAATGTTTTCTGTCATGCAGCTCTTCCAATTTCAATTTACAAGGCAACAACTTTTTTGTGTGTGGTAGGCACGCACAAATTTGCTTTGAAGCAAATCTTTTCTTGTTTGACCGCTGAAATAAACACAGCTGACTATGTAACTTCCACTGATAACCATTGATATACCAGTTTCCACCACCTCAATGACTCTTAAAAGTGTAAACCAGGGCCAGCTTCTGTCATGCTTGTTGATTGCCTGCAAAAATATCTTTGACTGGGTCAAAGTTCAAGGTCACAGTCACCTACTTTTGGTGATTGACACACTGGTATCCCACGAAGTGTGCACACACCAAATGTGACACGTGTAGGTGTTGCTGCTAAACAGACTTTCTGGAGGGCGATAGACTGTTCGCCTGGGACCACAGAAAGTATGTTAAGCAGGCAAGTGTAGGTGTTATGGTATGGGAAATATAGCTGGGACAAGCTTTGCCAGAAGACAGGATAGAAGGACAAGGTGCAAACATATAGTCCCCATGGGGGACTTATAAAGATGTAGCAACAGTGGACTCCTTTGTGATGTTCACTATTTTAGCTTATGTCAGATGGTTAAATAATGCACCATGTCTAAATATATCACACATGAATGGAACTCTGCTTGTTTAAATGATAGACACAGGGTATCGAGTTACACCATCCATAAATAGTTTTGACATAGCAAGGCAAAATTTAGGACATCCTTATGATAAGAGTAAATCCCGATGTGGATATTACATAGGTATAGGAGATAAACACAGCTACTTCTACAAATACATTTGTTGATCAGGGCCATGTCCTGATTGGACCACTACCTCCATTGGGTTGAAAACATGACATCATGAATGCCACTTTTCCACTGCTTGTTATAACAAAAATACCCAAAGACACATAGTTTAACTCTTTTGTGCTCAAAGTGTGCAAAAATCCCCAGATGTGCAAATATTGTCTGTGTTTATGTTAACATTTAAATTTGCCACTAAAACAGAGAATGTAGTTCAGTACTGTTGATGAAAACTGATAGGACAGGGTGCCCCTGCCTCCCATGTACGGCAGTACATTTAGTGCACAGTTTAGGCCTCGTTTGATTTACCGTTTATGTTAGATGTGATAATGTGGTTCATAGACTCTTAATGACAATCATTTACAGATCCATCAAGTTATAAAATTCTCAATTAATGACAATCAACTATGATATATATAATTTTTATTTTATGTAGTGTTCATAACTTGTCATTAAGCTTAATTTCCTTTTTAATAGTGCAGAACAGTGATATAGAGACCACTATCAGTTGTATTTAATTGCTGTTAAATCATATTTCAGTGCACTATATCTATATATATATATATATATATATATATATATATACATATATATATACATACACAAATACAAAATTTTCATATGGGTGTACACATGTGATATTTATGATATTTTTGACCACATCTGCAGAACATTTTGGGCAGTCCATATTTTCTCACCAGGACTTCCACATCTGTGCAATGAACATTAACACTGACCAGTACAGCAGTACCTCCAACTTAAGTCCACCTTTGCCACCAGCAAAAAGCAGTCTTACATTCCAGGTGGTCTTAAAATACAGTACATGGAAATTTAATAAAAAAAACACTCCAGTGCTTAGAAAACGTGATCTGACAAAGGCATGAGGTCTCTCATAAGAAGTGGTCTTTATTTTTCAGCAGGTACACTGCACTTTGCTGCAGGATTTATGCTTCCATCCATTGACTTTTTTTTTCTGCCGATACAACTAGCCAGCAGATATGATGGTTTTGCTTATCAACAGACCTCATCTGAATTTTAAACATAGAAACTGCTTGTGTTTTCTTCATTGTTTCTTGTTTAGGGGCAGGGAAGTTCCACAACAATTAGAGCCTGTATTTTTCCATTTTAATGGAAACGGAACGGAATAATTAATTTTTGTCACCTCTGAAACCTAATTTGCTGTTTTGCCTTATTGTGTTTTACATACAAAGAGAACTACTGAAACAGAATTAGGAAATTTCTGGCTGGTGAAACGGATTTTCTAGGTTTTTGAAACGGAAAAATACAGGCCCTAAACAATACTTCAGTTTGCCTGTTAAACAGGTGGATGAGTTTCGCATGTTGAGTTGCAGGTAACACATTGCACATTCCACTTTGCCTGGAGCCTCCATCAGATCATTCAATGGATAGGTGTCTTTTTCATACAATGTAGAAGATTGTTCACAATGTTCCCCATGTTACCATCATACAAGTATGCGTACAAGTGGTTCTCACTTTCAGCTTCAGTAAATATGCAGTGTTTCATTTCTAAACCAATTACAGTCTGCTATAATTAACATTCCAGCATAAACAGCTCATACAAAATTCATAGTGCTCTTAATGACACATTGTGCCACTGCTGTCAAGAAAACTGTGTGAATTCAAATTACACACATTTCAATTTCTGATGTCAAAATAAAGTGAATTACGGGCATTGTGTGCTGTTTGTTACGCCTCTGTATCATGAATCACCTTGAAGAGAATTAATATTTGATCCTCCCCTGACCTTTGATAATGATTCCTTATAGACCCACATTCAACTTACATATATGTACTTTGGATTTTTAACTGTTCTGGGAGCAGTGTGCATGAGAATACTGTTTTTCAAAAACCCTAGGGACACAAACAAATCAAGGAGAATAATTGTCCCTGAAAGTCTGCAGGCACAATCTTTGATTGCAGCATTGTTCTGGTTAAAAGAGCACATGCCCTCCAGGTGATTGAAAAAGTTCAACAGAAATTCTCATGGTGTGCACTTGCTTTGTAGCTGCATCACATGTACATGGATACAGCCACTGTATTTCCGTTATTTATTTTTTTTGACACCACAAATCTATTCAAAGGGTTGAATCTACATTTTAAAACAGCTTTTGAGGCTTTACTGGTAACTGTATGGTACATTCTCACTAACATAAAAATGCTAAATGCCAGGTGACACAAAATGACAGTATAACAAAATATATCAGCGTCACTGGGGAAACCTTTGCTTTTAAAATTAAAACTAAGAAAAGTACAAAAGATAAAATTTGTCTTGATTATAAAGATTGAAGGCTATCAAAAACTAACACAAAGGGACAATTTAACCCCTTCCAACTTAAATAAATAGCCCCAAACCCCCATATGTAAATTGTCTGCTTTACTGTTTTTATTGAAATTTAATGTTCTACCAGAATTTTTTAGTGAAAATTGTGAAAAAAGACCTGCTATGGCGGTGCATCCTAAGCCACCATACCATTCCTTGGCTTAGGTTGAGAACATTGTGTCCATCTCTGTGTCTGATTCTGACCTGGAAAGAGGCTTGCCTACACCATGTACACACAGAGACTTGTGACGGCACAAGGTTGCTTCACAGGTTAGGTTAACTCATTCCATACCAGTCCCTGATTTTTACATATATTTACCCAGATTTACGATGACAATTGCATATATTTAAATTCTTCATAGAAAGAGCTTTTGTTCAAGTACCAACATCCCTATGGTCAGTAGTTCTGGCACTGCCTGCCAAGTCATGCTGCAGCTGCCATAAGGGCAGCTGCAGCATGACTTCCCAGGCAGTGTCAGAACCACTGACCAAGGCCTGTGGCCATAGTATGGAATGAGTTCAGGCAATCAAGCAAGCAAAATATCTTCCTGTTTTTACTCAGAATTATACCACAGCCTGAGAACATTTAGTGAACGCCATTGTTGTTGTCGCTTTGAATATTGTTGCATACAGTCAGCTGTTCATGCACAGTGCAAAGTGCTCGCCCTGTTTCTCTTCTCAACACTGTTACATGGTTCACCAGTGGATTCACAGAAGGGTGCTTCTAACACATGCACTGTGAACCAACAGCCAGTTTCATTAATACAATGCCCATGCTCTCAAATGTCTGGATCTATTCCTGGCACTGGAGAAGATGACCACTGATTTATTTCACAACACCATTCCCATGCACATACATCAGAGATACTACTTGTCTTAAACATGACATTAAGGTAGGCCCAATAGTCTGGGGCTAGTAAATTTAATTTTCGGGCTAGCAAATCTTCATGAGGCCATGCCCGATCAGACCAGTACTATTTTTCGATCGGGTACCAGGTTCAGTTTGTTTACAAGTATACAAACTTACGCGTGGTATTCTCGCTGTGCACAACCCAGCAGTAGCAACTCAACTTTAGCCACATAAACTTTTTATAAAGATTAATAGTTGCATTGGTTTCAGGATCCTCTCTCTCATTGCCATTGCCTCTGATGGGAGGCACATCCTTTGTGTACCTACCATGAATGCTATCAGTACATCGCAGTCAATTTGCGTATACAGTACAGGGCCAGAATTTCGCAAAATTTTGAGAGAATTATTTGGATTTTTGTCAATTAGTTTTCTTTTTAAAGAAAAACAAGTTTAGGGGAATCTTTACGAGAATGGATTCTTGCCAAAATTCTGGCCCTGCAGTATTGACAAGTTTCACGCAATAAACAGTGTCCTAATTTCAAATTCAAAAGAAAAATTCAATACAGTGGTCCCTGCCTTGAGAGGTCACTCCAATGAGAGGCCACCTGGCTTGAAATATCACTTTTGGCAGATTCCTGCTATGTTTTCCATGTTATTGTACCTCTAATGATAGGCCAACTGTAGTGTCCGAGGACCATGAACTGCACCGGCAGCTGTTGAACAGAAGTTTCGGGGACATCCAAAGCAGAACAAAGTTGAAATTCATACAGCCAGATGTTAGCAGCAACAGTGATATTTGCAAGCTTACTCAGCTGGGACTACATAATACTAGATCCATTTCATCATGCTGCATGTTGAATACAGTAGTCTAAAATAGATAATTATATTCTTTTCATATTCATTGTCAATTTATTGTAACACATAAAGTTTACTTGCATCTCATATGATCTACTTAGAAGAAACTATTCCAATGGACAAGCTTTTTATGGGCCTACTGGGCAACTTAAATTTGTTACTTGGTTGCATATGGCCACTGTATCATGTTGAAACTAGTGTCATTAAAGAGTAGGCCTACTTGTTTCCTGGTCGGCTGTTGCCTGACTGTGTTCATGTAATGTATTTAATACAACATGAATTTCGACTGTTCAGTTCATGATCCTCGGATGTACTATGCTGCCTGGCCATAGACCTGACCCAACATGTGTTATCAAAGTGTACCTGTGTGTTTCGGTTGGCGATTGCCTGGTGTGCTTTTTTGCCGGCACCACAGCGCCACCAAATGGATGCGACTGGACACCCGGTCCAAGTTAAAAGATCCTTTCTTCACTCCTAGCCAGGTGCTCATCATGGCCTGGCTTGTTCTAGCTGGCCTAACACTATGACCTCCCCATCATTTATTTTTATAATATTCATTAGCTATTTTGCTTTATAACGAATTACTTAAGAAAGATTTCTTAAGCAAGACTAAGTTTCTAGGTATTGCTTCAAAAACTATGGTCAAGATTTAGTAGCGCAGAGACAATTAACTACTGAATGCTCTGAAAAACAAAATGTATGTCGCTGTTTTCACACACTGACATAACAAAGCAAATTAAAAACTTCACCATACTAACAACATCTATGGTCAAGATTTAGCAGTAAAGAAACAATTACATGTACTTTAATAAGAATTTCTGGGGAAAACAAAATGCATGTTGCTATTTTCAAACACTGAAGAATGAACTAGGCAAGGGCCTGACAGCAGTTTGAAAACAGCAAAAAAAAAAAAAAAAAAAAAAAAAATTTTCAAACACTGACATAACAAAGCAACTTCAAAAACTTCACCATATCAAAACACACTTTGTTCTAATACTTGTGCTACAGTCTTGGAAAAAATTTCCATTTTAGCAGGGGAGCAGGGTCTTTTGGCTGATCATGGGTGAAATGGTCTCATTTCCTGAGCTCTGCCTAAAGATGTCAACAAAGCTATAATATTCCTGTAATAGTATACAGTGGTCCCTGTCTTGAGAGACCACCCCTAGGGCAAGTCAAAATGTGGCCTCTCAAAACAGGCGGTCTTTCATTAGAGGTACAATAACATGGAAAAGATAGCACAGTGTTCTGAGAGCAGTCTTAAAAAGATTTGCAGTCTCTCATTGCAGGGGCCTCTCAAGACAGGTACCACTGTACTGTATTCATTACAATAGTAGCATGCTGTGCTAATGCAAAGATTTCCAGGAGCAGACTTTGTTTTCACTTAGTTTTGTGATAATGGTTGTATTAATTTGCAATACCACTTGTAAGCAATTACATTTATTATAGAATCCACATAGCATAAAGTAACAACAATGAACCCTCTTCTTTCATCAGGAGCAGTTAATTTTTTTAAAATATTGAAAAATAAAGAATTATTAATAAAACCCCCAAGATTAAAAAGTAGGGAATTTGCTTCAATTGGAATGAATATAGCATGCATACAAGCTAAGGCATTAATGACCATCAACAAAAAAAAACAAAAAAACAAAAAAAAAAAAACAACCCAAACCATATATATATATATATATATATATATAGTGCTTGTGTTTTTTTGTCCAGAACCACTTCCTAGTGTTGATGGACAGACCTGCATAATGGTGAATGTACAAGCTCAAGCAATATCCCCTGCACAAATATAAAGTAGTTTGTTACAACTCCAGAATACGCTGCCTAACAGGCAGGGGAAAAGTAACTGGATGATGACTATTATGTACATGGACATCATGTACACTCCACACAAAGGTTTGTGGTTTACTGTACTTAGCATCCCTACTGACCCAGCTTGTCTGTCACTGGGTTTCAGTTTGATACATGTCCTGCCATGTGCACACATACCACGAGCCAATTCTTCAGTTTTCCCATACATGCTCTGTGTGAACAGCTGGAAGTCTTCTACAATTTCTGAATTGCCAGCAAACAGACTGACACTTTTTGTTTAATTGTAATTATACCCTACTGCACGAGTCATTTGGCTGCATAGGTCACACTGGGATGCAGACAGGCTGTTCACACTCAAACAATACCAAACTAATTCTCATCACCCATTAATTCATCTGTTTATACCATGCCCTACAATCGGTGAATACATTTTGACACTGTCACTGACTGATTAGCTGAGGGCTCTTGAACTGTATACCACTGACAATACACACCAAACTGACATCTATCTCATGAACAATGTTATGGTATAACAAAAACAAAAGGCCCATGAACATAGTGCTCTGCTGACCTGTATGACAAAAATATAAAGACACGAAGCAAAACAAGAGAAGGTTGGGGGAGCTGATGCATTTATTGTTTGATTGGAAACACAGCTGCACATATAAAGGAAATTAAGCAAATACATTTACATGTGATCAAGTTGGTCACATATGATTAAAAACTGTACACTTGGCATGTACTACCCAACACATGCCAAGGAAACCTGCTAAGTAATTCAAGGGGGAAGGATTAATTTATGCTAATTGTGAACAATTCTAGTTCTTGATTATAGTGAAAACTGTGATGAAGATTGTACTTCCAGCTTTCACATGTATGCCTTATTACCAACTATTGAGTGGAAGCTTTAGCACTTTAAACTGCATTACTGAATTTATTCAGGGGCATTTTAATAGCACTGCCCCCCCCCCCCCTCTAAATTAAGATGTGGTCAATAGCCTTCCTTGGCACGGGTTGGGCACTATATGCCCAACTTGCCCTTGTCACCCTGTATACAGCAATGATTCCAACGATTTATAAGATCATAAAATCAGCAAATCAAAGATAACCAAAATCAAATCAGTGAAATTCACATGTCGCACACGTGTGACATGTTGCAGTTGGTAACCATGTGCTACACAACCAAGACAGTAATCAACAGTTAGCCTTCAAATTCAAGTGTGAATGTGACTGCATTTTGTGTCAAGGTGAACCAATTTTAATGCTACATGCATGTTCAGTGTCTTACGAATGAAATCTAGTGCATGTAGTCATATGCAAAAACTGGTCATTCCACATCTGATGCATGACGAAAGTTGTTGCATTATGATTTTAAATTGCAGTAAAGTGCTTTTCCAAGGATTTTGTAAAGACTGGGAAAATAACATATTGTCTCGGCATTATACCTTCACATGGGCAATAGAAGGAAGGGCTGTTTTCATTTTCAACAAAAAAAAAAATATTAAGAAAATATCAGGAGGGCAGAAAGGGAGCAAGAGAAAATGGGAGGGAGCCACATGATGAAGGCAGGGAAAATCTCCCTTCTAAATTTGCATCAGAAAAGCACTGCAGTAATCATAGCAACTCAATTTCTAAATCTTTAATATCTTGTGATGCATAGTACAGATTACTATCATTCCAACTTTCACCTGGTTCTGATTTGCAGACCTATACAATGTACACACTGATTTGCACTACAGTGGTCCCGGTCTTGACAGGCCACTCTAATCAATGAGGCCAACTGGCTTGAAAGACCACTTTTGGTAGGTCCCCGCTACTATTTTTTCAATGTAACTGCACCTCTAATGAAAGGCCACATGTCTTGAGAGGCCACTTTTTTGGCCTGCCCTCAGGGTGTTCTCTCAAAATGGACCCCTGTAGTAATCAATTTTTTGTTTGTTTGTCTTTTCTTTTCTTTTTTTTTTTTTTTTTTGTGACTAGCTGCCCACATGTCCTTGAATGGACAGGTTCCACAAAGCACAAAAATTACTTTAGGCTTGAAATATGTCACCAGCCTTGAGATTTAAATAGCATTTGTCCAGTGCTTATTTATAAAAATCTTGTTTTCTGCCCCAGTTACCTCTCAACACAAAGCTTCATGTGGGCCTCCATGCAATTACTATGCATTTAGCCTTAGAGATGCTATTATCATTGGGCAATTTATGGCTGGTGGTTTGCCTGTCCATTTCCAGGGTACATATTTAACGTAATTTGGGTCTCCCATTTTCCAATTGGCTTTGTACGTGTACACCCAGTCTATGCCAAGCTGGTATGGTCCATGTCCTGTGAAATATATCCTGTGTACCAGCTTTATAAAAAGCTGACATGTTAAACCTTTCTTAGCTGTCATCAGTCATGCATTAGATCCTACACTATAAAACTATTACAACTGCATATGGCCAATATAATTAAATGCACAAGCTGCTTTTGCACAGAACACAAAAATTATAGGGAATTCTCTAGATGTGACTGGACTGAGTCTGTAGCTAAATGTAATGACCCACAATTACACTTAACCAGTTTGCTTGCTTCTGCAATTATTTACATCAAACACAGCCAACGCTTTGGTTGTATCATTCTGGATCTGAGCCAAAAAGACAGACCATAATGATATCCACAAACCTCAAAACATAACTATGCACAGACATTATGTTAATGTGGGCTAGTTTGAAGTTTCCAGAATACTGTACATGCATGTATACACTATATCATAAAAGACAATGATGACAAATATTAACGCCACACACACAAGCACATGGAACCTTGAAACACCTGTTGTGCATAATCTAATGTCACATCACTTTGAAACATACACATGCACACCTATGTATATACATACATGTACACTGCAGTTTATCAGACAAGATTGACATATTTTGGGGCACAAGTGATTGGTATCTCAAATTTTCTTCCGACAAATTGATTTGCTGTATGCATTGCAATTACTCTGGGCAATATTGATTAAACACTCCTTAATTTGATTAGCAAATGACCCAAGAATAGAATCAATGGCAATACATGGACACCCTGTTATATATGTATGAAAACCATTGCTAGAGTATTGGAACACTCATCATGCTGATGTGTTGATGCTAAACAGACCAATGCAAGTTATGGCAGTCACAAATGTCACATGTTTGTCAAAAATGTGTGACAGAAGTGAAACCAAAACTGAAAGCATTTGTCACTACCATGTTTACACATTATTTTCCTCCTGCACACAAACAGTATTTCAGCCAACAAAATCTTGTGTTTCCACTTGTCAGCTTGCCTGTGAAGCAGACTCTGTATTTTATGTTCTGATGTTTATGTTCCGATAAAGCCTGCTTCCCAGACAACTTGTCAACAAGACAAGCAACATTTCACTTTCACTTGTCCCAACAATGAAGTGGCAAGGTTGTTGATATGAACACATTTGCGATATACATGCAGTGTGTCTTGACAGACCACTCCAACAAGAGACCACCTACCTTGAACCACATTTTCAGGACACCTTGCCACTTTTCATGTTACTTGTTCCTGCTACATGTATGAAAGACTACCTGGCTTGCATTGCACAGTGCACCTTTTGATGCAAACACGAAATAACTGCATTTGGATCATACTGAGTGATGGTTCAACATTTTAATCATTTTAGAATTTGTACTTTCAGTACGCACGGGGAGTGGGGGTAAATGGACCTGTACACTTCAACAGATAATGGAAAAGGATAGTTATTTGTAACCCAATTTTTGTGGCACTTTGCTATTATTTCTTAGATGGTCATCATTTTTAAGTACTTAGTTGAGGGGAGGGAGTAGGGTCATGAAATTTAGTACCCTAGGTACTAATTCAAAAATGATGATAATGTTGAATCACCCCTAACCTGGTTGAAACTTAACATAAAAGCTTCAACTCGGTTCTCGAGTATAAACCAGTGGACTCTGCAGCTTTTGAAGAGGACAGGGTACATTAAACATACGGTAGGGAGCAAAAAAAGCTCACACAGAAATAGAAGTGTGAAACTTAAACATTTCAACATGAACAAAATGGAAATATATATATAAAATGTTTGCCAAAATCTATCTGTTTTTCCATAATGTGTTATATTGTAGTTGAAACAAATGGTAAAATATTCTGTTATTAGTGCAAAAAAAATCTTGTAAAAACAGGGGGGGGTGGCTGGGAGCAAAATAAAATAAAAGGGAGCAGAGAAAAAGACAGCAAACCAATAATGCAAGGTAAACGCCTCACCCCCACCCCCATTTTATAATGCAAAAACACAATTTGTGACCTAAAATATTAGTCCCTGACCCAAACCATAGGATCACAGAAGTGTTCATGCCCTGCTCATACGCTTTTGTCTTTTCTACATTTTAAAAAAAAAATGCTTTTTTCACTTATATTTGATGCTTTGAGGATGAAGTTTCCTCAATGGCACCACCTGGATGTTAAGCATTTTTTTGTTCTAAGTTCTAAACACATTGATTTCATGACCATATGTGAAGGACAAGTGGCCAGACCATCTAACAGCATCTTACTATAGTATAGCATAGTATTATGGTTAGACCCTGTGCAACCATGTAACCAATGGCATAGGCGAATAATTTTTTAGCCTAGGAAGTCTGGGGAGTGAACAGAGAAATGTGAAAGTTATTACAAGTTCTTAGTCAAACAATGAACGAAATGACAAGGATGAACGATGTGTCTGTCCCTGCTGCATTCTGCACGGTCTGTGTTAGGACTGTCTCAACTTTGGCTTCCTGGGCCGTGGGCTATGGACAAGATACTGATTGCGACCATTGAGCTACCAGAAGCTGTATGTGGCTACCATCCAATTTCCAAAATGCCCCTGACTCTTGGAATCAGCAGTGCCTGCAGTTGAACTGATGTTTCCTCAAACTCAGAGAGACTATCGCCCTGTGCGTCCCAGCCAAATTTGTTTGATTCTACTGACAACTACTGCCATACTTTTGCGACCAGCAACATGAACATAAAATTGATAAATGATACACAGGGACTTTCGAGAAATTGATACATTGTCACCGACACTCAATGGGCCGGATAAAAGCAACGTCAAGTTTATTTGACATTGGATAAACTGATATTTCATATTAAAGATATCTATGATGCTGTTTCAATAAATACTTACATGAATCCATCGTTCCGTTTCGTGCAAGGCAAGTTCGGTAAAGAATTCCAGCTCTTCGTCATTTTTGTTCTTTGGGTCTCTCCAGTACCCATCCTCCGCCATTTTGCCAGGCTCAGAAACAAAGTTCGGGGATGCACTTGTGTCTTCTAGGATACAAGCTTGCAGTGTTTACATGTGTGCTGGTGGTATCCTGTCCGTGCGTAAGCCACGCACATGTATGATAGAGTAGGTACTCAGTCAAGCTGAACACGTTTTTTGTGACCTACATGAATAAATAACAGCATAAAGTAAACAGTCGTTTTCGGGACACCCATCAGCGATGGTCCAGGGTGTTTCCTTATCTGGATCATGTGACCCGCTTGACCCAGGTCATTGGTTGACGAAAACTGGATGCACCGCGGCGGGAGAGCTGGCCTCAATGCACTGACTTTTTCGCTCTGGACTTGGGATGTGTCAGTCACCACTCGTTGCCAACTGTCCCGAGTCGTGCATTTGGCAGCAACGGTTACACAGAAGGAATGTCAGTTATATTTGGCTGAACATGTGACTTAAAAGTTAATTTTATCAGAGTTTGGGGGTAATTTTTGCCACACGAAGAGCCTCACCAATAAGGTCAGGATTAAGATATGCTGAAATGAGATCAAAATAACAAAACAAAGACACATTTAAGCCTTTCAGCCGCAAATTTTGGACTGAGTCAACAGCTTTTCTTGGCGCGCATTGGGCGCATTTTTGGGCCCAATGCGCGCCGAGAAAAGCTGTTGACCCTGGGGGTATTCTGTCTGGTACTATAGCCTATAGGCATACTGGTTCTTGAATGGACACTGTGTGCACTCCATGACCATGCCGAAAAAGCGCTCTTTGACGTGGGCAGTCACACTAGCTTGCGAATCATCCTAAAAAACGTTTTAAAAGTAGAACATTCGTTTGTTACGATCAGATGTATTTGCTTGTTTATAAATTTAAAAAATGTCGGTTCATTCGTTTCGTTTACTAACAGGGTCCTGGAATGGAAAACCTGATTATCAACACGAATGAATAATCACATCATACCCTTCCCATCCTCCTCCCCCTCTCCCCCCCCCCCCAAAAAAAAATCTACATGTATTCTTCGCGATTTATGTACAGAAAGCAAAATGACAGGTTTTAGGTTGTCTTTTAGTGAAAACTCGTTTTGAAGGTGAAACAGAGCCAAAAAAAAAAAAAAAAAAAGATGCAGATAACATTATAACGGCACGTCACTATTTTCATTTGAGAGTGTAAACATGGGAAATGGAAATAAATCATTTGATTCATTAAAAAAAGATCTTGTATGGAGTATCATATGGACTTCAAATCTCCTTTACCCTTTGCAATTTTATAAGCGCTTTATTTCTAAAACATATTATGACGAATTTTATTATTTAGATGAGTATAGTCAGTCTGGAAACAAGTATGAAGTAGACAGATCATGGATTTATCCATTTTGATATCGGGTAACGTTGGCCGATGGGGGCCGTTAGGCCCAATAGTAATACACTCCAAAACTATTAGGCCTACCATTAATGGCATTACAACTACTAGCCTGATGAATATGTGACTTTTCCACTGTTTGATTTTCATTAATGAATTCAAAGTCGGGTATAGCGGGCAATCCTCACAGATTCATACTTTGTGCAAATACATTGGCCGACAATAAGCATTTACCAATGCCAGTCTGCATTATGAATAATGCAATGTTGACTTGGTTGCATCGGATTGCGCGTTCAAACCGCCGACGCAAGAGGAAAGATGCGCGTGTACTGCCATCTTGTGGTGACTCGTCAAATCAATTCGTAGTGGTGCATATATGCAATTTAGTCACTGCTTTATCTTCCCATGTTTATATATATATATATATATATATATATATATATATATATATATATATATATATATATATATATATATATATATATATATATATATATATATATATATATTGAAGGCAACATTACAAATTTGGTGAGGATATGCCTTGACTTGATTCGTAACAAAATAATAGATTAAATGACACTACTCAAGATCCTCGATTTCAGCAAATTTTTAAAATAATATAATGGCACATGAATTTGGTGTTGATCACATCAATATGTATTTCACAAGATGAAACAGAGCTTACAGAAGAACCCTATATGCTAGCCTTTCTTATTTAATTCGTTATAAAACAAAATAGCTAATGAATATTATAGAAATAAATCAGAGGTTGGTCATAGCGTCGAGCTAGAACAAGCCAGGCCACTGAGCGGTCCAGGAGAGGAGTGGAAGAACGGGTCTTTTAATTGACTCATTTCACAGAACCAACAAAGCATAGAATTTTCTCACCTCCAGTTGACTGGAGAGGGCATCGCAGGGTGAACACTTCTGGGCATAGGGTAATGCATGTTAAATGCACCAATCTTCAAAGTAAATTTGAGGTCAATTATAGCAACGTTAGCAAGTTGTAAAACTTTTTTATTAGTGTGCCTGTCAATAATAGTAATATCCCAGGCATTTTTAATTTGAAGACGTTAAAAATGTTTTGCAGGCCAAATTAATGAGATCCTCATACAGTATCTGCGTATTGTCTATTGACCACCACACATGCATATATGTCAATTGGTTTTTGACACCTGTGGGGTAAATCACTAGAGTAGTTTGTACAGCCTTTCAACTGAGTACATTTTGTCAGCATGTGCTTATGATGCCACAGCTTATGGCTCTGTGGGATATAACCATTCATACAAGTGTGTTTACAGGGCAAAACGCCATTGTTTCAGTTATAGTAGACTTTTCACTGATTAGACAAGCTTTATTGCCGAGAATAAGATGTCAGCCATGGGTCAGTTTAACCTTTGAAGGTCATGTATGGTCAAAATTGACAACACCGAAAGAAATCCCATAGGAACTTTCCTATTAATATTTATAGTAACCATTGAACTAAGAATCGCCATTAAGCAGATTTATAACAATAGGTCATATTTCCGTTACCCCTGAATTAACATGCTAACATGTAACCTCCATGTAATTTCCAAGTCACAGGACCACTTCAGTATGTGCAATCAAGGTCAGCTGCGTACAGTACTGCCACAGTCCTCTTGTTTGTTTTTGTTCTGGAAACAGTTTCGAAAAACTCAATACAGGCTTGGACTCTGTTTATTACTCTCACGGTGCCAAAGTGTCGGTCCCAGAGACTACCAAGCAATGTTTTGCATTTAATACAATTTTCGAGACTTTCACAATAGCAAGTACAAGAATAATACCGTTGCAAAAATTATACTCAGAGGATGCCACAATTCTTATGATATTTTAAGTTTGTTTCTGAAGACAACGTATTGGTTTTTTAAATTTAAGTTTTTATTAGCTCTGCTGACTTGTCAGTCAGCAGAGCTTATAGAATCCGTTTGCGTCCGTCTGTCCGTCCGTCCGTCTGTCATTAGACTTTTTATATTTTCGACTTTTTCTCAAAAACCGCTACATAGAATGTTTTGATTTTGCACATGGATGATTCCAAGGTGGACCTCCACCAAGTTTGCGAAGGAGATGATGATGCAATAATTTTTCTATTTTTTATGAATTTTTTAATTTATTTTTTGAAAATTAAAATTTCTTTATCTTAGGAACTACGAAGCCAATTGCTTTGATATGACACATACGGTCAGCTGGGGTCAACTAGTTCTTATTTTGGCCACCAGGTGGCGCTGTGTTTTTTTCCTATTTTTTAATGAATTATTGCCTGTTAAGGCTATTTTCGACTTCTTCTCCAGAACAGCTGAACAGAATTGCTTAAAAATTTTATTAGAATATAGTTGGACATTAGACAATGAAATTTGCGAAAATAATATGGATGTGTTAATTTTAGGCAAAGTTATGGGATGTCAAACTTCGCAACAGCAAGGAAGTGCTGCAGCTGTATGTATATATATATATATATATATATATATATATATATATATATATATATATATATATATATATATATATATATATATATATATATATATATATATATATATATATATATGTAGCAATACAGTGCATATATTACACTATTGTATTTACCCTTTTGACTTCTTCTCCAAAACCGCTGCATGGAATGTTTTAATTTTGCACATGGATGTTGCCCAGGTGAACCTCTACCAAGTTTGCGAAGGAGATAATGATGCAATAATTTTTCTATTTTTAATGATTTTTTAAATTTATTTTTTGAAAAAAAAAAAAAATTCTTCATCTCAAGAACTACCTGGCCAATATGGTAGAGCAACAACTCTGCGTTCTCTCATAGACCGCATTGTGGCGCTGCGGACAGCTTTCATCCGGGTATTCAATAGCGGGTCAACCTGAGTAGCGTCGCATACTATGATGTGTTAACGCATGGTGCAAACTGAGCGTTTTTCTTGGCGAATGAAATAACCAAGTGTGACTCATAATCATGATAATGTTATCATTAATAAATACTTTTTGTAGAAAGTAATGCAATCAAGGAATCAACCCAATACACATTGTTGTGGAGTTAATCACATTTGATTTTAATTTTAATTTAACTTTTAACACTACCTGCCTGCCGACCCCCCTCCACACACCCCCCCACACACACCCACCCACACACATACAGTAACACTGTAAAACTTGGGAATTTATCTACAATAACATTTTCTGATGAGGTTGTCTACTTGTATTTATTTTTGACACAATGACAACACACCCGGCAAATAAAATATAATCAACTTCGTGTTTCCAACCTGCCAAACTTACAATCCGGGAGACAAAAAGTAAAATTAAGGCCAAGGGAGATTGGTTAATTAACATGAAATATAGAAGGGAAATATTGATGAAATTCCGGGAGGTGACTCAAAATTGTCAAAAATCGACACTTTTTCGTGAATTTTCTGCATAAAAATCTGGGAGTCTCTCGAGAAATCCGGGAAGGTTGGCAACACTGCAACTTCTTAAAACGCGATGACCAATGTTGTTTTATCCTACTCATCGCCCGCGATGAACCAGGTCACATTAAATCCTTGCAACAGGAGTCTTACGAAATCCTCATGCTGTTTAGTCCATATTATGTGCTATGTCGATAATTTGTTATATGTGATCATTGCATTATCTTAATAACTGTCGAAGAATATTCTTTATGATTGCATTTCTTTCGACCATTCACATAGTCGATTGGCGCTACGCAGGAATGTCACAAGCAGAATGCGGTTCCCGGTCACCGCGGTTCAAATGGATTTTTCACTTTTTTAACACAACATACGAACAAATGCATTCATGCTCTGCTATAATATAATCTTATCTTTCGTGTGTGTAAAATTTATTAGCAGATATTACGTGAAAAGGAACATTTTTGGCACTTTGATTGCCGATACGTACAATGTTATCAGAGTGTTTGCAAATCCGCCAAGACTTATGTTCACCCGCAGGCGAGTACCCGGATGAAAGCGATAACTCGCGCCGTGTAGTGGAAGTTTCTGGAAACTTTAGAAACTGCCCTTCCCTATTGCTTTGATATTGCACATAGGGTCACCTGGGGTCAAGTAGTTCTCATTTTGGCCACCAGGTGGCGCTGCAATTTTTTCCTATTTTTTTATGAATTTTTGCGCGTTAAGGCTATTTTCAACTTCTTCTCCAGAACAGCATGATAGAATTGCTTAAAATTTTATCAAAATATAGTTGGACATTAGACAATGAAAGTTTGCGAAAATAATGTGGATATATTTTTGACAAAGTTATGCGATATCAGACTTTGTGACTGTAAGTGAGTGCTGCCACTGTACACCGGCAGCCATTGAAACAGCAAGGTATGTCAATTGATAATACATGTACTACCATCAGCAGAGCTTATAGAATCTGTTTGCGTCTTTGGTCCGTCTGTCCTTCCATCCGTCCGTCCTTCCGTCCATCCGCAAAATTTATTTTAAGGACAAACTTTGCTACCACTCTACATACATGTCTATAGCTGTACAGATCTAGACTGCAGTCCATGTGTTCCAATGCTGTAAAAGCAGATCCCAGTCAGCAGAGCACGGGATCATCATGATCCTCTTGTTTTATTTTGTTTTTAAATATTAATGTGGTTGGTCAGTGTTTATTCAGATCTTCTTTCATTTTTAGCTTAGGTGGCTCAGAGTTTTTACTATAGTAATCAGGCGGCGATCAGCTGGAATTAAAACATTCATTCTCCCAGTCTTGCAAAAGGTAACAACCCTTCTTAACATTGAAAATATATTTGTAGGCATCTTTTAAGACTGGTTTTCGCTCGGTAACCATGTACAGGAAAGTATGGCAGCTATTATTATTATTATTATTTTATATATATATATATATATATATATATATATATATATATATATATATATATATATATGCGTAACAGAAACAGCAGGCATGACAAAGGTTGATTAAAATTTACAAAATACACCCAAAGTGTATTTTTTTGACTCACACCCAGTCCTATAGAGATGCACAACTGAAGTATATGAAAATTTGCTTGACTCTTGCAAAGCCTTTTGATACAGAGCAGCAAATGTTACAAATTTGAGTGAAAATGGCTTTTTTTTCTGACTCAAAATTGCAACTTTAAATCCTTGTTTTTGTTTGTTTTTTTTTTTACATATTTGACTCATGGGATTCAACTATAAATATAAATTAGGTACAGTTCTTCCTCTTTTAAAAAAGATACAATACATGCCTCAAAACATAAACGGTCCTATTCTATAGGCCTGTGAGCTACCCCATACCCCATAATTCGCAAATGGGCAAAACATCAGACATATGGGGTTTTGTGGTTATAATTCGATCTTTTGCATGCAACTTTTAAGTGATAGTTGCTCAGTACCCTAGACCTGTATGAAGTTTTAGTTTATGACTCTTCTGCATCAGAATTGTCACTTTCATTCTGGGTTGTGGGATTAAAAGGGTTGAAGCATTGTTGCAAACACACGCAATCACCAGTGCAGGCCATCTTCTTGGTCTTGCACCTACACCTTCTTGTGCAGCCTGTCTTACAAGTACATGCTAAAAGCTCTTGACATACGCTTGGCATTGGCTCTCTGCTCATTAATATAGATACAATACTACCCGAATCATCCAGCTTCCATCCAAATTTGAGTATGTCAGGCACGAGAGGTTTGGCTATATTTGCTTTCTTCCACATCTGGACCTGATACAGACACCTTAGTAGATGAAAATGCAGAGCGTCACTGGTTGGAGGCAAACGTTCAGATTCATTAACTCTTGAAAACATTACTGCCCTCATAGTATCAATACATGTGAGATCCAATTTTGCATTGTACATTTTTATCAGAAAGGTCTCTGCTGCCTTTAACTGTGAATCAATGTCACAGTCTTCAACGTAAGCTCCAAATATTACTAGTTTCCCTGTGTTTTCAATGAATATTTTCCAGGATGCCTTTTTGCCAATGCCAAACAAACGACTAACTGTATCACAGCCTGTGATGCAGTGATATGTTAAAAGAGTGGGTAAAACTTGCGGTGGCAGTGAATCCTTGACAGTGTGTACAGGAATATACCTAGGCTCTTTTACTGTGCCATACTTGATCCATACTTCCGATGTTGTCTCATGAGCCAGCATCAGAACTAAGACATCTGTGCCCCTGCTTTGAATAACAACACGTCAGTACCCTTCCATGGCAGCATCTTTAGCATGCAACACTATTATTCTTGTATCTGCCTCTTCTTGGGTAGAATATAAGTGCTGCATGTCTCTCCCCAGTGAGGAATACACCTTTTCACAGTCGTGAAACCCACCTGCTACTACAAGCTCTTGCTTGGTTGTGTGCGTTTGGGGTTTTGACTTTAATTCATTGGCTAGGAACCGTTGCTGGTTCGACTTGTTTTCCATAACAGCCATGTAAGATGGCCATGAATCAGGAAGAGTAACTTCAGGGCTATTTATAATCCATCTGATCTTCCTGGAAAGTTCAGATCTAGAATCCTTAGTTCCCTGCTTCACTGAATATACCTTGTACGTGTCAAACACTATAACAACGTAATCACATGTGGGAGAAAAGTGTTGAAACACACTTTTGCACACAACAGATGCGAGGTCACCGAAAATCCTTGTTTATTGATAACTGCATTTGCTAGAGCCATGCCATCAATAATGAAACATGTCTTCAACAGGGGTTCTGGTGGAATCTTTTGCACACAAAAGCCAGTAAGAAGATGTGCTAATGGAGCTTTGCCTGGTGAAAGAAGTGTGCCATCAATATTAACAAGTGACAGGGGTACTGGTGCCATTTCATGTTTAACTAGCTCCTGCAAATTAACACTGCATCCACTGTTAGCTGCTGTAAAGAGCTGTTTGATGATGTTTCTATCTGCCTTTATAGTAGAGGTGGTGCCAGTTTTTGTGTGCACTTTCACCTTGTACATATTTGCAAATGTTTTTTGCTCTGACTTTTTAATGGCATCATAGAAACCTTTGGTAGCATTTGGTCCCAACCTCTCTGTTATTACCTCCTGCAAAATGCCTTTCCTGTCTCCCCTTCTGACAAAAGGTCCCTGGCTATATCGTGTGGAGCAACATCGTTAGTAGAAATTGCCAAAGGTGTTTTGAGTCACGACCAAAGAGATTTAACCACTTTAGATGTGTTACAAGAAGTTACACATCTCTTTCATCCCTCTGCAGCCTAGATGGAAACATTTCTTTGTGTGGTTGGTAGGATATATCACCTTCATCTACAGATAAAGAACAAATGCCATGAATGAGACTGACCCTGTCACAGCATGTTAGCATCCATCTGAATAATACTGACTGCTGACCGGTTAGTCCCACCAAACCACTGGACAATTTACACATTTTGTTTACAGGTTCCAGTGCTTGGTCAGTGTGCACTTGGTTGAAAGGACTGTCAGTTTCTTTGACAACAAAATTGCTATCTTTGAACTCCTTATACACAGAGTAGGCTGTGTGCTCCAGCTCCACCATGTCAATGTAATAGGTGAGCCCCCATCTAATGTAATTAACATGTATGTAAACGGCCATCAACTCTAGCATTTATCTGAAGGTGGATAGATGGGTATCCCATAAACCCACACGCTCAGCTCTGATAAATTTAAGCAGTACAGAAACCATATCCATGTACTGCTTCCAAAAAACGAATGCTGGGTTGCTGGACTTTGATTCCAGGAAGGCTTCAAGGTCACTTTATACATGGGGCATCTTTGCAATCACGTCTTTCACACCAGCCTGAACCGTTGCATATTCTTTTTTTTTACTGCAATTGAAATTGCTTCAACACATGGGATCAAGTCTTGCAATGATGACTAGCCCTCTTGATCTAGCCAAGCCTGAAAGATTTCCATGAGCTCTCTCCAAAGAGCCTCCATCACAAGCTTATGTGCCTGCACCCCTTTATTCCACATTTTGCCACCCAGTATCTTTGTGCGTGTCACCTCAGTGAACTGACCACTTTCAAGCCATATGTCCTTCAGACCAGAGTCTTCAAAATGTTGCCAAAGGACACACATGTAGATCATAGCAGTGTGAAACCCTCCAAGAGGCAGAATTACATTCTGGAACTTGTCAGGGGAATGCCAGACAACTTCTTTTGCACGAAAGTATAATGCATGGTCAAAAGTAATGACAGTATATGAGTTGCCAAGCTCCTCAGCTAGCTTCTGGCACCTACAAAGCACTGTCACAATTGTATCTACTTCATGTGCTGGGGCAAGAATTATTGGCCAGAACCCTACTGTTGTTCTAGGAGCTGTATTCTCAGACAGAATTTGATTAAATGGTGTCCATCCTGGTATTTTTTGTTTACACTGTGAATGCAGCCTACAAATAAGCCAAAGTAAATCTAGACCTTCATATCCTGGGCCATCAATACTGCCTGGTGCAGCATTGAGCCATTCAGAGGTGAGTGGTTTGGTAAACATTGGCTTTGTTTTTTGTTTGTTTTTTTTTGTTTGTGGGAGCATTTGCCACTGGTACCTTCGAGGAGGTCTTCTGGAATATCCTTCAATGTTTTGCTTCTGCCAATCTCTGTAAACAATTGATCATATACATTTGGGGGCCCTCTTTGGAATGCAACATCTGTGTCACACGAAACGTACCTTTCCCATCAAGTGTTTCCTCAATAATGTCAAGATTATCAGCCGCAGATTGCACAAAACGCCCATAAACCAAATTTGGAGGCACAAAGACATGGCCATTCATTACGTATCTATCAATTTGCACTTTTGCAATGGTTGTGTCAATTCTGCGAATGGTATTATATCCAATACACTCACCTATTGAGTGCAAATAACCTATAAGAAGCTTGTTTCGTGTCGCCTGATGGATGTATAAGCCAGTTTCTATGTGTTTGACAGTATTGATTCGACCATTTGAAAAATTGTGCACAATAGTTTGGGCTCTATTGAGGACCTTTTTGTTTACTTTGTCTTTTGCAACAGAAGCAGAACATGCTCCAGATTCAATGTCACTGAATGTATCATCATTCTCTGGTGTATACATCCACTTAAGTAACAGGTACAAAAAGTCTGGGATGCAGTCAGCAGCAGCTTTATCAGTAAGATTGCCATAACCAGGATGGCCTTTTGCTGTTTTGAAGTCAGCTCTAATTTTGGTAGTTACATGGTGCAAAGACGTTAGAAAGCTGGACTCCTGCCTTTCAGTGTTGAATTCAAACGAAGCCTCAATAGCATCATCTTTAAACTTATCAGTTGTAATTTTAAGTTGCTCAAGGGCATCACCGCTGCTGACTGATGGAAAAAGAAGGAGGGGCTGCCTTTTGTCATGCAATCTATGAAATGATATTTTGTCCCCATAGTGCTTTTGCAGTTTCTCTTTCAATCTGTGGGAGTATGAGGTAGGAAGTTCTACCCCCTCCTGTTGAAGGAGATTTTGGAAGTAACTATTTACATCACTCATGTTGTACACATGTCTTGCTTCGAGACCCTTGTCAATACGCACTAGGAGACCATGCATTGCTTTTTCATATGCTATATCACTGACCACCTTACTATCAGCGGTACAACTGCATTTCCTTTGAGCTTTGTTCAGACTGGACACATGGTAATGTGCTTTTGATTCAAATAGACTGCAATATCCAATTCTGCATTTTAATTAGTCATCATTTTCAGCTAGTTTTTTACTTTTCGCTCCATATTATCTGACTCAATAATGTGTTATTTCAAACTAATTTTCCTTTGTTGGCAAAAGACGCATTTTTGCCAATCAACACCTTGGGCCATGGCTCTCGTTAGAGGGACTGTTTCACTGGTATGTTTTACAATGAGGGTTGAAGGTCTACTTTGAGACTAGAGGGATTGAGTATTTCCGAAGAGATTTTGTACACGTTGAATGTTCACCTTATTGGTGGAAGAAGCATAACAATTTTTATCCCATACCACTGGATTCTCCATCAAACTGTCCATAATTGGACCTATGTGGGACAGAGTGTCACAGTGGGTGCTGTCATTGCAGTCATGTCTAATCTCATAGCATTTCTGCACATGCTTTATTCCACTTTCTTCGACTTGAACTGTCTTGCCTGTGCTGTTTTGACAGAAAAAACAAAGACCCCAATCTATATTTTCCAGTCGACGCACTTTTACTAGCAGGCAAAACCACCACAGGTTCAAGTTCTTTACTCATGTTTTGCACTGCTTCTAGCAAATGAAGTTGTGGAAAACTTTGTCACATTTTCTGAACCAAACTACCGCACGTGAGGGAACCTAGGACAAACTAAAAAAACTTCTGCCAACCTAGGCAAAGGCCTTTGGAAAACTACTAAGAAATAGGGTCAAACCACGGAGTGAATGTATTAAGCAACCATGGGAGCAAACTACGTTTTGAATCAAACCACTACAAGTGAACGCAGCTTGCACAAACTAACACAATCCCAGTGTATCCAGGCAAGACCTTGGGAAACTACCGAGAAATAAGACCAAATCACACAGTGAATCTATGAAGAAACCTCTTCGTGAAAGAGCTATGCTACCAAATGAGACCAAACTATGTTTGCAGTCCCAGACTAGACACATGCGCACCAATGATCCCTTTGTGACTTTCTTTTGTTAAATAGTGATGTCACACGAGTGTATTGCCTGAGCCTACAAATGCACTTAATAAACCAACCAAAATGAAAAGGAATGGAAAATATGCAGAAACCCTATTGTTGACATCACAGTACCAAATCAACACAATGTCTTGCTAAATATTTTAAATATGAAGTTATAAATTCAGTATATTAGGCTGAATAAAGATCTAATCGCAGTATTTAAAATATCGAATGTAGGATATATGGAAAGCAAACACAAAAATATTTGTTCTTCTTTTTATATCCACGACAAGACAAGTATCGAAGAATCATGATAAGGGGTGTGGGGTCATATATTGTCCCATAAACAAAATATAAACTGTCGAAATTGAACAAATTTTATATCATTTATTTATTTATGAGTCAGCAATATTTTCAATCTATAGATACAACCCATATCACAGATACACTTAATTGTAAATTGCTTTAAAGCGAACATTTTAAAACAAACTTGAAAATTCTGAAGCCATTTTTATATTGTTTTATCCTTTGTAGCGCATACACGTGTATCATTATTTCGAGTTGTGATTTGTTTAGGTATCTTATGCAATTATGAATAAACCTAAATTATATTTGTATACTATAGTCCCTTAACATAGTAACTGAAGCCAAATTCTGAATCATCCATACTTTTTTTGGGCAAAAATCGATAAAAACGGCTGCATTTTTTCCTGCACAGGTCTATCAGGTGAAAACCGGGCTTAAAATGTGCAAAATAATGTAAATTATGATAAAAACATGGTTATCACCTTTTCCAAAGATGGGAGAACGAACGTCGAAAATTTAGGTTTTTCAGACTAAGGGCCTCTACACTATGAAAAGAAATTATCAAAAATCAGTAAAGCAGAGCAACGCCACCTGCTCATCGACCTTCTTTGATCCTTGCACATGAAAAAATTCTGCCAAGCTTCAGCATAATTCGAATGATGATTTTGGATTAGAGGTTCAAATTGGCAAAACACAGAAAACATTTTTAAAAAAAGCAGAAAGAAAATTCAATCATAGCACCTCGGAACTTCTGAAAGTCTTTGCATTTTATAAATATATGATTGAGCTTTGAAGAAAACACTTGTCTTGAAATGAGTATTACAGGAAATGTTTTTCAGGGACACTTCAGTATGATTATTACATTTTATTACATCCTTATTACAAACATGATTTATTACATTTGCCGCAAGTGTTACAAATTAATGCAGATTTCTGCTCGTTTTTTATTACACAAAGGCAGTTATTACAAATTGCCACATGACATTGTCACTTTTTATTTGACAATCCTGTCTAAAAAAAATCAGTGAGTCACAGGCAATTGAATTTACCATGAAGTAAACCTGAAAACAACTGAGTAAAAACAAAGGGCAAAAGGTCCAAGTTTTTGTTATGGAGATTTATGAACAAAACGGCCTGATTAATGTCACATTGTGATTCAATTTTGGTAGGCCTAATCATGAATGTTAGGTGTAGTTTCATTATATTTCTGTAATGTGGGCTACATTTTTAAGTAGGCCTATTAACAAAGGACCATCTTATTCGCTTTATTCCGTAATACAGCAGCTCGGGGTGTTTGTATTGGAAATGCAAACATGGTGCCGCCAGTTAGCAGAATGTCTTGTCCGGGAATTAATGGCATGGAAACAAGTCTTGCGCTGGTTCCCCGCTGATGACCCCAGCAAAGGGGCTTTCTCTAGCCATTGGAGGTGAAAAAAATCAATGTGCACAGTGGTTCACCTGTGGGGAAAAGTCCTGAATTGTTTTCGTCCGCTGTCGAAAACAAAAGTTGTCACTAGAGGGCATCGAGTCACCAACATGAGAGCCAAGAAAACGTTTCACAAGTTTATTCAAGGTTTTAATTTTTCTGCTTCACAAACATAATTTAGAAACTAAACGTTTGCAATTTCAACTTTTTAATGATTAACAAGAACAATAAGCAGGTGGCATGCAGTTCCATAAGACCAGGCCCGTAAGTCATCACAGAAAAAAGCTGAGCTCCGAGAAGTCTTTGTGCTGCAGGAACATTTGGGCCACTAGGTTGGTTTGCTCATGAAAATGGTGCAAAATCACTTTAATAAAGTTGCACGACTCAAACATTCCTCCTTCACAAAAAATCATATGGGTATTAACATCGAAAACATGGTGAGAACTTACTGGGTCGATTTTGATAGCGGAAGTAATACTAATAATATTTCCGTGGCTGTTAGGTGAGAGAGAGAGAGAGAGAGAGAGAGAGAGAGAGAGAGAGAGAGAGAGAGAGAGAGAGAGAGAGAGAGAGAGAGAGAGAGAGAGAGAGAGAGAGAGAGAGAGAGAGAGAGAGAGAGAGAGAGAGAGAGAGAGAGAGAGTTCATTGACTGTGTAGCCGTAAATAACGTGTCATACGAATCTAAAAATAAAGGAGACTCCAAAAGTGCATCTTAACTACACAAAATTACAGTTAATATGAAAGTAATTGTTAGCAAGCTTCATATGCAATTAAAATGCGGCAATGCTGATGTCCATTGCTTGCGCCTTTGGATGTACTGGGGAAGGGGATGGTCTTAAATTATCCTCTGTAGCTGCGACTTAAGATACTCTTATACTCACCCAGTCACTTATATATGAATAAAGTTAAAACCAAATGAAAATCAGGCTGCTGCGATTGATAGAATGGTGCAACTTGTGGTCCAAAAATACGGTACCAGGAATCGTTATGAATGTGAAGAGACAATTGTGGTTAAACACATATAGAGCGGATTTCCTGTTCCTATTCTCTTGATGCTAAAAAACAAACCATATATGAATATCTTATTATAGCCAGAGTAGGCCTACATCTCTGCATCTCAACTTGTGTCTACAACATGCATAACAGGCATAGCGTAAGGTCAGCAAGACTACTACTAGCTTTTGATGATGCCTGTCTCAACTCACGAGAAAGGTTTTCCTTCATACTGTATTTCCTATCATTGATGGACATTTATTTAAATGTCATAAAGTTGCTGGTATGTCTATCTTGAACTGGATTTTGACCCGGCTTGTTTGATGATTGAATGTTTTTGATAATGGATAGTTCTTGTTTACTCGGATTTTCGGTGCAGCTTCTCTGACATTCTTAAATACTCTTGTCCGCTCCAATTTGACATTTTCGGTACAGCTTCGCTGATATCATTAAAAACTGTTGTCCACTCCTGTTTTTCATGACAGTCAGAGATCATTTCTACGTTGTCAATATGACATCTTATCCTCGTTAGATGTTCAATGAATAATGTAGGCCTACTGCTTGATGGCCATTTAAGTCTTCCTTGTGTGGGGGGGATGAACGTGTTGGTAGACTTGTCAGGATTTGGACGGTTTTAGATTTTGACTGATTTTCGACTATGATCATCACACGTGATGGTCTCACTACTATACCTTCGCTAAATAGCGTTTCAGTGACTTGTACAATGATACAACAAACCATGGTAGCAGTCTCACTCATCAGACTCCCATTCACAGTCATAGCAATATCACGCCAGGTGGGAGAAAATAGTGTCACTTCAAATTATCAAAATGTTAAATGTTTTAAAGTTGGCAGGGGAAGGGTAATGGTTATAATAGTTATACTATGATTGGGAATTGTGCTAGAAAAGAGACCAGAGCTGAGCAAATTGGTCTTCATTGTAGGAAACGCGTGCTATCTGTAAATGTGATTGCATCGGAAGGCATATTTGGATGAAGTTAGATGTACATGGCTTGAATTAGTGGAATTGAATGGGACCAGACTTTGGTCATCAATTTCGTTGCTTCAGGAAATTGGCACCCAGAACCAGGTATAGCAAGCTGCTGGTTGTTTGCATGAGCTCATTGAAATATGTTGCATATCTCGCACTGCGGATTTCAAAGTTGTACCACAATACAGGTTGCACGGATTTTCAACAATCACGAATGGATGGGTTCATAATGATTTTGACGACGAATCAGGATTTTCAGGGCAATTAAAAAACAAAAACAAAAAACAAATAAACAAGAAAAAAACCCAGCAAAGATGTAGTCTGTATCTTGGTCACTTTGCTGCCTGTTACATTAGCTGCACAGTTTTCAGAGCACGAATATGACGAAATGTTTCATAGAGAGCAGGGACTAATGGATATTTGATATTTCCTGATGTATTTCATGAACATCAGAAAAAACACAAATTCTCGCTAGAGGAAACTGCACCAGGTAGCGCTAATGTCATCCCCCTTGTGCATCCAAAGTCTACACTATGTAAACTGATTTAAAATGGCCTTAATATCGTGAGCAACGAAAAGTTGCTTGGGGTAAAGACAAGAAACTGATTATGGAAGCTGTTGGAGGGTATGTTAAAATGGCTAAAGAAGGATAAATTTGATATTTCCATCTTAGATGGATGGGTAAGTAAAATACGGCATGTTGCTACAAACACAATAGAAAAATTACAAAAAAGAACCTAACAACCACCAAATCCAATCCAGATGTTGTTAAAGGCCTTCTTGATTGAATGTACCACAAATTAGAAAGTTGATGTTTAGGGTGGTTAGAAATGATATCTGAAAAACCAAAATGTTAAATTTCATTTTCGAATATAATAGTGGTGTTTTTAGGTCCAATGTGGCCATATTTGCGACAGAAATGGGCGGGAATTTTCTCCGATCATTACCCAATGTGGGGAAGTGTTAGTGACGTCAGAAACGCAACCTGCTGGCCATGTTGTATGTGTTGTAAGTCAGAGGGCCTTCAGTTAGCCAAGAGTCACAGTGTTGCCAACCCTAGAGTGTTGTAAATCAGTAAGATTCAGCGAGGTGGCGCAGCGACCGAGCCGGAGGGTGGGTGCGGGAGGGGGGCAGGGCCCCCGTCCCGTCAAAGGCGAATTTTTTGAAAATGTAACTGAAATGGAGCCATTTGGTGCATTATATTTTAAATTTTGCAGGTTTTTTTTCAAGGTTAAAACTTTGCCATTTCTTGTGCAGTATTTGAAAGTCATACCATAATATAAAATTAAAATTTTCCTTCATTTTTTTTTTAATTTAAGAGACAGCAAAGTTAACAAATTATCAATAATAATTACTTGATATGATCTTATTGTATATAACTAAAACGTGATATCCATCATCTCAATTATATGCTAAATTATAATTTTTTCTCGTAGCATCTTTTGTAAAATCCGTAAGGTTTTGTTCTTGATCCGTGTGACGTAAGCTCACGGTGTAGAAGCCTGATATTCCGTACAACTTACGGGAATTCCGTCAGAGTTGGCAACACTGGCTCAGTCATGGCTGATACAACAGAGCATAGTGATTGCGGAGAGTCAGAATTGAGTTTTTCATGTACATGGTCTGATGAGGATGAAGAAGAATTAATTAAAAAAAAAGCTAAAGCAGCAGGGGAAAAGATCATTCAGCCTTACACATGAGGGGACGCCCAGAACCAGTACTGCAGGGAGTGCCGCAGTGGTACAGCCAGACGATCCCAGCTTGCCGTCTGCGCAATGAGAAGTCGTTGCGAAAGATATATTTCCTATAAAAAAATTACTCCATTTTATTCAACAAGAACAAGCATGGATTCAATAAATTGGAATTGGCGTCAGGATGGGCCAGGTCTTGTAGCGTTTCAAATTCTAGCATTCACGGATACAGCTGCAGCCTATGCCTACGGTATATAAAAGTCTGAAAACACAGCTAATTTTCCCTTCCCATTTGTGTGGTCTATGGATGATTAAATATAAGTTTGCATTTATGAATCGCTTTCGATATCAGAACTCCTACCCGGCCGTAACCTCGCAACCCGTCTTGGAGGGCAGTAATTTATGCTTCTGTATACATCGTCATAAGTACACGTGTTTATGGTATTCTTTATTTCAGATCGTATCCACTATGTAACAATGGTAAATATTTTCTTGTGGTACAATGCGATGGAATTTTGTACACCCAACTATTGGTAGCTGGCCATGGACTGTCACAAACAGTGGTACCTGACCGAAAAAAAAAAAAAAAAAAAAAAATGAAAGACCAGCGACCCACTGGTCTGGGCAGTTGTGTAAATGAGGCGTGAATGTGGCAGCTATCCAAATAAGTGTTATCTGGTTCTGGGATTAAACACTTCGTAATATACAGCAGTAATTGGACATACACATTACAGTGGCTAGCTTACTCAACCTGTTATAGACTGTTCAACCCTAGACCTGGGTATGGAAAAAGATTGGTCCTTGTTTGTCCATTTTTTCCACCTTTTTTTCCATCAATCGAATCAAAATACTTTAACACAGTAAATTTTTGTTACAATGTTACTTTGCAACAACGTCTCAGACTGGCCTTGTCACTGTAACATTCGATTCGTTATTATGTGATACATTGTAACAGACACAGAATTACTACACCTATATTTTGCTGTAGTGCAAGCTTTGCAATCAGAATCATACTGAAGATTAATTTGTAAATACGGTAAAAATGAATCACAGGTTACTGGTTTTATGAGTGATGCCTAATTTGGCCAGTGCCATGAATTCTTTCATTGTCCAGCGATGGGACCGCATTTGGCAACAGCACTAGATTTTTCTTGTCAAATCTATCATCAATATCGTTGCATTTGACAGATCAAAATAAAGTGTTTGCTACATAGGTAAGATCGGTTCCCAGGGACTTGCCACTTGTCCCTGTAAATCTTGACTGCACGGGTCCAGACCCTCTGTCATTTCAGGTCTTGGGGGGAATGTAAACAAGCTATAGAACCTGCATTGCAACACACTGACCTATCCTGGGTGGGAACAGGGACGAAAATGTATATTTCTACATGCGCTTTTAATCCTGTTGATAAAGGCTGAATAAAATATGTTTAAACCGACTGACACCTGACAGCCATAGGTCGCCAGCATGGTCGGAGTCTCCCCTGTTAGCCAGCAGTGTTGCGTTTGTGACGTCCGTCACTAGCCTTTCGTGCCTTGTGGGTGTCGTAAATGAACAGAAAGCGACGATTGAAGGTGAAGTGAGTTTTTAAAATAAGAATGTAAATAAAAGTATTATTTTCACATCCATTTTTTTTAAAGAGCACCGTATGGTGAGAACAACCCATGAGTCACCCATGTATCCAATTTGAATATGGTCAATGAAGAGAACATTTAAATGCCTGCAGAAGATGAGTGATAAAAATGTTTTTGTACCTGCTGATAAAGCATCCAATAATATTATTGTCATTTGCAAACGGTTTCATTATATATTTCTAATTGTTGGATTAGACCTGTTGATAAACTTTATGTCTCCCACATGTGAAAAAGTAAATGAATCCTTGGATAATATTTTAAACAAACTTCAACAATTTTAATCTTCATTACCCTGGACCTTTCTGATGTACTTGCCCATTTACCCAACATTTGCTCACATTTGAAACTGCAGAAAAATCCTTATCAGTTCCGATTCATAGCAGGTTTCAAAGTTTGCTTTACTATAGAATTGTCAGTTTTGCTGTCCAAATCGATCAGAAAAAATGAACCGTATTTTTTCTTGTACCTTCTTTCAGCCTGTCTCAAGTCAGAAGTGAAATTTGTTTCTTCACATTGGTATTAGGGGATGAGGGCCGATGTTTTTGTAGCTCTTGCATCTCTTTGCTGTGATTGTTGGGTTGAAACTTATGAATACGCAATGAAAAATTGATTGATGGTTTTATTCATAGGGTTTTGAAGACGATACAGTCGGCGGAGACTGCAGAATTTAAAAATAGTGCTACAGGCAATGTGGACAATGTAACTAAATAAATCCAACTTGGCGGGACATGTTGCAATCTCCTTTGCTGTAAAGTCATTAACAAATGTTTAAATAGCCCTAAAAACCCTACGTAAGTCTAGTCTTTCACTTGAATTTATTTGAATCATTATTTTCCGTGATCATTTTCTCTATTTTTTCGGTTTTTTGTTTTGTTTTCTCTAACTTGAGCATATATTGTTCTTCCATTTCAGGAATGACCATATGTTGAGCATTCATTTTTATGCCTTATTTGATCTTTGTATTATACTTCTATGTAGCGTGTTCCCTAAAATTCATGTACTACGATCAAGCATGCTAACCCCTGAGCAAATGTTTGGGAGTGCTTTATGTATCTATTTTTTTTTATTTACTTTATACGGGTATGTCCCGCTTTGTTTATCTTGGGAGTGCTTGCCTTCAATTCAATTTACTGATGTGATTGTCTATATTTCTAATTCATTAGAATTACTGAAGAAGCCAATTTAAGGATTAATATTCTCGGAAATTTTGGTGGTATCCAGAGAAATACCCTTAAGGAATTGTTGTGTAATCCTAATGATGTAAATAATGTTATCACAATAGGCGGTATTCATAAGTAACTGTGGTCATGTGCTGCCCCCTACCCTGCAATGAGGAACTTGACAGGAAAGAGGGCACATTCATCATGTATTCAGAAGAGCAAACGCCTAAAAAAAGTCCTTCACGTGGTTTGAAACATAATGAGTTGCTTAAAATGTAAAGAATGTTTCATTTGTTCAGCAAAAAAAGTGTTCAGATCTTTCAATGACAATATTGCTGCAAGTGCCTTCATCCTGGTGGAGGCATAGCTCTGTTGCCTGGTGACGTAAGTAGCAAGAACAGGGCCCCAGTCACGTTTGAATTCCTGCTATTGGTTCTGATTCACCCTACACTCATAAGAAAAACGTTGTTAATTATCTAAAGTATCTAAAACATTCTTTTTCCTGTTTTAAGTCTAAATATTCAATCACTTAATGCCCAAGCTGATGACTTTAAACTTTTGCTTGATGAGCTTGCTAGTGACGATTGCTTTTTCAGTGCAATATGTTTGCAAGAAATATGGCTGAATACTGACATTTCAGGTAAACGGCTTTTTGAAATTGACAATTATAAACAGATTATTTTGAATCCAATTTGCAGTTCTCATGATGATCTGATTATATACTTACATAAAATGTTTCAGTATAATATAAGGGATTTTTATTCTGCCACTTTTGTCTGGGAAGGTCAATTCCTCGATATTTTTGGTAATGAACTGACAAAAACGGTAACTGTCTGCAATATTTATCGATCACCGAGGTCCGCAACAATGAAATACAGTTATTCATTGATAATACAATCCCAGTATTAGATTTTATCTGTAGGGAAACCTCAGATAAAGTTATAGTTGGGGATTTTAACATTGACTTACTTAGTATACACACAAGACTTAAGTATGCCGAACATCTTGGCATGGTGCTTAATAATGGCCTAATATCAAAAAGTAACTTTGCCAAGTCGTCTCTCTGTAAGACGAGCAACACTGTCATTGTTGGTTTTTGAATTTATGAATATGGGTCATGTTTTTCCGTAATATAGAGTAAATCAGGTGCCTTTCGTATATAGATTCGAGTGGCAAAAATTGAGCTGGCTGTGCGATTATAAGTTCCACACAACTTGCATGGAATACCTATTATTGATGGATTGGAAAGTTGGCAGCAGTGCGGTTATGTTTTCCAATTTAATAGAATCGTCTGTAATATCCAGTAGGTAATAGCACAATCTATTACTGTACAAAGCTTTCAGAAATGGGGAATGCATTGACAGCCTCTGTACGCTGTAGCTCTCTGTAATTTAATTTATAGGCAATGGATCCTGTGATCAGAAGGAATTAACAATAGATTGGTTCTGTCAGGTTGGAGAAAGTAGTTTGTTCCCATCTACCACAGTGTGTCATCATAGATGTCTTTTTATGTGTCTCTTGTAATATCGATTCCACAACTTGGTCCCATGTGAATCAAGTCCCTTAGTTACCTGTTAGTGCTCATATGATCAGGATCTCGTCACCATTGAACTCTGCGCAATAGGCCTATACCAGGGCGCGTGCACAATGTAACCATGTGTCAGAACTGTTTTAATGAGGTTGGTCGTACGAACATTTCTCGGTGTCTACTCCACTGAATAGAAAAGTAAAAATTACAGCAGAGGCATTGATGTGGATACTTCTTGACATTTGCATTTGGGAAGACTCCTGCAAACATGGTGTACATGTTGTGTTACAGGAACAGTGAAGAACACCAGATGCGTGTTTGGACATTTTTTGTTTTACTCCGTGTTCTCACTTGCAGGCTTTTAATGTGTACACAATTGACAGAAGACTCAGCTCCCAGATTCTGCTAATTGTGTGTATTGTGAACAGGTGTGTGTATGGCAAGGGGGCGGGGCAGAGGGTGGTTCAGCTCTCTGCTGAAAATTTAGACCCATAACAGAGTATTAGTCTATGCAAAAAGAGTGGTCCAGGACTTTGCGGACTGGGTAGCTCATGTATTTACCTCCTTTGTGGCCCTAAACAGTATTATCACTGTAGACCAGTCCTTGACTCAAATAAACTACGGGCCCATATGTTGAGTGACTTTTGCAACATACATTGCGGTGACTGTTCTTTTTTTCTTTTTTGTCAAACAATTCATATATTTGCTAAAGGTAAAGGTCTGGGAGGACATTGGTGGTTTTAAGTGGAAAGATGGGAACACGATGTGCGACCACATGCAGATTTTCCCCATTAAATACGATTACCTGCACTTTATAAATCTAGTAAGATCTTAAGTATTGATACATAGAACTTGCATGTGGTTCTGATGTGATAACCTCCTTAACCATTGAATCAAGACCAAAACAAAGCAAAACCGCGTAAGGAAGGCACTTAAAATATCTAATTCAGTTACCGGTTTGAATTACAATATGTCATGATAATATGTCACTCATAATTAAGTAAGTTGATTTTTGATCGTACTTATAATACACATCAGGAAATACACTATGTACTTTCCTGACCAGAAGCATGGTTGCTTTATACAAACGTAGCAACAGTTTGCTGTCTATGTGGTAAACACTGCACCCATTTGTCACATAAATCCCAAAAGGGAGAATTTAATTAGTAACTGCTTCGAATACGTTTAGTCACATAATGTAGAAAATGAGTGTAGTTTTGTGTGCTTCTTGACTTACACAACAATCCTTTTATGCCTCAAAATACAATAGCCTCATCTAATGAAGCTTATGCTTTTTGTATGCAAATTCGCTGATGCACGAAAGACACACAGTGGAGTGAAACCTGTAGAAAATTAACATTGGCATACAGCCATGGCGGATGAAGGACCAGGCCACGGATCCATAAAAGGTAGAATGCAGAGGGTATCTTTTCATTTCCGCTTGTTCTGTTGTATGGATAAGCCACAATGACAAATTACACAAGAGCAACAACATCACTGCTCCACGTCCCGGTTTTGTGCGTGCTTGACTATCTGTGCCGATACATCGGCCCAAACCATCGATGATAAACATCGACTGGCTCACCATCTGTATGAGATACAGAAAACCCACAGCAAGGGCGAAAATGGCGATCCAGCCGAAACTTGCCACATTTGACATTGCCGAAATGACCTGGAAAACATTGTAAAGGCCACCTATAAAAAAAGAAACCAACAGAAATGCAGAATCCACTGTGGGGTCTTCAGCATCAGAAATTCGTAGCTGATTTAACTGCAGAAACCCAAATATACTACCGAAAAAAGCGACCAACAAAATGAATAATTTTGTTGAATAGAACATGAGGAGCGGTATTCTGGACAATTTAAAGCTCTCGGTTAAGATAATGAAGGCACTTTGTGAAATAAGGCTTATCAGCACAACAAAAATTCCAAAGAATAAGCCCAAACTGCCATTACTGGAACTCGCTCGATGAGGAGAGCTCTTCGCAATTGTCTCAAACATTGTCGCCTGAAACTTCCCGACGTTGTCATTTATTTTGTAGAGCGTGACTGCAGCTATGAGACAGTATTCAATGGCCAATGGGAACAGGTATCGCGCTGCAACATCCATGATATGCGCCATCGTCACACCGGCGTAGGTTCCATTTTTAAAACCTGAAAAATGTCAGCACGTTGCATTTACAGGACCGTGTATTATTGTCGAGATTTCATCTATGCAAAATGAAATATGACTTAACTACATATTAAACTTATGTTAAGAAGCATATTTATTTATTTTCTTTATTTAGAAAGGTTAAGATAAATATAATTTTATTATGTTAAGGCAATTAAACATGTGGATATTTAGCAGATATTAACGAAATTTCGATAGATGAACACCATCGATAAAGTCTGCTGCCGGTATGTCTGCCTGAAAAAAATTCTCTTTATTCTTATACACATGCACCGTTTTCCTGTCAAATGGCGATGCACTGGTACGTCAGAATAAGTTAACCAGCAAGCCACGTACAGTACAGAAATATTTTTACACTTGTGGTGCGATATTCATATTGATTAAAAGATATCGGACTATTCATGCTTTATAACATAAAAGAATAAGACTGCCCTTCAATATCCGAACTGTATTTCTTCTGTATGCTTATAAAATAATTGATGATCGTATTTTAAGATAGCTTACAAAACTGTAATCCAGTTAACACAGACTTGGTGTTCATGGGGATGTTAATATCGTCAGAAGGGCGAATCTGACATTATTTGAAGTTTGTTTTAATTAACGTATTCCATACTATGGTGACAGGCCTTGGTCAGTGGTTCTGGCAAGTCATGCTGCAGCTGCTCTTGCGGCAGCTGCAGCAGGACTTGCCAGACAGTGCCAGAACCACTGACATAAGACTATAGGTGTGTTGTTACTTGAATGAAAGCTCTTTTCCTGAGGAATTTAAATTTACAATTGTCGTTAAATCTAGGTAAATATACGGAAAGTCAGGGACTTGTATGGAATGAGTTAACCATGTTTGTATTTTTCTGTCTTCAGGCAATAGAGTGCAGTGTATAGATCTTTTATTGGACATCCCTTATTCATGTTGGGATTGTATGTTTGATAATACATCAGCTATCAGGTATGATTTGAAATATGATACTCCTTACCTGGCGACACCAGCGTTCCCGTTGCATTTGTAACTGTAATATTGGTAAAGCCTTCACCTGCAGGCGTTTGAAAAAAACTTCCAGAAGCCTCGCGCATCAATAGGTAGTACCAAATACAGAGGTTACAGGCAACCATGTGCTTAAGTCCAAATTGAACAAAAACTGTATGTTTGTTTATCACAATCTGGAATAAAATCAAAATACATATATTTAGCTCAGTAAACATAGAAAGCAGTCAAAAGTACTTTTTTTACAGTTATCTGTAATTGTGACGTTAGAATTCTCTGTTCTGAAGCGTCCATGTTTTTTCGGCATTAGAAGGATATACAACGTCTATTCATGGCATTTCATAGAAGGATGTACGCAGTCTTACGGTGAGTCTTAAAATTAGTGGGTAACAAAAATTTTTCAACATGCAACATATTCACTCAGTGGCGAACATCTCACTACAATTTCATTAGTATATGCCAATCATGGCTGTAACATTCTTTTCTATTGTGCGAGACCCCTTTGGCCACTGCCATTTTGCAGTAGGTGAACACCAAACAGAGACATATATGGACGCAAGGAACAGTTCAACATCTCAAATAATTTATTACATAGTGCAGTTTCAGTGACACAATTTGTTTATGCAACATACATGAAACACATATGAGGTGAACTTTTCCAATATGTTGTACAATCTGAAGATACAAAACATTAGGAGATAGAACTCTTTTCTACAAACTCAAGCTACACACAAACCACGGTTGTGTAATTTGGCCATAAAAGCTGTATAAAGGCATGTAGGGGTGTTCTTATTTTTCAAGGTGCAAACTGTTAAAATCTCTGCATCTTTATTCACTCAAATCATTGTGTACTATAGGCGAGCGGCCAGAGACCCATTTTGGAGAATTTAATTACCCCACCGTACAGAAAGCTACAACATGTATTTTATTTATCTTTAGGGTCCCCTAAAATTATTTTGCCCTGTTGTCCTCAGTTACCTGTGTTTGGTTGCCATGGAAACGGCATCTTTAAACATCACCTTTTTTCGGCAAAATAGTTCATTTTAGTGCCATCTGCTATTGCTTGTTAGCAAACTATCATATCTATATTGCTTTCACCAAACCAAATATACATTAAATTGATTTTACCATACTAAGATAATGCTTCTCTGCTCCTGGACAGGTAATAAATGCTACAATGTGAAACTTGAAATGTAAAAATCAGGCTTAATTACAGGCAGGATCTTTAAAATGTCATTTTCTCTAAAATCGCTTAGCCGCTTGCTTTGAAATTGCGAGGGGGCACCTCTGGGGATACGTAAATCTGAATTTGTACAGCTGGTGGCACTGCTTTTTTTTCTTTGTTTTTTTTTCTTTTTTCCTTTTTTTTTTTGTTTTGCAATTTTGTGTGTTTTTCTGCTATTTCCTACTTCTCCAGAAGTGTCCCTAAAATTGTTCTGAAACTTGGTGCAATTCTACATCCTGGAAGGGAGAAGCAAAATTTTTGACTAGGTGGTGATGCTATTGACCCTTGACAAAATTTTAAATTTGAGTTTTTATCAGTTAATACATGCATCACTGTTGGTTACAGTCTAAGTCAATGGGAATTACAATGGTTGTTTACATTGTCGACTTCTTTGAAAACATCACTAGCTTTTAGATTTTTATAATATTTTCCCCCCTTTTTAATGAAAAAATCATAAAATATCTTTTTTTTTCTCTTTAAACCGCATTGCTAGTTGCCTCAAAATTGCGTTGAAACACTTCTGAGTACCCCTAGACCAGGGTAGGACTTTCTGTAAGTTGAAGGTCAGCCGAGAACGGGCTCATCACTTTTCTTTTCAGCTCCGCTGACTTGTCGATCAGCTGATTTTATAGGATGGTCCGTCATCCGTCCGTCCTCGATTCACCTTTTCGACTTATCAAAAATCGTGCACTGCCAACGAGTCGAAGATATACTTTTGATCGGTTTCAACCATATTTGTTTAAAGGGTCATGCTCCAGTGATATTTAGATTTTTAAAAGGATTTGGGGGGTTCATGTTTTGAAAAATTCTTTGAAAAATCATCTACTCTGAAACTGCTTTGCCAATTGTTTCGAAATTGGATAGGGACACGTCTGAGGACCCTGTTGATTAGTTGAACCAGTGGCACCGTTTTTTATACTTTTTAAACGGATTTTGTGTGGTTTTACTATTTCCGACTTCTTCAAAGTAATCACTAAAATTGTTCTGAAGTTTACTGGAAATATACCTTGTGGAAGGGTCAAGCACAGTTGTCCACGGTAGTCATGTTCTTTATTCCTGATTTTGAACTTTTTTTAATATCTATACTTGTCAGTTTATTTATACATTCCTTTTGACTATTATGTTTGTCAAAGGGAATTACAAAAGGAATTCATATTTTCGGCTTCTCCAAAACCTTCAGCTAGATTCACTCATCCATCTTTGCCCAAATGATTACTCTCCAGGGATTTTTATCTTGTTTACTTTTTTTGCTCCTTTTCGGCTTTTTTTTTCACGGAAACCGCGTCACCAATTACTTGCATGCTTCGAAGTTGCATAGGGACACTTCCGATGATCCCTACACCTTTATTTACTCACCAGGTGATGCTACGATTCTGCTCCTTCTACTTCTTTTTATTATTAGTTTAAGCCCAGTTGACTTGTCAGTCGGCGGAGCTTATCTTATCGTTTACCGTCCGTTGTCCCTCCGTCGTCCTTCCGTCGTCCGTCAACATTTCCATTTTCTACTTCTTCTAAAAAAAACGTCAGCCAGATCCACTTCAAACTTAGAAGGGATGTGCCTTGGATGGGCATCTGCCATGTTTTACGCTCCAGCGATTTTTTATATTTTTTTATGATAATTATCTTTGTTTTTTTTTTTTTGGGGGGGGGGGGCAAATCTTTAAAAATCTTCTACTCTATGACCGCTCACCTAATTGCTTTCATATCACACATGAACACTCGTAGGGACTCCTAGTTGCTAATTTGTTCCTCGGGTGGCACTGTGATTTTTTTCCTATTTTTAAATGATTTTTTGGCGTGTTTTTGCTATTTTTGACTTCTTCTCCAGACCCGTCACTCGGATAAATATGAAACTTGGTGTATAATTTCCTTGTAGAAGGGTAAAAAAAATGGGTGTTCACAAGGTGGCAATGCTGTGATTTTAACGTTTTTTTTTTTTCAATTCGGATACTTGTCGGTAAATGCAGCTTTCCTTTTGATTACTACGTACTACTTTGTGGATATGTTCCTTGTGGGAGGGTCAAACAAAGTTATTCAATATATGGCACTGCAGTGGATTCCTGATTTTTAACGATTTTTTTTTCAATCCGGGTACTTATCAATAAATGCACCTTTCCTATGTAAGTCAATGGGCATTCTAATGCTAATTCATAATATCGACCTCTGCTCCGGAACTTTTATCCAGATTGACCTCAAATTAGGTGGCAATGTACATTGGGTGGATCTCTACCAGGTTTGTTCAAATGGTTGTGCTCCAGTGATTTTTGGATTTTCTTATAAATTTGTCTTTTTGGGGGGGGGGGCAAATCTTAAAAAAATCTTCTCCAACACCGCTCACACAATTGCTTTGATATCCCACAGGGGCACTCCTAGAGACCCCTAGTCCTTAATTTGTTCATTGGGTGGCGCTGCAATTATATTCTATTTTTCATGATTTTTTGTCTATGTTTTCGCTATTCATGACTTCTTCTCTAGAACCATCACTCAGATTCAGCTGCAAATCGTAAAAAATCTTCTCTAAAACTGCTCACCCGATTGCTTTGACTTCACACAGGGACACTCTTAGAGACACATACTTCTTAATTTGTTCAGTACCACCTGATAGTTGGCAAAATCGTTAAAAAATCTTCTCTGAAACCACTTGGCCAATTGCTTAGAATTGGACACTTCTGGGTACCCATATATCCTAATTTGTTTAGGAGGTGGAGCTCTGATTTGGTATTTTCGACATTTGCTCCAAACCGTCATTCAGATTATGCTGAAACTTGGTGGAAATGTTCCTTGTGGTAGGGTCAAAGAAACCTCCACACTAGGTGGCACTGGGCACTACTGTTTGTTCATGAATGGTTAGCAGAGCACAGGACTATCAAAATCCTCTTGTTTATGATTTTGCGTGTTTTCGCTATTTTCGACTTCTTCTCCAGAACCGCCACTCAGATTAAGCTGCAAACCTTATAAAATCTTCTGCAAAACTGCTCGCCCGATTGTTTTGATATCACACAGGGACACTCCTAGAGACTCCTAGTTTTTACTTTGTTCAGCACCACCTGATTTTTAGTAGCAAAATCCCCAAAATGTCTCTAAAATCACTTGGCCAATTGCTTCGAAATTGCATGGGGACACTCCGGGTAACCCTAGAACTTAACTTGTTCCGGAGGTGGCGCTCTTATTTTTTTCTTTTTTTTCTTCCCCCATTTTTTGATACAAAATTTTGTGTGTTTTGGCTATTTTCGACATCGTCTCCAAACCGTCATTCAGATCATACTGAAACTTGGTGAAAACGCTCCTGGTGAAAGGGTTAAAGAAAGCTGTCTACTAAGTGGCATTGATCACTCCTGTTTGTTCATGAAGGGTCAGCTGAGCACAAGACTGTCACAGTCCTCTTGTTTTGTAGTTGTGTGCGTTTTCGTTTTCCTCAACTTCTTGCTTCCAAACTAAATGTTACATTCTCTGAAAACTCAGTACAGATATACCCGTTCTTAATATCAACCAGATTTGGTCACTACATGATGCTGTTGTCAGTTTAATGATTTTCAACAAATTATCGAAATTAGACAAAAATGGAAGGGGTATGTAAACACATTACCATTGTTACACTAGGGATTGCAGGGAATCCTACAATAGTGGTGATTGCAATATAAAATCACTGTATTATTATCAATATAGCTCTGAAATTGGGTTTCGTGGCTTCAATACAGTACAATATACAGAAAATGTGAATTTGTGAGAGTAAATATATACTTGTATGTATGCTTTGTTTTCTTCCCCTTTGAACAACCAGAAGTAGGGACAACATGCCGAAATATTATCTCCAGAAGCTAAAGATAACTTTAGGTCATGTTGTATATTTCTGTACGGTGGGGGTAATTAAACTCCTAAAATATGGCTCTTTTTCGGAGTTGGCCGCTCGCCTACAACAAGGTTGCATGCTGGAAGCGGACGAAGATGAACTGAGATCCGTAAAATAATCTGGGTGGAATAACTTGGTTAACTGAGCTATCCCGCCTCCCCACCTACCCCCGCCCCCCAAAACAAAACAAAAACAAAACAAAAGAAAACAAAACAAAAACAGAAAAACAAAAACAAAACAAGAGGGCTGTGTGAACAGCCCATGCTCATCTGACTTAGACATTTATCACACTTGTAGCTCTGTGAACTTGGAATAGGATCAAGGTCACCCATGTACTGAGTAAATCTGACCACTAAAATGTGCAACATCAAGGTCCTAACTCAAAACAGATCTCAAGTTATCAAGTGAACAGTGATTTTCGTGTCAGTTGTCTTGTGACCTTGGGTATGAGGTTAAAGTCGTCCAAACATCACTGGAGCATCAACATTTGCACAAAATAGGTAGACACTTATAAAAGGTACATCCCTACCAAGTTTGGCACAAATCTGGCCAAAATTATTCAAGTTATAACCATCACAACAAATTCCCATTTTAAACTTTCCTATTAACCTATTTTAAAGATGTTTGAAAAAAATAATAAAAAATCCAGAAGTCACTGGAGCGTGACCATTTGAAGAAACTTGGTTGAGACCCATCGAACGTACATTGCCACCAAGTCTGAAGTAAATCTGACACACAGTTTTTTCAGAAAAGTCGAAAATGTGAATTACCATTACAATCCATTAGAATGCCCATTGACTTGCACAGTAAGCAATAGAAAAGGTGCATTTACCGATAAGTACCCGAATTGAAAGTTTAAAAATAATAATAATAATAATAATAATAATAATAATAATAATAATAATAATAATAATAATAATAATAATAATAATAATAATAATAATAAAAAGGTCGTTAAAAATCAGGAATCCACAGCAGTGCTACCTAGTGAACACCTTTCCTTGAAAAATCCAAGAATCATTGGAGCGTGACCATTTGAACAAACTTGGTAGAAACCCACCAAAGGTACAATGCCAGCAAGTTTGAAGTCAATCTAGATGACGTTTTTAGAGAATAAGTCGAAAATGTGAATTAGTATTAGAATGTCCATTGATTTACGTAGTAATGGATAAGTAAGCTGCTTTTTGACCGATAAGTACCCGAATTAAAAAAATTCTTAAAAATCAGGAATCCATCGCAGTGCCACCTAGTGAACAAATTTATCTCACCCTGCCACAAGAAACATATCCACAACGTTTCAGCTAAATCTGAGTAACGGTCCTAGAGAAAAAGTCAAAAATAACAAAAACATACCAACAATTATACAAAATTTTTAAAAAAATCGCAGCGCCAACTAGTGTACAAATTCAGAACTAGAAGTCCCAGGGAATGTCCATGCGCGATATCAAAGCAATTTGGTGAGTGGTGTCGGAGGAGAAGACTTTTTAAGATTTGCCTTGAAAAAGAAGAAACGAAATTAATAAAAATAAATAAATCACTGGAGCATAACCATTTGTACAAACTTGGTAGAGATCTACCCAAGGCACATCCCCACCAAGTTTGAAGTGAATCTGGCTGACGGTCTTGGAGAAGAAGTAAAAAATGTGAATTGTGGATGACAGACGGACAGACAGACGATGGATGGCTAGTCATAACATAAGCCCAGCTTATTGACAAGTTAGCTGAGCCTGACAAATCAGCATCGGTTGTTCAGTGATCGTTATCGTAATATTTCGCTAGGTTCCAGGTGTCCGTACTCTGACTTTCCAGGGCAAACGTTCATTAAACTACTTTAAAAGTACTTTTAAAACATGAATTGCTATCTTAACTTTAATCTGCCCATTCGGTTGTGTCTGAAACAGTTATCATCGTTAGTTACAAATACAAATGCGGCACGATGGCTTGAGCCACCACGTGGTGAGCGCCATTTTGAACATTGAACAATCCATTGACTGTGGGACAGTCGTACAAAAATACATTTGATTTGGATATCAAAGTGAATTGCGGCCACAGCATATATCATATCATTATTGATGCTCTGAAACATTTGCAAAATGTATACTTTTGGTTTTATATATTATAATTTTCCTCCCCCCCCTCCCAATACTCATTTACAAACCACAGGGTGCAGAATCCACAATTTTGAAATTGGAAGGCAAGTCGATTGAATATTCGCCAAAGGTAGTGTCCAAAATATATGTGTGATTAGTGTTAAGGGGATGTTAATTGTAAAATGAATGTAATGTACAATATATGATGGGACTTTCCCTGAGTGAGCATTATTGAACATGTAAATAAAACGCTACACAGTTGCCAGTAGTAGCCCCCAGAATAGGGATTTTGTATCACGCACTGAAGTCGCTTCCAGACTATGAATTAAGTAGCAGCACAGGGTGCACGAGGTGGGACCGCCCGCTGAGTCAAATATAGAGCTTAGTGGAGAAGGTTACCCCGGTAGTGGATACAGGTCCCAAAGTACCGGCGGGTTTTTATATTAGTGGTAATCATTGCGCACAGATCTCCATATCGTTTGTTAATCTTTAGGTGGTAAAAAAAAATTGATTCAAGATAAAAATAGAAAACGTGGCATTTCGCACTTTTCCATTGCAGTAGTCAAGCGACAAAGGAAATTGCACAGAACAATTTTGATAATGCTGAATGCGACATGGCGTGGAATTTCAGGTACTGCTTGACAGTATGTGACTAGATAAGACATTGGAGCAAGCGACACTTTAAAAACACAATGCAACTTTATTTGTGATCTGCAACTTTCCATTGCAACATGCAATATGCGACAAAAGGTGCATAATGGACATTGATCCTGGTAAGAGATCCACCACCTGCAAATATCAGATTTATTGCGGAGACCTTTCATGCCTACAGACCCAATAAAATGCAAATCGGTTACTTACACCATGGCATGTGAAAAGGAAATAAGTTTGGAAGAAAATGAACACCATCCGTTGGATAATTCCACTGAAATGCAGTATGTTCCAAATTTTGTGTGACCAGTTGATAATGTGGAAGGCCACACTAAAGCTGTTCAAAACAACGACGCCAACGCAGAAAGCTGAATGAAAGAAGGGCTGGTCAGTCACGCAAAGCAACGATATATGTGGATATTGGTGCCATTCACTACAGCAAAACTATTACACCTTACCTTTATCAGTTCAAATGCATAAGTGTACCCAGATCTTATCCAGGTAATTGCTACGAAAAGCGGACATCTATATCAACAAATTGCTACTTGCTGAATTGATAAGCTGCAACACTTACACTGGCACGTGGTTTATACACAATATCTATTTTTTTTGCTCAAAATGCCATCTCTTCCAGGCTTACACCCCTGTATAACATAAACTAACATTATTAAAACTTGTACTGTTTTAAACTACCAGTTTGAAGTTGCATTGTTTTTTAATTACGCGTGATGTCAAAGGTATCTATGCTTTATACATGTATGAATTGTGGCTTTGGCAGGTCCACACATTATATCTATTTGCCTTGCCAGAAAATGAAACAATCGCTACCGTTACATCCGAGTGCATTATTAGCTGAAATATGGCTCGTTAAACAAGCAATTTTATATACAATTTCTTTAAAAGTTCAGCTAAACAAACATGTGAATTCCTGATAATCGCGATTTTTGTTTGAAATCATACAAAACAGACATGAAACACTTCTTGTTAACATAAAGACTGAAGTCACAATGGACAGAAATGCTTCAGCTTATCAAGCCAGTGGAAAATACAATCTTGTGCAATTATGTGTGTGACCTGCATTCCATATTTGAGACGTTTTCAAAAACAGAAATGATGCGGACAAAAAACACTATGAAGAAGGAGTCTAAGATAACCATAATGGGACCAATGGGCTGAGTATGAGTCAGTATCAAAGAGTGAGTTCATAATGGTATGGCCGATTTTACATTTAACCGTCTAGTTTTATTATAACAGGGTCAAGGGACTTCGAATATGAAGTCTCTATTCACCATAAGAGACTGAATTTTGAATATGGTATCTATGTGTACCACAAAACGCTCAAAAGAATTCTAACATGGACTCTAACTGCATTGTAATTTGCATACTTTGATAATGTAGGGCAATGACGTTTGATTTCCTCGCTCATAGATGTTGCAAACACAACACTGGTAAGGAAAATCTTTGCAGTACATACCGAGTGCCCCCAGTCTGAGGTAAATGTTGACGCCGTCGCAATACATGATTGCTGGGACAGTTGACCCTTGTTCAGGTTTTGGAGGGTGAACGGGTGTGGTAGAATCATGATGTTTTCCTCTGTTACTTGATTTCCCGGCTGTGTTGCTCTCTGATGATAAGATTTTATCAGGTACTCGCACTTGGCTATTCGTTTGACGTAAGAGATAACAGTGCACGTATAAAAGGAACACCAAGGCCACAGTTACCAGGTATGCCGCATAGCCCTGAAACAGCACAGTTCTTGTATTTTACACCATTTTGCAAATGAAAAGTGACATTAATTTTAGGTCATTGGTAAACTCTTTTCAGTGCCATATTTTGGACTGAGTCAACACAATGCGCCCAAAGCCGAGGAAAGCTGTTGACCTGGACTAAAATATTCTGTGTAATTGTTGACATATTGCTACTTGAATGAAAGTTCTTTTTACAAAGAACATTAATCTAGGACCCTTACTTTAATTCAGAGCATTTAGTTTTAAGTAGTTTGACGTAAGTCGCAGATGGCACCAAAAAGAGTTAATATGATGATTTACAATATCACATAGTACCTTTACCAGATATGCCTACCATATGTTGACCGTCAAATTATATTATTTGGAATGTACCAAACAACTCTGGAGACAACTTAGCTAAGAAATCGTGACTCCTCTGTTCTAATTACCGTTCCATAATATTTGTATGTATATACCAGGCTGAGAGACGTTCCAATGATTCTTTGAGTTGCAAGTGGATTTTCAACCCGAGTTACGGCTTCACAACAGATGCTCCACAGGTTTGTATGCTAACTGGAATCACCAAGATAGGATTTTATGTTCTCTTTGTTAATTCTTGTCTGAACATCAGAGCACTAAGGTCTGAAAGTGTTGACCTCCTGACCCAATGTTATGGCTGGCTGATTACAGCGCCCCTTGAAGGTGCTGAAGACTTTACTGGTCAACGGATCTTGGGCTGTTTTTATACACATTTGCACTCGGTGAATATCAGGTAGCTGGCCTCCACAATGGGGCCTTTCTAGCGATGTGAGTGATAAGCCATCTGACTCGCCTGACCAAAGTTTTCTTCTGAATGCAGGGGAAACATGTTATTGGACAGGCATGTGGTTGACGGAATGTAAGCTATGGCATAAAGTTGAGCAGAATCAAAGAGGTAGACCCAAGTATTATAGAACACTTAGGCGCCTCGGACCCGAAACATTGAGTCTTCCAGCCCATCTGTTCAGCAAGTATCTCTGGCTCTGAGCCAATTTATTCAGGTCTAAGAATTCATTAAGACAGGCTCTGTTTGTGCTTCATAAGTTTGAAGATCATGTTCTAGTCATGCATAGAATATGTCCATAGTGACCTTATGCCTAATCAAATTGCCTTTTGAATGCAACGACATGTCAAAAATTTAATTGAAATAGCCAACTTTCAAGACAATGCCACAGATCCGACTGGCTTCAGGAGCCATAAGAGAAGAAATTACCCCTTAAAGTGCTAATCACTGCTATGGTTGCTTTTTCATAACCTTTAAACATATAATGGTTAAAAGAGTCAAATTCCTCATAAAGATACCTTTCATTCAAATACCAGCAAGACTTGTCTGAAGCAAAAAGTAGTCTTAGTCAACAGCGTTCCTCGGGACACTTTGCGTGCAATGCGCGCAAAGTGTCCCGGAGAAAGTTGTTGACTCAAGCTTAAACCAGCACTTTAAGGGTCAATACCCTAGTTTTTCCAGGTTTTGGGTCAAATACGATACACAGAGGGGCAATGACGTGGCTATACGCCAACATTTTAAATTGCTGACTAGGTACGTAATTGTAGAGTTCTACCTTCACAATTGCTCCTTGCGTCAGTGCCTACTGAGTGCGCCCCTTGACACTACTACTTCTGCTGTAATATCATGCCATTTAACATATAGGCTTAAAAAACTGGAAATTGTGGAGCTTAAAAACTGTAAGTCGAAATATTTTGCTGTCCGAACAGACATGTGGTCTTGTTAACGTACAATGATAATGATAACACTGCGGTTACTGGTAGTAAAGAGGGATATTTCAGTGATTGGTTGTAGAGTTTACCGGCCCTGCTGTCTAATTAATGAGACGGCCACCAGAACTCTTGAAATAAGATAGAATGGACTTTGTGAATACCATTTCAACACGTAATTATTTTTTAAATAAAAAAGTGCTACTTGGCAAATTTGGTAACAAACTAGTCGACGTGTATCACCACGTTTGATCTGAATCCAACCAACAGTTTCGGGGAATTCCAAAATTATAAACAGGCCCTGCAAAACAATCATGAAAAAAATTGGGACAAATCGCGGCACTACCTGATAAACAGAGTTAAATCTGATGGTACCAAAGGGTGTACCTATGCAAGTTGCTGAAACAATTGTGAAGCTTTTCTTTTGTCTAGAGTCCAAAATTAAGAAAAAAAAAAAACTGATGAAAATGCCAAAATGACTGAAGTGTGAATTATTGTACAAACTTGCTGGAGATACATTTGAGGCACAACACAGACATAGCAAAAGACCATCGATTCAACGGTTGGATTTTTTTAGTGATGGACAATGGACAGACAGCAACGGGAAAAGCTCATCAACTGTGAAAGGATGAATTGAAATGATAAAAGCTCCATAACGCATGGAAATTATGAAATCATATATATATATATATATATATATATATATATATATATATATATATATATATATATATATATATATTTATATATATTAGCAAGTGATTCTTCATTTTGACATATTTAAAAATTAAGGTATCTGATATGTAGCTTCAGACGTGAGCGTCACGAATTCAGTTTGTACTGTTTTTGTTGTGTATGGTAGCATCGCAGGGAAAGTAAATGAAACACGGCCCATTGTGAATGCTTCAAAAGTGGAAAACAGAGGTCTTGTGGCAGAGGCCTTGTGTTGGAGGTCTTATGGTATAGCCTTCGTGCCAGATACAACTAGTATGCATCAAGATTCTTCTTTAAAACTCTCGACAAAGGGCACTGGGACCCTTGAAAGTAAAACTTTTGGTACTCACACCAAAAGTCACGTCGTTGCGTCCGAACACTTTTGAACGTGACGCGAATTGTCTGGGTTTAGGATGGTCTTCCATCATGCCCAGGAAACGCCATAAAAAGTATTCAGTTCAGGAAAAAATATACAAAGTTATGAGGTATAGTGCCTTGCTAGTCCATCCATGCTCTTTGAATGAATAAATTATCATACAATATGACAATTTTGCCAATATGTAAGATAATCTGATATTTGAACAGCTAATTTCAACAACATGATACAAATGTGCAAATTAATCTCTGATGACATTTTCTGTGGCTCCTAAGAAAAAGTGTTTCCTTTCCTGATGAAAATTCGTACATGACTGAAAACATACAGCGACATCGAAAAAAAAAATCCCCAAGCCTGCGCCTGGGCGCTACTTGTCTACCAACCTGCATAACTTCGAATAATGAATGCAACCAGTATTTCATCCAAATAACGCACCAATAGGAATACTTTGTCCACAACCCCTCCTCAAGCAAGACCAGCAATACATAGATAAATGAACCAGCAAACAGATTCTTCACGAAATCACTGCACGGACATTAATTTTGTTTTCCTCTACCTTCAAACAGCCTAACGGTTGAATAATATAATATACAATAGAATCTCCCTGTATACAATAGAATCTCCCTGTATATAAGATCATTCATATAACATTTAAAATGTGGTCCTAATACGGAAGTGGTCTCAGTAAGTGATATGATTTACTTGAGGATAAACAAAAAAGGCTGTTAATTGGCGGTCTTTACATAAAAGGTGTGATGCTACCATTAATGATATGGAGATTACCGCATCTTGAAGCTCTTGATTTGACAGTGTGTATAAGTTTGAAAGGCATTTTCTTGTAATTGCTGTATGATTTGAGGCTGCACACCAGCAAAGCTCAACTGTCTGCTAGTATAGTTTCATTGCTTTCTCATAAAATTGCAGGGCTTAGCAAACATCACGTGACCTTGCCCATTACGTCATACTAAAATATAGCTCCTAACACGTGTTTCTCAGGTTGACACATAAACATATTGGCATACAGTTGGAAGACGTGTTTCTGAGATTGAGATATAAACGTTGGCGTGACTGTCTACATCAACTGATTTTACAGGACGATCTTGCGATTGTAGTTTAGATGAAGAGTAGTCCTCCAGCGTGGTAGCCGAACTTCATCAAAATTCCACTTTAATTTTGACATACACGTCTTCGTGCTGATATGAAAATGTACGCTAAATATAATATTGATTTCATCCCTAAAATCACCTCTTTATGGAGGTAGTTTTGCTTGGAGATTCCGCAAAAGGTAGGCCTGGATCCAACTGTCAGTAATAGTGAGTCTAGCATATACTAGAGCAAAATTCAAAATGTGTGATTTACCTTCTTTCGTCACAGAACCTCATATTGGCTACCAGTATGTTTGGATTAATTTAGGATATATATATATATATATATATATATATATATATGTCTTGGGCAATTATGCACTGCCCACAAAAAATTATACAATGGAATTGGTCTTGCAACCGGTTTGTGGTGTTGCCCATTGTCTGCGGGTCAATCGTAATCTGCAAACCAGACCGTGGGCAGTATAAACCAAGTAAAGCTTACCAGAGTTTCTGGGTACTTATAGATTTCCATAATAACCGAACAAATGTCCACCAGACGGTCTGAGGACTACAATTCTGCCCATAAACCACCAAAGATATATATATATATATATATATACATACATATATATATATATATATATATATATATATATATATATATATATATATATATATATATATATATATATATACTATTAAAGGTAGAAATATCATTCCATCTTTCTTTAATTCATAAGTTTTTGCCCTAGGCACACCCTAAAGGACCACAGACAAACGTTGTACAATCTTAACTTACCTCACAGTATCAATCATACCTGTATTTTGAATGCCAGTTGAGGGCTTACTTTGCGTTTATTTTTTTGAGCCGTGTACAATTAATTTTTCATTTCAAGTGAAGTTATGTGCATGAATACAACATTTAAACCACTGGTGGTGTTGTTACACTCTCATGAACTTAGCTGCGGGTGCAGCCTTTTGGCACAAAAATCAAGATTGTAGGATTTTAGATAATGCAAGCTTTCAAAGCACATAGACAGATTTGCTTTTGAAGCAAATTTCATTAACGGTATGGATATTACATATCTCTACTTAGGAATACAATTTCAACGTGTAAACATGCATATGATTACTGTGTACCAATAAGACATATTAGGCAACACATGTCACTTGCAACTATGCATCCAATCGGTTCCGTCTCTTTTGAACAGTTAAATAAAAGTGGTTGTTGCAGGAGTTAAATGATTACTGAATGAGCAATTTTTTAAAAGTTTTCTGGGTATACATACTGATTCGCTGCAACTATTTTTTCTAGTTTATTTCTGCTTAACGGGAAATTATGTCTGGAGTTCTTCTCGGGCACTATTGGTCCAAAAAGCACGAAACCTGTCGCGGTGTTTGACCTAGTAGTGAAGTCGCGCACCTGGTTTGAAATGATGTTCATAATTGTGCAACGTAGGGACAAGAGGAGACATTCATATTTAACTGCGATACTGGTCACTTCCTGTGTTGCCGGGGCAACGGACTGATGCTTTCAACATGATCAGGGCAGATTTGTACTATATACAACATAAACATCCATAAATAACATCTTTTCAACCAAAAGAGAGCGAATTTCTAATCAATTTAGGCATCCTTTATGTTTCAAATATATATTACTACATTTTTTAAAGATTATTCTGTGTTTGCGCTGTTTATTTTATTGATGCTAAATACATGAAGCTCCCCTCATGCAGGTGGCTCCCTCTTTTGTTCTATAGGTGCTAGAGTAGGACTGCATTTAAATATGAATACATCCTGTTAAAATGTTAAAATCTCAATGTCTTTACAATTTTCACAGACATATACAAAACGACAAGTTGTACCATGGGTTTGTGACACCTGCCAGTCGACACAATTATCAAATTTTAAACATATTAATTAGAGGTCACTGAAAAATTTAAACGTTGATTATTTCCGAAGCCATCATAGATGGAGGTGCTATTACAACTTCCATTCACATGTTATTGGCTCAGTCGCATCAAATAAATCATAAACCAAAGTTATAGGATTCAAATTTATACAAATTAGGCGAATACATAAAAAATGAAAACCTCGAATAGTTTGCAAACTATTACACGTAGAGATGCTTTCCCAAATTAATCTTCTAAGTTTGGGATATACCCGCATCCAATGGACCATGAACCGAAGGTAGAGGTGCAATTGCAACTTCAATTCATAGGTGTGTCACTAAGCCGCATCCAATGAACAATGAACCCAGGTGGTAACATTAAAATTTATGCAAATTAGGCGACCACACCAGATGTAAATCTTAAGAAGTTTCAAAACTTTTACAGGTAGAAGAGCCATTCCAACTTCATTTCATAAGTTTATGCTATAGGCGCATCCAATGTACCATAAACAAACGTTGTAAAAGTTATGCTAATTAGGAACACTTGAACATGTTAAATGAGGCAGAGGTGTCCGTCATTCCTTAAATTGTTACGTTTGTGCTACAGTAGCATCCAATCGAGCTTTAAAAACACACATGCGGATTTGCTTTTGAGCAATTTTTCTTGTTATTCTTGTAACCTTGCAAGGTTACGAGCCAATCTATTAAGAGTCTCAAAGTGGAGCGCTTAATCCATCCTATAAACCTCAACAGCGCCACTTTGACCCTGTTCTGGGATGGATTTTAAAATCAGGCGTTTGTCTCATGTGCAGGGTGTTGCTGATTGTGTAGAATTGGGTGCCTTTGTGGAAAGAAATCATGCGACAGAAGCTGTTTGGATGAAAGGGTGTCTTGAACGAAATTAACAAAATCAAAATGATAATTTAACCGTGACAATTTTTAAATGGTCGCCATGAAAAATGTTTCGAATATTTGATGCTGCTTTTGTTGCACTTTCAGTATATTGTATCTCCTGGCGTTGGTAACTAAGATTAAGATCAATAAATACTTACTTCAATAGCAAAAGCAAGTAGTTCACTTTGACGGTTGATTGTTGCGCCCGTGACAATAACGACACCCAGCATTACCAGTATGAGTTGGTAGACAGTGCACATCAGCCACGGCAAATTGGAACTACAAAGAGCAAACACATGTTTGGTTTAGACTTATTTTATCATTCAATTGGGAAAAAAAGGCAAGCCCTATACTAATCCCTCTTGCGAAAATAGACAATATTACAGGAACAAGACGAAGGAAGACACCTTCAGTGTAGTGTACGCTGCTTGCTTGTAAAAGGACTTTAGTTATATAAATATATATTGGAACCTGTCTTAAGGGACCACCCACAGGACTTGTAAAATGGTCCTTTCGGGCAGGTGGTCCCTTAAGGCAGGTAAAATCAAACCAAAATATGCTAATGCAGATATTGAGTGGTCCTTTGGCACAGGTGGTCCCTTAGGAGAGGTGGGCTCATACGTAGGTTGTACTGTATACATATATATAGCTAACAAAACGAGGATAACGGACACTAGATTGAAGAACAATAAATGAAGGAATTGAACATAACAAAGACGAGAAAGATAGTGGGGCACGAATCTGCTGAGCCGGTTATGTCCATCAGGACCTGATGATTAGAACAGGTCATATGGTACAATTATGTGGTGACATGAAATTGAAACCTTTTAGTGTCATCAATATAGTCTTAGACTGCTAAGAATATCAACTTATCATTTTCAAAACTACAAGCAGCAGAACCGAAAGGTGGAGTTTGAAGTGTGAAGGGAATAAGGTTTATCGTAGCTGTATGTATTTAATTGTGAGGATAAAATATCAAGGATAAAAAGAAGTGCAAACATCTTCAACTCTGGTACCGCACACACAACCAGACTTTCGCGCCGATTTGACACAAATGCTTGTTAAGCTAGCTGAGGCCCATACGTAGTCCAGCATATAATACAGCGTATTTTCTTTTACAAAATGTAATAAATGGAAGGGTCTTTCACTGGGCGTAAAGGAAGGGTCTGAATTTTGCTTCTAAATTGTGACAGGGAAGGGGCATTCCTTGCTTGCGAAGCAGAATCTGTTTTTGTTTTTGTTCTGATGTTTAAATACAGAATACTGTTAATATTTATTGCTGCACCCCAGAGCTTATGGTTGCTGACATTGTTCAATTGGTGTTATGGGATAAAATTGGGGAGGGGTTGGTTGTTGCTTCCTAGAAATAATCAAAGCATTGATCTGTCTTTGACGCGTTAAAGGATACTAACCAGTCAATTCACCATTCAAAAACTAAAGAAGATCAGAGTTTAACTCATTCCATTCCAGTCCCTGATTTTCCGTATATTTACCTAGATTTAAGACAACAATTACATATTTAAATTCTTCATAGGAAGAGCTTTCGTTCAAGTACCAACATGCCTATAGTCTTAAGTCAGTGGTTCTGGCACTGGCTGGCAAGTCATGCTGCAGCTGCCGCAAGGCTTAATTAGTCTCCAATTACGTCTTTGGCAATTTGGTGATTCACATTCTTTTTGGTTAGAAATAAGCACTGAACCACGAAAGAATATTTCCACTTATACCGCTTTTGGCTAACCTATGCAATAAGCCCTGACCTCTTTCTGTAAATCAACAGCCAAAGATAATTCATGATAGAATGAAAGTAACTGATTAACAGCAGAGTCACCGGGTATCAACCCAGATTGATTTGCGCCTATAATCATGTTGTCTTTAAAGAAGTCTAAAACGTGTTAAGATATAATTTTCTACTTGACTTTCCTGCTAAACAAAAATACAGACTTGTAATTGTTACATTAATTTGTTTCTCCTTTTTTGTACAGGAGAAAAACATTGGCCTTTTTCTACTCAGGAAGGAACGTGTTTTTCTGTAGAGATAGATTGAACAATTTAGTAAGAGGTATATAATTCAAAGGTGTGGCTTCATGGAGGAGTTTGGGGCCATGATTGTCTGGACCAGTGGCCTTTGTGACTTCATGTTCAGCTATCCCTATATCATTGAAAGTTTTGTAAGGTGACTCGGCCTGTGGGAGATTACCAGGGTATGTGCAGTTGAAATGTCAATGTTGTCTTGACCCTGGAATAAATTTTTGAAGGACTCAGCTTTTGACAGGCTATCGGTTACATGATTATCGTTAATGGGTAGTGATGGTATTGTAGTAGATTGATTGCCTGGTATAAAATGTTCAACTATCAGCCCCCATGCCTTTTTAACCCCTCGGACCACAAGCAGGGAGTCACAAAGATTATTATTAAATTCACTCTTAGCGAGCTTTGATTTTTCTTGATAGGTATGACAAAGTTCATTGTGTCATAGAGCAACACTTTCTGGAGTTGACAGCTGTTGCCCACATGATTTAAATTTGGCCTTTGCATGCGCTCTTATGACTTTGCGTTTAAAGCAGTGAAGTGTAGAATTGTACCACGGTAGATCATCATGTCGAATCGTTCCATCTTTATTTGAGATACAGTGCTGTGCCTCTAGTAAAATGTAAGCGTTCTGAACATGCCAGGCAGAATCTGTCTACATCATTTGACTGGAAGCAACTGTCCCATCCAGGTAATTTCGAAATTGGTTGAAATCTGCTTTCTTGAAGTCTCAAATTTGTCTCACGTATACAGGATCTTTTTTACATTGAAATTTAGTGTTGATTGAAATAATACAATGGTCACAGTGAGCTACTGCAGGAGTCACTCTGTGTTGAGATAGGAAGTTGGGGATGTTTGAAATGAATTGGTCCAAACAGGTAGCCGTATTTCGGTAATTCGTGTAGGCTTGTCAATATGCCAAGAAGGTAAATTAGCGGTAAAAAAGTCTTTAAATCAACGCCTAGAAGGATTACTTCAATTAGAATTAAGATTACCCGTGATAATAATGTTCCTGATACTGGATTCTTTACTTGATCAATACTAGCTTGAAAATATTCTAAAAAAGAACTACTTGCGAACCGGGGCCTTTACGCAACACACAGAAGGAATTTATTATTAAGCACCATTATTTCAGCCCAAATTAGCTCTACATCAGGAGACTCAAAATCATGACGCCTTGAAATTCAGAACAATGAAAGGCTACTCAGGCACCAGGTCCAAGCCGGCGATCCCTGCGCAATATATCGTGAAAGCCTGGCACAAATACAGATCATCCGGCGTCCAGTCAGTCAGGAATAATTCGGACTATGCTTTTATGTCAAATTCATTTGAGATATCTGCACGAATGTGCCTTAATTTATCTTGGTTTAGACGTCTTATGTTTAAAGGACATAATTTCATGTTACGAAGGCCGCTTTCCGGACCAACATTAAGATTAATATCACCTGCGAGCAGCATTAGAAAAGGGCAGATTAGTACCAGGTAAAAACCCAAACAAGTACATATCCTGTTCTCCTCTCAATAATAAATGTAAGCTACAAACAAGAACCGACGATACATAGCGGGGCAGCTATATACAAAAATGCCAGCAAGCCATAAATAAAACAATAAGAAAAGTACGAGAATCGGGATAGGATCATATTTACATGCATGTAAAGTGTACATATGTGATTGTAGTACCTGGGACGGCTGTGCACATGAAGTGGAAGTACCAACTATAGCATATCTTTTGCAGTGAAGTAACACGTATAAATTTGTAAGTACAGCAAACAAGAAATTTTGTTAAGAGGACGCGTCGCAGCCACACGGTGTCGAAACATAAAGAATATAAAAGTACACACCGTACAAGAATAATACATTTTTCGTATAGTGGAAAACATATAGTGTCGGAATGAATACATAACCCCTTGATTATCATTACAAAACATGTCACTGAGAACACAAAATACCATTGGAGTATAAATGTAAACCGCACTTGAGCTGATGTAGACAAGTTCGTTATACATAGTCGAAGTGAGAGTTGTCAATACAGACTATGCATTAACCCAAAGCCATTATTAACATGCTAGCATTCCTACCGGCAGAAAAGCAAACTACACAGTCACGATTCAACACGAGGCTTGGGTGAGTGTACATTCTCAAGCAGGCTTCTAATTATAGATTTACCCAGCCTCGTTCTGAGTTTGGGGTGTCCCAGTATATTCTTTGTTGGATGCTGCACATGGCGTCGGCCTAGTGTGTGATACAGCAGTCTCTTTAAAACTTCTAAAACTGCATTGATGTTGTAAAAACAGTCATATTGACATGTTTATGATACAGCCAGGGAACAGGACTGCACATGCAGCCACTTCATTGCCAGATTATCTCTGTATAAACAGGTCTGCTAATGCCCTGAGCCCATATCATACCCTCATTCTGCAGTCATTTGGGACTTTGTTTTCCTTTATGGGCGGGTCCATTAAGCATACACAGCTTGTTGATGTACCATTCGACAGGTCTGACCCTCCTCTTTCTGAATATACATATATGTGATACCCCTACTTCAACCATAAAGGCCTGGGATTGGCTGAAAGGCTGCCTTGTCATAGACCCCTAGAAAGACACTTTGTTGATTGACAAGGACCAGACTGGAACCCGGGAGATTCTAACACCACAGGAATGTTTATTGAGGCTATCTGGTGTCATGGAAGCGTAAATTAGTCAGTTAATAGCAAAAACATGTGTTTCCTGGGTACACTACTCTTTGATCAAAGCAAGGTCCTTCTGTTGGACAAGGGTCATTTTGAATTTCTTTACTGCTTGGTCCAAGAGGGCTTTCCACATAATTATCATTCTAAATGATGCTGAAGGTCAGAAACTTTTGATAAAATAAAGTTTGTAAATCCAATTCACTTATATATCAAAGCTGAAGGCCATTTTCTTTTCTTATTGTTTGTATGGAATTTTACAGTGCAGGAGCAGTCAGGGAGTCAGGCTGGTCATGTGACCACCACCCTGCCTGCTGATTGGCTGTTAACTTACCCTGGCACTTTGGCTGTCTGCTAATGCAGCACATGCATGTGGGTTTACCAGTTTCAATTAGGTACAATGTTACAGCAATGGAAACTACCTTTCATGTCCAAAAGATGTATACCCTTTTGACTGCATGCTTGCCAATCCCATCCTCTGAGAGGAAATACCCCTTTCCAGTTATTTTGGAATGCTGATGGGGCAGGTCACTGTCAGACTGTATTAAAGTGGGGGTACCACTGAATATTGACAATTGCAAATATGTTTGATAGTATGTAATGATATATAAACTACCACAGTCTATGCCATCATTCTTTTCATTTAATTCTCATGTACCAAGTAGTCTTCTAAGCATGATACAACTTGTAGTTATGTCTTACCCTATTCATTAATTATGTGTTGTTCCAATTTTTTAAGCTACACCTTGTCTGTCTTGTGTAAACATGGCAAAAGCAATCACACACGGCATTCTGTGTGCTACTCGAGGGACACACATGCAGACAAGCATGCTGCTGGTAGCCTGATATCAAACCGAGGCTCTCTTATCTTGGCTAAAAGTAACAATTACCAAAGCGGGCCCCAGAATCTTGACTGATTTACAAGATGAACTAGGATAATTTACCGATATGAATATAAAAATAAGTGAACCTATATGGGATACAACATGAAGATGTATGTATTTGAAGTGCTCCTATTCGTTCAGACGACCTCTAATGACGATCAGTGCGAGTGCATTGCAGTGCAAGTATTGGATATGATTGTGACGATTTGGAGTAGCTGTCCTGATTACAAATATATTTATTACGGAAATATACTATACAGAGTGCAAAATATTTATGAATCCTAGGTGAAATTTAATAATAATATTGGCATTAGTTACTTAACATTACCTCTCGACCACCATTTGCCAAGACCTCTGTGTCTGGGTCAAATGTCCAAGAAGCTGAGTTCAATCACTTGATTTCCCCCCAAACCCCCCCCAAAACCTGACTGTCCCATGGTCCCATTGCTCGGGTCCTGTGGATCCATGATTCCTGGTGCACATGCTCACTGTAGCATCCTCCCTTTTTTGAGCGCCAATATTGACTTCCTTGTTAAAGTTGGGAGCCCATGAACTTTTTGTTCACATCACTGCTTAAGTGCTTCATGCACATTCCCTTCTATGGAAAACCTTTTCTTAGTAGTCCTGGACTGTCTGGAGACCTAGAGAGCTGATTTCTGATCTGCTGATACCTTTGAAATGATTGGCAGTAGAGCTGGTCGTTTGGCTTTAAACCTTAGTTTTCAAGATGACATCTTGACGTTGAGATTACAGAGAGAGAGAGAGAGAGAGAGAGAGAGAGACAGAGAGAGAGGACAGTGCGAGCCAGACTATTGATGCTTGACAGCATCTGTGGAATTTGTTTTTTAGCCTCCCTGCGCTCCTCAGAGTAAAATTTTGCTTATTATTTTATTTTTCCAAGAGGGCGATATGGCAGGTTAAATCGCGGGCAGAGGGAGGACATTGGCATTAGGCATGGCTGTTTGACAGCGTGCTGTGGGAGTGCAACCAGTGACCACTTTTCTTTATCCCCTGTTGGATAAATAGAAGTAGGACTCACATGGCAGCCTGGGATCATGATCACTGCTTTTGTCGTCAATCATGACTTGACCACATATCTTCTTGTGATTACATGTAGGTTTTGTGTTAGGTAGGGGGATGACACCTGTCTTCTCCCCCTATGATGCCACTGGAAATGCAAAGCAAACCCACACGGGCTGCACGCATGCTCAAGTGATTACTGCTGCCTCACCCTGAACCCCCTTGGGAGAAGGGGTGTGCATAGTCACAAGTCGGGTAGTCAAAGATCACTTCATGGAGATCTCAAGCACTCTTCACCACCCAAGTGACAACCGCGGCTCCTTGCTTACTAAACTGGGAATCTTGTCAGTGTTGGAGACACTGGCATGCACCTGGCACATGGAGTGGATCTGATCCATCATCTGTTTTCTTCCCCGTAGCCCACCATTTGGATTCTTATCTGAAGAGGCAGGCTAAGTGCAAGTTGGATCTTTTGAGATCTTGGTCCCTCAAGTCCAAACAGTACCACTCCATGAAGGCTTATTTGGAACCTACGGGTTATCATCTAGGCATCTTGGAACCTTAGCAAGTCGAAGCACTTGGATCATAAGTCCAAGCAATCTGGAAAACCACCCAACCCGTGATGAACTTCCTGGACTCCCAGTTCCAAGGGCTTGGATCGTAAGTCTAGGTAACCTGGAGAGAGAATGAAGGCACCAAAGTCTGTGGTGGTGCCTTCTGTCTTTAATGGCCCTTCAGCCTCTGCAGTAGTGGCCCCTCTGGTGACTCAATTGCCACCTTCATTGAATCCAACTGCAGTGAGGGGTTTGACGCCACTGCTGCTGAGTGCGAGCACATTCTGATGCCACAGCAGCTTGCTGCCTCTGCTTTGAGTCGGCTCTCTCTTGGCCCTGGGGCTTGGGGGCTCCCCAAACTCCTCCAGGATCCCTCCTGCCAGCAGGTAAATCAGTCAGCAGCAGCTGTGTACCCTAAGCCAAGCCTCCTAGAGACCCAGCAGACACCCTCCAGCCAGCAGACTCCTTAGTCAGCGGCTGCTGTGCCTCCTGCTACTGGTCTGCCAAAGGCCCCTCTCTCTCCAGCTTCGCATGGGCTGAGCAGTCAATGGTGGCTTTTGAGGATGCGAGGATGGTGAAAAAGCTCTTGCTACTCCTATGCCTGGTGCAGTGACAGACCCTCTGCTGTCACAAAGGGCCACCACATCATCCATTGACAATATGTTGTTCAACTAGGCTTTGGATCTCAATGCTCCCTTCAGGAGTCCTAAGTCTTTGAACCTCTACATGGAAGCAGAGGATGAGCTTCTGTTTTCAGATGCATTTTTTGGAAGATCCCTCCCAAGTTCAAGGCGTCGACCCTCACACCTTAGTCAGTCTGACCGGCTGAGTTTGATGGCGACTTTGGGGCATGTAGAACAGCCTTCCATATCCATGTACACCACTTCAACTCTGCCACAGGGCTTTGAGCAAAGCTTTCATTCAGAGCCTGGTTGGTGACCAAACGATGGTCCTAACAGAGGAGGAGAGGCACAGGTCCATTGCACTGTCTTGCCGGGGCTTGTCCCTGCAGGACACACATCAATGCACCCCTATTCCTCTCTTGCCCTTTTTAGCTGAGTTTTATGAAAAACTTACAGCTAAGACTGGCAGCACACAGGTTCCTGTAGAGCTGCCAATGCCCAGCTACTTGTGCCAAGGGCGACTCCTTCCAAAACCAGATGTACATGGGTGATGGTATTCTGCACTGGAGCAGATCATCCCTTCTCTTTCACTGGCAGTGGATTTGGATTGGGAGGAGTTTGATGCATAGTAGTCAGAGTCCATTAAATATGCTGAGGCCTTCAAGTAATTTGAGGAAGATGTCAGGGGATTCATACGTATGGTGGTGTACTCCAGGTCACTCAAAGAATTGTTATCCCTATCCTAATCCAGCTGTGTATCTTTTTTTTGGGGGGGGGGGGCTTTTCTAATCCTGGGAGTAATGAAAATAGGGCCTTCCAGCGGCACATACACAGTACACTCCTACATTGGAGTCCCCCCACCCATCACATTGAGAACATGCAATTTTATAGACAATCCCGAATGCCCTAAACACAACAAAACATGGGACAAGCAACATAGAACGTGTATAAGCAATGCTATACACAGACACAGGTATATATATATATATACATATATATATATATATATATATATATATATATATATATATATATATATATATATATATATAATTATATTAAATCAACGGATGAAACGTCAGTACTACAAAATACATTATATGTATACTGAACCCCAATGAAAAGTATCCACATAAAAAAATTAACACACTAATTTTGTAAGTTACTAAGTACTGTGTGTGCATATATGCATGGTTTGGAGCCTACATCAGGGTCATTCAGGACAACTTTTTAACTTTTGCTGGGTTGTTACATAATGCATGTGACTTTTGTGCACCGAATATGGCTTCTGACCACCACTCCTATTGGATGGCTAAAATGACCTGATGTTTTCAGTGGCTTTAAAAAGGGATGTTCAGCCAAGAAAAAAGCCAGTGGTCTCAGGTGTGTTGAGGCGATCATGCCGCGTCTGAGCCAAGGTCAAAGACACCATGCTTTGGGGCTTGCAGAGGGTGGAGTCCCAATCACTCAAATCGCACAAAGAATGGGGTGTACTCGGCGCACCATCCAACGACTAATTGAACGGCAACAAGAAACTGGATCCGTAGATGATCGGCCTAGGCCTGGCCGAGAAAGAGTGACAACACCTGGCCAAGACCGTCACATCCGGCTGATGCACCTGCGAGACCGTTTCCGTACAGCAGCCCAAACAGCCCGTGAGACTCAAGGGGTGAATCACCGTCCTGTCAGTAGTTCTACTGTGGAGAGGCGACTGAGGAGCAGTGGCCTAACAGCCAGAAGACCTTACAGGGGTAACCTGCTGACCCAACCCAGAAGAGAAAGACGACTGCAGTGGTGTAGAGCACACTCCAGGTGGACTCGCCAGCAGTGGAATACCGTCCTTTTTACTGACGAGTCCCGTTTTTGTGTCAGCAGAGCAGATGGCAGAGAACGTGTGTGGCGCCGGACTGGGGAGAGATATGCAGATGCCTGTGTCCGTCAGGCAGATCGATGGGGTGGACCCTCTGTCATGGTGTGGGCAGGCATCAGCAACCGCTACCGGACACCCCTAGTGGTCATTCAAGGGATCCTCAATGCTAGGCGGTACATTGATGAGGTGCTGGAGCCGCACATGGTCCCATTTATGGAGCAGCATCAAGATCTGGCGATCTTTGGGCAGGACAATGCACGTGCACACTCTGCAAGATTAACAATGAACTTTCTCAATGAGAACAACATCAATGTCATGGAATGGCCAGCGTTCTCACCCGATCTGAGCCCTATTGAACATTTGTGTGATCAGTTAGGCCAAGGTATTCAACGGAGGACACCTAGGCCTACTACCCGAAACCAGCTGATCCAAGCTCTGCAGGAAGAATGGAATAATGTTCCCCAACACAGAATTCAAACCCTGGTCAGCAGTATGCGCCGCAGATGTATAGCATGTGTTGATGCTCGAGGTGGCCACATCCCATATTGAACAGAAAAATTTGTGTGACTTTCAATTAGGGCAGTTAATGACATTTTTTGCCTGTAAGTGACGTTAATGTCGGTAGAGCGTGACATTATTTTTACGCCAGAAAAGTGAATGCTTTGTTAAGTTCTAAGCACGTCTAGGTATGAAATGTTTCAAGTATAAACAATAAAATACTTCAAAATTGGCATGTGGATACTTTTCATTGGGGTTCAGTATAGTTATAAATGTACTTGAGAACAAGGGCGGGACTTTGTCGAGCAATTATATAGCTGGTACATGCAAACCCATGTGGAGGTACCATCCAAAACGTCAACATAAGGAGTTGCGAAGCAGTGATCCCAATGTACGAATAACACGGGAACATTATTGCTGTTGCGTATATATATATATACGCGTTCTGTTGGAAAATCCTATGTACCTTTACGAATACTACTTTGAATACGGTTAGGGCACTGTCTGCTACAAGATACGTCTAGAAAACCAACAGGGGTTGCCCGTATGTTTGCTTGTGTGCTTACTGGAGTATCACATGTACTTGTAAGACTATAATGTCATTAATGAGCCGACCGTAGAAAGAGTTACTGACATCAATATAAAATAAAACATGGGCGTGAACACCTTGGCCATTTTATACATGGGGCGTGACATGGTGGTGACCAGAAAGAAAATGATTGTTTACATTTTTCCATTTCCAGCCTTTCATCTTCCACGAGCAAGGCCGCTTTCAAAGTGCCACATGGATGGCATGCCGATTGCCTGTACTCTAGCGCTATGCACACCACATCAATACTGCACTTCCGCATTGGTGTTTCCGTATTTAACCACCAGGTGACAGCAGTGAAATTGGAACTTGCAGGTTGGGTAGGCTTGGTGGCACCCATACTGTTGTATTGAAGCAATCTTATTGTTGTGACATGTCCTGGATATATATGTGCACATAGTTATTCCATTCACAAAACTAGCATTGGAGTCGCCGAGAGAATAAAGGAAAAGTGCGAAATGCATAATGCATTAACATGTTAAGTTGGGATGGTGGCATATAACACATGAACCTGATGGTATCTTTATAGGGAGTAATATACTATATAGTTTATTCCTGTCTGCTTTTACTAATAGTAGAGTCCGTTTTTCTCTTTCGCTATAAATGCAGAGTAGCTGAGAAAATGTTTTAGTACAGTATTATACACTTGAAGGCAGAGTCAACACGTTTTCTATTCTCTGTGGCCACTTGTACCCTCGTAGACAAACCACTATGCCAAATGATTTAACTATATTAACTATTAATAGGGAAATTTTCCAAAACATATTGATGAGAAGATTGCAAAGGGGTCAGCCGAAACTGTTTTCTATCGCTACAATCTATGCAAACTTGGAAAGGTTAAGTTACACTGTTATTCTCTTCTATGTACACTCTGGCTGGTTGGATGAGTACATACATTCAGTGTTAATAAATGGGAATAAAATGAAATAACTATATCGTGGGTGCTTCTTTAAAATTATATGTTTATGCATGTTTGCCGTCATTTTAAGTCACGTCAACCTCATCTTAACATAACCTTTTTCGTTCCTATTTTGAACGTTGGGCCACGCAAATGCAAATACAGTGATGGACATTGTAAACATATGGGCGTCTGTCAGATTTACGATGATCAGGTTACTGTGCATTGATTACTGTTGACACTGACATTTTACACTTAACCAGGATGACGAATGCTGGAACGTTTAAGACTTTGAAATGTTTATGTGAATTCATTGACATATCGTGAATTCGAACCATTAGCACAATGACGTTTAATGCTTTGCAATGTTTATATGAACCTATTTTATATATCGTGAATTGGAACCACGAGCACATTGATGTATTTTTGCATACAAGCTTGATGCTTTAAATGCTTCAATTTGGCCGCATTTCGAACCAGTATGACTAAGCGATATTTGGCCAAGCATGTGTAAACACACATAAATAATTTAATAGAATACTGGACATGATAAAAAATCGTTTGCTGCGACAGGAAATTAAGTTTGTCATTCAACCCTTTCCCAATCAAATACTCCCAAAAGCAATCCGATAAAAACTGTCGTCTGTTTTAATTTTGTTATTTAATTTCTTGTTAACAGAAACAACTTTTGCATAAAATTGTTGATTAGACCTATCACAATTGCACGCGCGACATTTGTTGGCAACCAATTTATCTCACCAGAAATTATTGCATAATTTCTGCTCATGCTTTTCCTGGCCAGATGTTACACAATTTGGTAATATACCTCTGTAAATGGAATGGAGGTTTTCGTAATTATTTATCATAGGTTTAATAATATGGCTATATATAGGCATTATCATATATTAATTCAGAATATACCTCATTCACAACGGAGAGACTTACGTCTCGCCGTGGGTAAGATCCATCCAATAACGGTACTGGAGGATGTTTTTGCTTTAAACGGATTCCATATTGACATGAAACCATTATGCAGAGATTTGACAATCAGATCTTCAAAATAGCTTTCACCAGCTTTGGTATATGTACAGAATTCAGAAAAATAAACAAGAAATAAACATTTACTTATCCTTAATGTGTTTTTCCTCATAATCCACATTCGTATGTGATATGTCTTTCTCAACCACCACTTCACCGTCCGCCAAGGTCGGCCAGGTAGACATGTTGGTAGATATGAATTGCCAACGGTTCAGCTTTGAGAAATTAGTTTCCTGACGGCTGTTCGTAGTTTTTTCTTAATTCAAATGTAAAGCAGATGGCACTCTGCAATTTAAGCGATAAAAATAAATTTATTTGCAAGGCACAAACTGGTCATCATGATGCACTCACCACATTATGGGCTGCCTTATGTGTTCAAGTGCAGATCTAACAGTGCTCAGCGACCACAGATAGTTTTATAGTTTATTATAAGATATATACCGCATGATATTTTCATGTTCATTTGCAACAAACAGAAAATTTAAAAAATCGCTTCGTTTGCCACGTCAGCCAATGGGGATACATGTTTACGTTAATGTTTATGTGTGACATTAAAAAAATCATATTTCAGTTTCTATGCCTACTTTATATAATTGTTTCCGGTAAAAGGTAAGCCTTCAACTATGAGAAGACAAATACGTTCCCCTTACCGAATATCCTTTTTCTTTGATGCGCACCCAGGGCTCGCTGCCATCCAAAACATGTAGTTTGCTCGGTCCTGGAAGTGAGACTCTTTGCGTGGCGTCTTATTAAAGCTGTCTGTCAACACAGGTATTTTGTGTTTGGACCCTATGTCCGTAATAACAAGACAAACAACAGCTTGTTTGTATAGATAGTATGCTCTATGCGGATGCTGATTTTATTGCTGGGCACAAGAAAACATATACCAGGTACATATATATGACGATGTACATATAGGATATTTATAGGAGATACAAATACAAATGCCAATTCCAATTATACAATAACAATCAAATCTTGAAATAGAATGCCAGATCTTAGTAAAATACATTAATACAAAGCCCCCCTCCAAAACCATAGATTAATGCCCTAAATCAAAATGGTCCAAAAAAACTCTGGAAAACGTTAGGTATCCTGAATAAATTTTCAATGAAAAACGACCAAATTTGCGACAATTTTATCACATTTTCGACTAAGGAATCGCTGCGAACAGGGCTTAGGATAATTTCTCTCCGTACCCCGCTCACTAAAAGGGGGCAAAGAGTCACATGATCTGCATTCACTGCTCTCAAACAGCCACCCCGGAGGTCGACCTATTACATATTCATGCGGCCAAAACACCATTTATGCATGTAGTTTAAATAAATTAGCTACCAATATTTAATCAGTTGTAACCCGAGACTACTTATAACTGAGAGCCGTTGCTACTAAACTATCTTCTAAGTATCTGTCTTTCAATTTGGATTTTCTGATTTCGACTTCCCATGACGTTTAATCATACGATCCTGCACAGCCATATTTGCTACCCTGCTGGCCTCACCTGATCGAAGGACTGGATCGTATATTTATGAATATCGAGAAGGAATTCTTTAAGTCAGAACCGAGCGATTTCATTTACTCTTGTTTAACGAAATGCTTTTTCCGGAAAGTTAAGTTTGAAATGTCCTTTACTACGCTTATTCTGTTTAAAAATAATGTCGTATGACAGTAGATTGAGGCCACTACACAAAATAAATCTCCAGATTACAAACCGGGCAAGTTATTTTACCAGATCTATTGATCATCATAGTTGGACCATCTTTATATATTGGTCCGTCTTACTTTTAGTATTATGAAGTAACATATATGTGTAAAAAATTCTCAATTTCCTTGCAACATAATGCTGTCGGTTCTCTAAAACGTAGGGAACCGACAAAGGCTATCAAGCATACAGTGACATCTCGTCTTTCCATGGTATCCTCATGATCGATATAGTCCTTGTAAGGCTGATATTGGGATGGGCGATTTATGAATTACAGGTTTTGCAAACAAACGTTTCGCAGCCTCAAGTACGTTCATAACGAGACAATTGTCAACAGAGTTAAGCAAACTGTCCACATAATTATGCACCCATTTTAAACTCCCCCATTCACTGTCAATTTTAATCCTTAATAGAGTTTTGATACCAGCTAATGTATATTTCTGGGTAGGAATAGTCTTGAGTTGGAACAATGGTCTGAGTGGGATTTTTTCTAAACTGGATGTCCTGTGAGATTTAATGTCTATAGATAGTTAATCATGATACTGAGTTCTTATAAACTAGGATGTATATGTTTCTGGGAGTGCACATGCCAGTTCCCATAGGTGTATACTATTCTGGGTAGTGGTTTGTAAACGTCATGACTGGTCCTTTGGTATTATGCAGTGATTTTGGTATGGAGCTGTGTCCAGGGCCCAGTAGAACTTGTATTATTCTTGCAGAATTTAAAGTTTAACCCTCCCCCCCTTAAACCGACCAAAACCGACCGGTGGTCAAATGTCGTCTGCTTCAGTGTTTTCAACTAATTTTAACAGTTATGAAAAACAATTTGACTGAGAAATGTACACGAGACTTATCAAGATCACATGTCCGAGGTCAACAGCTTTCCTTGGCATGGGTTGGGCACTGAGTGCCCAACCGATGCCAAGGAAAGCTGTTGACTCAGTCTTAATTCAAGAGGGAAAGGGATAATATGAAAAATCATAGTCTTAGAAGTATGGATGATATATCCCAGTCTTTTCATAGTCTGGCCTTTAATTTGTTTGTTGTCTGGGCTTTTGCTGTCGAGTAACTCAGGCTGTCCCATTTGTCTGTGACTCATGTTGACCGGAAGTTAGACCCAACACCTGTCACTCTCTTTGTGTAGTTTGTAATTATGCCCTCTTGTCCTAAAACATAGGGATGGTGTGAATAATTCTGTGTTGTTCCAACGAGTACATCTTGTGTTTGCAATTAAGGTATCATACCCATGTAGTATTTCAAAACTTTGCAGGACGTCAACTCTTTTGCGCTGAAATAGTAAAGTTGGCAGTTGAAGCTTTCTAAGTCGTTCTGAGTGGGAAGTTCCTGAATGTCCGGGATCAGTTCAGTGCCTCAGGGCCGTACTCTTTCAGTGCCATCTTGGCTCCTCTCAAAATGTGGTGACCATGCAGAGGATGCATATTCCAGGTGTGGTCATACAAATGATCAGTGTAAAAAAAACAGATGCTGACCTTTTTGTCGTCCATCAATTTCATAAAAATTGCTAGGTCCATCGGTTTGGGCAGGAAAAATGCATATACTCTCTGCAAACTGTGCCTGATGACGGAAGAGCAGCTGGACATAAGTATGAATGGTCCCGGCAGCTTTGCAGCATAAAAAATATCATGGAACCAGTGCATATACCGTCTAAGCTCTTGTGGGAGCTCCTAAGAATGGGCTGACCATGACTGCAATAGGGTATTGTGTTGCTGTAGATACTGCATGCTGACTCCAGCAATGTGTGGTCATGCTGACCTTTTTGTCGTCCATCCAGTTGAAACAGTAACCCTGGATATTGTTGGATCCATTCGTGAATTGTGGGCAGGATCTCACCCGGATTTCACCCACGTAGTCCCAACCTGTTAGTTTTTTGTTCACCCTGATGAGAGCAGCTCTCCCTGTTGCTATAATTGCTCCCCCCCCCCACACACACACATCATGGCACTGCCTACCCCGTAGCAGTCATATTCAACAATACATCCATATACAAACCTCTCAGAAGACATTCGTCGAACCCTTATTCTTCCATCATGGAAATCCAAGCAGAATCGGGATTCATCTGACAACATCACTCTGTTCCATTGATTTCTGATCCAGGCTGTATGTTCCTCACACCACTGCTCCTGTTGTGTCTTGTGTGTAGGACCGAGAGGGATGCGAATGGAAGGGCTGTACACCTTCAGTTTGGCCATAGTGGAATAAGGATTGGCCGACAGTAGTCTCTTGTTAATGGCATTCTGTGATGCTCTGCTGTTGCTGCTGGCGCCACTGCTAATGATGCCTTTCAGTGGGAAGAAACCTATGCCTTGTCACATACTGGGTCAAGTAACAGTCATCCGTTCCATCTGACAGTCTTGGTTGCACAGATCCAGCCTTTCTCATGCATCCTCTGGTTTCCTGGAAATGGTCCCACCACCTTTTTACTGATGGGCTGGGTCACCCAGTTATCCTGGCCACCTCCCGCTGTCAAATTTAGACAGTTGTGAGTGACCCGTACGCTGTGGCATTGTGGATTCACATTGATCCCATGCCCCGCCCCCCCTTATGAAGCCCATAGAAACCGCAATACCAGACACACTTTTCACACATCTCTGGCTGTTGTCTTGTTTTCAGGACACTTTGTGTGTGTGTGTGTGTGACTGCTCAGGCATACCTGAAGCTATCATGTTGCTGTAACATATTATGCCATGCCTCCTTTGTTTTCTCAAGGGATATGTATGTCACCTGCTTACACATATATCCCTGCTTTAAATTTCTATGGCTAAATTTCAACACAGGACTGATTTGCTTTGGTGAATACATTTTAAAATGCATTTATATTCATCAAAACAAAGAAGGCATTGTATGAAAAGGATACATCCCTTGTTCTCGTGATTTGTCTGGAATCCTGCATTTTTAAATCCCTACGCTTCGCTCCGGGATTTAAAAAAGCAGGATTCCAGATAAATCACTTGAACTTGGGATGTATCCTAATCATATTCCATGCGACACCCATGTTAAACCAAAGGGGATAGCATTTTTCCCGCAGCAGTATATACCAAACCATTTTATACTGTACAGTGGATTCTATTCAGCCTTACTTTGTCATATATATACTGAACCAAACAAATAACGCAACCCTTAAACTTTTTAACTGAAATATTTATTGTTACTTTCATATCACAGAAACAAATTAGATCCATATTCTGCAGTCTTTTTGGCATAACATGTGAAAAACAAAAACTTGAAACTGTCAACGAGGGCGCGACCAGCTGGCAGCAAACAGGACAACATTGATTTGTAAAGTTCACAAATTGGCATGTCCACTAATACTGTGTGTGACCACCATCAGCATCTGTAACTGCTATGCAACGTCGGCGCATGGATGACACTAGCCGCTGCAACATCTGCTGGGACACACGATCTCACTCTTCTTGAAGAGCCTGGCGAAGCTGCTGGCGGTTGGCGGGCGCTGGATCCCGTCTCCGAACACGCTGGTCAAGGTAGTCCCAAAGATGCTCAATGGGATTGATATCAGGTGAGAAGGCTGGCCATGGCAAAACGTTAATTTCTTCTCCTTGCAAAAAAATCCATCGTCAGTCTAGCGGCATGGGGCCGAGCATTGTCCTGTTGAAGCAAGTGGAGTTGGTGGTGTCTAATGAAAGGGACATCAACAGGCTGAAGGATCCCATCCCTCTAACGGGCAGTGTTAAGATTGCCTTCAATGAAGATTAGCTGGATTTTGGCTGTGAATGAAATTCCACCCCACACCATCACTGATGCACCTCCAAATCGATCTGTTTCCAGCAAACAGGCATCTCAGTAGCGTTCTCCCCTTCGTCGCCAAACACGTGTCCTACCATCTGCATGATACAGGGTGAAGCGGGATTCATCGGTGAATAGCACATCCCTCCACTGTTGATGGGTCCAGCGAGTATGGGCAGTAGCCCATTGTCGTCGGGCTTGCCTTCTTGCCTGTGTCAAAATTTGACACCTGTAAGGACGCCTGGCATGTAGATGGTGTTCTTGTAGTCTATTACGGACTGTCTGGGCAGATATTCTGTTATTGGTTATGCCAGGTGTCTGTTATGCAGTTCTAGTGGCTGGTCGAGTTCTGTTCCACAGATGTGACACCCTGATGTGTCTGTCTTGTGCAGGTGTGGTTTCTCTTGGTCTCCCAGGACGCTGTCTATCAGCTGTGGCCCCAGTCTCCTGGAATCAAGCAAGTCTGGATATAGTGGATTTGTGGACTTGCAGTCTTCTTGCCACTTCTGCTGCAGATAAACAAGCCTGTAGCATGCCAATTCCTCTCTCCCGATCTACTGTTGATAATCGACCCATAGTTCTTGGAATACTGTGCCAAATGAATCCCATGCTGCCCTTTTATTGTCCGTGAGGGGCTACACCCAGTAAAGGTGCGAATGTTTTAGTCATGTGGGTAACACTGAATCCTGCAGTTGTCCTTGATTCAGCACAACCACCAAACTTTGAAAACCTCATATCCTCGCACACAGTTACGCTTGGGCTGATTTCAATGTGGCCTTTTCCTGTCCCAGAATCAAAGACTTGGCAACCTTAATTTCAGGTGTCAGAGACTTGCGTAAAATAGCCTGCTGTAGTCACTCTCGATTCGTGACAATGACCCCATGGCAAGGTCAGGGTACTCGACCTTGAGGTCACACTACTTGGTGCATTATTTTAGACTGATTTCACAACGGTTCGTATATTTCTGAACTTTAAATACAGTTCCAATGTGAAAATAATCCCTAATGAAAAAGTTGCGTTATTTGTTTGGTTCAGTACAATTTCTTAAATTCTACAGCGACGAACATTTGCTTGTGTAACTGCTTACTCATGCTTTTTAAGCAGCCTGCAAGATCGTTGGTCAACGCATAGCTGTTAGGGGTGGGTGTGAGGGGCTGGCTGTGTCGTCTGCAGTTTATTGGATGTGGGCAGCTAGATGCTGCTTTGCTTCAGTGAGGCGGTCTCCGCGGATGGTGGGTGTGGCTCTCTGCGCCCACTCTTCATTCATTTCAGGGATAGTGTTTTATTTTATGTACTCCTACCTGTATACTTTACTACGTTATATTGTCATTATTTTGCAATTATTTTCTGAATGGGATACTTTTTTCTTTCCATTCTGAGTTTTGTCTCGGTATTTTACATGTTTTCTCTTGTACTTACGTTTATGCTTATTTCAGTGTATTCATTTGTACTTTTATTTCCCCATCCGTGGGGTTCAATAAAATATTATTATAGTGCTGTTGGTAAAACTGTACTCATGGGCATAATTATAGGGAGGGACCCTCCAACTAGGCTAACACAAAACCATATAAAATAACAGCATTAAGCAGTTTAATACTGGAAGAGACAGCCTTTGGCATTTACAAATGTAGTCAAGCTTCATTAACTCAGCATAACAACATTTTGTGGCCATAGATAAAAGGCCAGTTCTGCCTCATTTTTTCTAGGATGGTCACATTGATACTCATTGTTCTTATCTGAAGCTGATTCTGCCGATCTCTGGGACCAGTAGAAAAAAAGAAATCACTCTGAAAAAGTTCAATAACTGTTGATCATCATCTAAACTAATCTTGGGCGAGCAGCTCCTTGTTGTATCATTTTCCCTATTTTCCGCACTTTTGCAGCAGGCAGGTCACCACTGAGAGGAAGTCATGCCCTTTTCTAGCTCCTGTTTGATCATTAACATGCGACAACAAGTTGCCACATTTCTCACCCTGTCAGGTATCTTCTGTGTCTGTCCATGTCTTGACTTTTTGGGTACCAGGATAACAGTGTGGTTTGAAAAACAAAACAAAACAAAACAAAACAAAACAAAAAATCCCAAATAAAAAAAAAGTTTGGTAGTTTACCCTGTTGAATCACAGATTGGGGAACATTGTGAATAAACTGGAGATGCATGACTTGACAGGTACACAAGAACCGCACTACAAGCACTTCTGGAATCTTATTATTTTAATCAAGTCGCACTACAAGCGCTTCTGGAAACCTATTTTCATGAAATTTTCCACAGGAATTTGGTTACACAAGTCCATATGGCTTCTCCCTATAATTTTATAATAAATTTCCCTGATTTTGAACAGTCAAGGCTAAAATGGTGCTAATTATATGCAAGCAACATTTTCAGTCTCTCATATCCTGAACCTGTGTAGGTTTGTGGTGACCTAAACACATGAATCTGGCCAGCTGGTGCCACTGTAAACAGTTTTTCCTTGTAGACACAGAGGCGGATTGCTGTAAAGCTAATCTTCTTTTCTATTTTTTCTTGTGCCCGGTGGAAAAAAACTACCATATGACACACTTGTTGAAAACGTTCGACTTTTGTGTCACCATAGTATAAGCACATACGAAATGCCTGATTTGGTAGTTTTTCCAGCTGACGAAAACTTGTTCTTCTATTCCTTGCTGTTAATTGTCAGGTGTAAATATGGAACACTGCTGCATTAATTCAATGCTATTGTCTTTTCTGTGACATGATCGGCTCGTGTTTACCTATAAAATATAACATTCTGCCAATGCTTCTAAACTTTGACAAAACGAAATAAGTGTTTGCTTAAAACTGAAATTAGTGCAATGCGTTCATTTAAAAGTCAACAAACGTACCTTAATAAAATAAAATAAAATGAAAAGCGCATCCAAGATTTATTCAGTCTTTTAAACTTTTGAACTTAACCTTCGATGAGTGTGCACATAAAACTAGACAAAGTGTACAGAAGACATAAGAGGACTGCCAGGCAATGATCTGGGCCGCCAGACTCGTTTCACATCACTGGCCACGCTTTCCACTCCTCTCGTGTTGTCCGAAAACATGGATGGTGTCAAACGTCAAACGATGGACAGGCACTGCACAAGCGCACACCAATACTGGTATAATCATCTAGCTCCCGCACAGGCATATGCGGCATAGATGTGGGGGACCGGCAGAGAGAGGAGGGAGTCTTTTTTTTTTTTGTTGCTAGCTTTGCAACTTACCTGATCATGAAGTACCGGGGAGCACCAAGACATATTATGTAAAGACGTTACTCTACGTTCTGACGATAAATTATGTATTGTAACATGAGTTGTATTTGTGTCTTTTCGTCCAGAACGACTTCCCGGTAGTCATTACTCAATGCTGAAGTCGTAACTCTTTACACTCCCTAAGCTAACCTGTCACTATGCATCCTATATAAATGTAGAAGTACTATTGTCCACATTGCACACGGTCTTCTGTAAAAAATTGACATAGGCTGCATTGGCCCAGTTAAATTAGAGGGTCTTCATCGGGTAACTCCTCTGAACATGTTTCGGAGCGTGTGCGGTACCTGTCTCTCTGAGTACCGGCTCCTTGTCTTAGCTAAATATTCAGCAAAGACAACCCACAAAATAATGAAAAATACATTAACATGTCAAATGATTGATTAGTTAAAAAAATGAAGCTTTGCTTATAAGTGCAAAGCTTCAATATGAATAAAGAATACCTGTCAAACTAAACATAATTACTAAATCTGTATAGTACAAGGTCAGATAAGAACAATTTGACTTACACCTGAACCAGTATGTACCCTTTCTAGCTAGATAGCTTTTCTTATTTAAACCACCTGCCAGTGTATATTTGACGTAGAAACAGACTGGCGCATTATATTCAGTCCCAGTAGTAGTAGTACTAGTAGTAGTAGTAGTAGTAGTAGTAGTAGTAGGAGTAGCAGTAGTAGAAGTAGTAATAATAATAATAATAATAATAATAATAATAATAATAATAATAATAATAATAATAATAACAACAACAACAATAATAATTATAATAATAATAATAATAATAATAATAATAATAATAATAATAATAATAATAATAATAATAATAATAATGTGGCTCTCCGTTTGTCTGCCGTGGTCCTCTATCACTATGTGACACAGGTGTCCTAGGGTATGAAAAAAAATCCATCCATGCCTCACACACCCTATCCCCACCTCTAAGACTCAGGTTTTTCCCATGGGAGCCCTTATAAGGGCTACCACCATTCCCATTCACTCCCGTCCCTGAAGTCTGGGATTCTAATCTAACCTGTTGCCTTCTTACTTTATAATTTCATTCCTTTTCTCCCAGCATCGTACCAGGTAGTCCTGTACATTTTTATGACATTTCCTGCCTCCCAGAAAGCCATCTTTAAAACCTAAAATCCATGCTATACGTTCCTCTTCCTCTAAACACTGAACCTCTTCTAAACCCTTGTAATTGTAAATTCCCTGTGCAACTTTCTGAAAAAATCCCCTCTTATGTCTCTTTATGCATCGCACCACAACAGCCAATGATCCAGTGTTTCATCTGCCTCTTGTCCACACGACTTACACTTTCCATTACTACCTGTTGTCCACTTCTGTTTTCTCTTTTCTAGATTGATCACTCCTGCCCTACTTTGAAACAGAGGCTTGGATCCCTTCTCTCCGTCACAACACACACTTTCCTTTGGCTTTTCTAATACCTTGTATGCTTTCAATGCATTTTTTCCCTGAGTCCTCTTTTCCAGTCTTCTTTCCAACCCTCTGTAACAGTCTTACCTATATATACTTTCCAATCATCCTCCTCATCGTATCCTTTCAGTTCATATTTCTCTGCTAACCCGCCTGTGTCTTTGACCCATCTTGTTTTTTCCTTGACTACCTCATTGTAAACTTTCCTGCACCACATGTCTTCACTAATTTTTTGTAAATAACCCCAGTACTTTAACTTAGCTTTGGCAATGCTATTTGTGATTTTATTCCATCCTAACTCTCCTAGGACTGCCTCTGTTGGCACATAGTGGTGCTACCAGTATCCATTTCCCCATCTCATTCTTTGCTTTCTCCATTCCCTGGATATCTCCCTAACATACTGAAATCACATCTCAGCCAAAAATCATTCCTGGTATTGCAACTCTATCCCATTATACTCTTGCTGTGTACGCTCTGTTGAAACTGTTCAGTGCAGTAGTTTTAATCATTCCTTTTATCCGATTCACTTTCAGTTACAGCTACACCACCTGTACCAACCGAGGGAAATCCTAACAATTACTGCAACAATGGAAATCCTGCAACATAAATGTAAAACAAACCCCATGGTGACACCTACTCCTCACTTTGAAAGTCTCCAAACAACACATCTCTACTTCACTGCCAACCCTGAGTTAATGTTAAGTTAAGATAAAATTAAGTAGCAAAACAGGCAAGTCTAAACTCTTTGAAATTATTCAGCCAAACTTTCTAACAATCTATGGATATTAACAACAAAATTTGTTGAGCGTGTCAGAGAAGAATGAAAGTCATTAGCTTTTAAGTCAAGAAAATGTAATCAAATATAATTCGTTAACCAGAATCTAAGTATAATTAGACAATCTTGTTAGTGTTAATTTCGAGGCAAAATTGTGAATGTTAATTTCTTGATGGCATGTCGTCATCGGTTGGTTAAAGTTTATTTTCGCGCGCATACAGAATTGAATTATTATTTCAGTAAAAGTGGTGGACTGTGATGACAGAAAATTATCCCATATATACTATCACGGAAGAATGTGAAGGCAGTAGCAGTGTATCCCTTGAAATGATTTGACATTGCAAATTGATTTGAAATTAACTTCATGTCGTAATTCAGACAATAACCATAGGTCCAAATAATACAAATATAATACACGGCGCAAAATACAGATATGAAATTAGCTTGACTGGCAAACAATTTAGAAAATAAATATGAGAAGAGGGTACCAGTTGCTCTTTAAACTAATAAATATATATTTTTGTCAGGTAACCCCTTTCCAAGAATAGCTCTGTTCTTCGAAGCGGCTTAGTATTTGTCCTGATGAAACATGCATGCAAACATGTAGAACAGTATACAGATCAATTGAATTAATTTGACAGTGTAAAGGAAGACTAAGGAATAGGTGAAAAAAATGATATGGACAAACAATATAAAGAACATATGCATTTTTTTTAGCACTGATCGGAGACCTGTCGCAGTTATCATGTCTGAAAATGATAAGTGGAGCCTTGGTTTTGTTTGCACATGATTTGGGAGGGAGTTCCTCGGTGGGCACTGGTTTATAAAAGTTTTGTTGCATTTGGAGCTGAACTGGCAGGGGCGGGTATCTATTGGGATTAGTCATCACCATTCGGCAGTGCAAATACACGTTACACGACTGCACACGCCCACAGAAATGTACCTGTGCTCACGATGCACTCTACAGGAGAGGCTGGGGCATGTTTAACTTTGACTCATTGTGCAGGTCATCGTAGTGTGTGAGCTAGTTGTTTTATAGTCTGCAAAAGAACTTTAAATGTTAACTTTGTAGTTTTCTGTCCTGTAATATTCACACACCTTATATATTTTTTTCCATCTCTCATGCACCTAGCATGACAAATTCAATATGGCGGCCATGTCATTAACCGGTTTCACAAACAAATAAGAAATTAAAAAGATAGTGGCATAAAAGATGTGTTATGAAATGATCTTTTACCTTTACATATCATCTTTCCTCAGATATAAATCCACATTAAGGTATTATTCCGGTCTAATAATAGTGCCATGTTAATCCAGTATGTCCATCTCATTTCTGACCTCTTAGTCATTGCTGACCCAAATAATGAGAAGTCATGTACATATATTTTGAATAAATTTTATACAGCAAGGTGATGGCAGAATATTCTGCCATCTACTCCAAGAATATTTTTCTGATGCAAGCAATAAGATTTAGGTCCAAAATAGAAAGAAATAATCTGGAGACCCTACTTTGAATTTCAACCTCTAAAATCCTCCATCTAGCAAAAAAGAAAAAACAAACAAAAAAAAAAAAAAAACATCCACGTGCTTCACAAAGCTCCACTTTTGTAACATGGGGTCTATTGCCGGCAATTTGCACATAGAAGCCACTGCCAAAGCATACAGATCCATAATACAATGGGGGTGGTGGAACAGTAACAACCTTGTATCTACCTTCGAGCCAAAAAGATAGGAACCCCAAAATTCCACAGGGGGGGGGGGGAGGACCCTTTTAATTTTAATAACAAGTGCAGAATGCTCAATTTTTTCACAACTTAATATATCCATTATTTTGAAATTTGGTACAATCTATGTCATTAAAGAAAAAAATTTTATTTTATCAGTTGTCGTAACCCCCCATTACTTCTGATAAAATGGACTGTTCCATTATTCAAATTGGACCACTTGTATGTAGGAAAATTTAACCCAGCCCAGTCCCAACCTACACCCTCTTGAAAAGCAGGGACACTTGTTGATGACAGCATGAATGAGTCCTGGGTCTGTTTTACATTAAAATGCCAGAGCAGCATCTGGCCGATGGGTGTTTGAAACAGATATCTCTTGCATCTTAAATGGGGTGTTGGGTTACATGAAGCTTGTAAACTGAACGTTAATTTGAAGCCAATAAAGGCACCAACCGTTATATAAGTGATAAATCATTTACAACACCCCTTTCATGTGATCCGAAGCTGAGAGATGAATGAACACAGGGCTGGTCATTTTGTATGGTGCCATGGCCACAAGGGTTCTGTGATTGGCTGCTCACTCAAGATGGCCGCCATTCCCATGGTAACAAGATCCAAGCATCCACCTTTTCTGGTGACTGAGCCAGTATTTTATTCAGTTTTGCAGCATTATACAAACAGTGATGGAACAGTACACAATACAATTAGAATTAATACGAAACTAATGAAACCAGCATTTGGCAGGGTCAAAGGAAATAAAATTATGCCTTATTTTGTCATTGTTTATCTTTAATTTCAGTAGCAAGCACGCAACAGAAACTGGTGTTCAATGTTGTACCTACAGAGAAATACCTCAACACGATGTGTTTGGGTAAATATACATGCATTTTTAGATGATTTCACCTCAACACTCCCAAACAGCACGGACTAGGATTTACCCATGTTTTTTGTTTACATATGCACTGCCCAGCTATGCAACTGAGAACGAGGCTGCTGATTTGACCCCTAATCTTGCTTCTGATTAAACCCAAGTCGGCATCTCGACTGAAGGTACATTTGACGAATCATAACTTCGTGAAGCCCCCTCAACAAATGTATCTATACATGCATCACACCGCTTCCGCATAATTTTAAATGTTTCTTTGATCCTTAGTTGCTATGGCACACTGAAATAATGCAGGACGTTACAAGGTATAAATTGGAATCCTCATTGCAGGCCAAAGCACACACATTGGCTGCTGTAGGCTTTACCTGCTGGGCCTTGATAAAAGACTTATCCTAAGTTGCGACCCCTTTTTCTGCAACATGTCTTAAAACAGCCTTGCTCAGAATGAATAACAGGAGAAGCAGAATAGATAATGCTCACGACTTTTCAACTGTTAGCACGTAGTGTTCCTCAAACAAGCGTGCTGGGCTATTGGGCTGACGGAGGGTAGAATGAGTCAGAAGTGAATCGCTGTGACGACACCACAGGATCATACCTAGCCAAGTACAGATAACCTGGTACATTCAAGGACAAAGACAGGCTTTGTTGGTGTCCAGCCTACTTTCCCAATGAAGTGCATAGCGTTAAATCAAATATTTTGTACTTTATCTTTCGTACATATTTTGCAAATATCGCCATCGCTTAATGTACCCAACGTACCTTGATTTTAATGTCCTTGCATGGGAAAGGCTTTCTCAGAATTGACTAATTTCACTGTCCTTGTATATATTTTACCTTCGCGTTAAATCGAAAATTTCAAATATGACTAGAAAACAAGGATTTACTTGAAGGACAAATCTATGTGTAAACAGTTTGCATGTGTTAATAGCAATGACAGTCCTTTTATTTTGTGCGACTTTGCTGTTGGTGGGTATTCCGTCGAGTTAATCACTATACATAATCAAAGGATATAAAAAATGATATGTGTATCCGCAGTCTTATGCAAAGTATGAAACAGTTCAACTTTTAAATGCTAATGACTTGCATATCTCTCTCTGTATTTGTTGACTATGTGCACATTCTGATTGTATGAATAGTTTGAAATATGATTTGTCAAATATCCCTGATCATAATCACACTAGGAAATTTTTTTACTCCTTTTGGAGCCACCTTTTAAGCTGGTTGTGGAAGGTAAAGTTTATGCAGGTGCCATAAGTTCTTTGTAGAAGGGTGGGGTGGGGTGGGGGTGGGGGTAAATGGACATTTGCGTACTGATTTACTGGGGATTTTTTTTCTGTATCATCATACAAGAAGCCATCTCAGTTTCCGTACTTTGTACTGGCCATGTTTTGGAACAGTTTATATTCTGTATGCGTTACTGGAACAAAATTATTTCCTGAACAAGCGTGATGCCCCTTTTCCCCTTTGCCTTGTATGTATATCCTGTATTGTTCCGAATTCAGCAACAAACCTTTAAATTACTCAACTTTTGATCTTATTTTCATCAGTTGAACCACAGCAAAGGTGCCTACGATATCTTCAAAGCTTTTTCTGTGCTTAAATCTTATGGGGGACTTCCAAATGTTGCCAATTAGTGTACTTGACTGAAATATAGTAACTTTTGCAATGTGACCATAAAATGCACCGCCCTTAGGTAACAAATACATTGTGATCCCTGGTGCATGTGATCACTACTGTGAACAGCCACATTACTTGTTGTGGTCACATTTGTTGGACAGATAATTCAAGTTCTTTATAAACTTACCTGAAATGAAAGCCACCTGAAGGGGAGGGCAAATACAGCAGGTATCACTGTATTAAAGACCATTGCTGGTCGTTCAGTGTAGGGTAATAAAAATGAAAAAATAGCATTATAGACCTCCTAATCATGTGGTCTTAATAGCCAGTTTGTCTGCATTTATCTTGTTTTTTTTCAAAGAGTGACTATTTTACACGTTAACACCATATTTTATCTGTAATAGAAATGATGACACATGTTTAAATGTGCTTATCATGCTGATTAGCATCAAAGAAACCATAGGCATCATGCTGAGAGGTTATGTAATGTGCTAGCTGACCTGCAACTTTGATAATTGTTTGCTACCATTCTATTCGATACAAGTCAGCAGCGGAGAAGCCCCAGTTCTACAACATAAGTGGATGTAAAAATCCCGACACTCGGCAGGTGACCATTCCAGATAGGGTCAGCCCTTTAGGGTTGTATGGCTGAGAGTGTACATGTGTACATTAACTCATTCCATACTATGGGTACAGGCCTTGGTCAGTGGTTCTGGCAAGGCATGCTGCAGCTGCCCTTGCGGAAGCTGCAGGATGACTTGCCAGGCAGTGCCCCGGCGCAAGCAGAGTAAAAATACAAAGGTAAATGGAAGACACCTATAATTCACTTAAATAAAGGGACCTCTGTCCACAAAATAAAAAATAAAAAAATTAGGAAGTATTTTAATGACCGATGTTCTCCTGCAAATAATAAGCACACCTTTTGGAATGCTATAAGGCCTTTTTTCTTTGACAAAAGTAAAGGTGGCAATGGCAGCATCATACTCCTGGAAAGCGAAAACCTGCACAACGCCCCAGAAGATATGTGTAGAATTTTAAAAACATTCCTTGCCTCGATGACCAAAAGCAATCTCCTGTGAACACCCCTATAAATCAAAACTTACATGAGCACTCGAGCATGAATACTGTTTGGACAAAATAAAGGGTAGTAGTGTCTTTCATTTTGAATTCCAAGCAGTAGCAGAAGAGCAAGTTTTTTAATCATATTAAAAAGCTAAATCACAAGAAGGCAACTGGATCATATAAAATTCCATATATCGATACTGAAAAATTGGTCAAAAGATCCTGACCCCTTCTGTTAGTAATATCATAAATATATCAATCAAATCTGAAAAAATCCCCGCTGGTATGAAGGGAGCTGACGTTTTTCCTATCTACTAAAGGTCTCCATGATCAAATGCAATTATCATCCAGTCAGTGTGTTGTCGTGTTTATCCAAAGTTGTGGAAGGTCTAATGAACTACCAACTAGTTTTGTACTAAGTTCTTTCTTCTGTGTTTTGCGGAAAGCATTACAGCTGGCCAACTGTCCTCTTAAAAATTAAAGACTGGAAATCTGCTTTGGATAGCTATGAATATGTAGGTGTGATCCTAATGGACCTGTCAAAAACTTTCCATTGCTTATCTCATGATCTACTATTACTGTAACAGAAAGTTAAATACTACAGTCTTTCTCTAAATGCTTGTCATCTATTAGATATAAAGTTAAAGGCAGAAAGCAAAGGGTCGAGTACAATGGCACGTCCAGCCGATGGACGAACCTTTTAAAGGGAGTGCCAGATAGAAGTATTCTTGGCCTTTCGCTACTCAACATATTTTCATTAACGATTTTCTATTTGTTATGGAAGGGCCTCTATAGTTTTGCTGACAACGCTTTATCCTTTCATGATCATAAATTGCAAAATATCAAATTGTGTTTGGACAATCCTGCAAATATAAGTGTTAGATGGTTTATTGAAAGCATCGTGAAGGCAAATCCGGACAAATTCTACGCTAAGATTCTTTGCTCACGTACATTCTGCCAAATCAAAAATGACTTTTGATTTTGAAAAGGATGGAGGTACTACAAATCCGGAAAGATGTTCAGAATTACTAGGCACCTAAACGGATGACAAACTGGCGTTTCATGATCATATTTCTAACATTTTTAAGCATGGTAATTTCGGAATCAAAAGTAGTACCACTTGTTGTGCACCCAGGCGTTTAAACATACTCCAAAATCATTACATTTTTCATGATTTGACGGATATTGGTACACATGTCTCCATTTTCTCTATTTTGCTGGCAAGGTCGTGAAAAAGAGACTGGTTACAGGGAACTTGACATCTTTTATGATGTCATTCTTTCGTTGTCAGCTGCTGGTTATTTACTTTTATCACCGACATGTATATACCCTATGATTTTAATGACTTGACCTGTTTAGATGTGCGTGTGACTTCAAGAAAGTAACATATCTGCTTTTGAAAACTGAGACATTCTAATGTGTTGCAGAAGACTGCTCCAAAGGGCAGTTCCTGTTCTCAAGAAAGATTTGGGGGGAGGGGGGGGGCGTTGATTTTGATTGATTACCATGTAGGTATAGGTTGTCCGCATGTCTGCGTTGTAATTGTGTACTTCTGAAGAACTGGTAGATATTTTTGATAAATAAGACAGAGTTGGTTGTTGACACACCTGTAGACCATTACAACTCTGAAATTCTTGTCTTTCAGAAATCAGGAACCACTTAATGGTATTGAGTAGTTCAGTTGTAGTTTTGCCTCTAATGTAGCATTTCAGGATAATTTTTACACCTTTTCTCTGAAACACCTCAAATCTTTGCATAGCCGACCTATTGCAATTTTTTCAGATACCATCAGTACAATCAAATAATGAGAGTGTCAATGCCAGTAGCATTCTTGGTCCACCGTTCTTGAAGGTTTTGCTGAATTTCGCTTGATTGCTGAATTTCGCTTGAGGATATAGTTTAAAATTTAAATACGGAGTCACAAGTTGTTTTGGTTTGGAAAATAGATATTGAGGCAATTTTACTGGAGAGCAAAGATCCTGTGCTATTGAAAAAGGTGTTGAAGTGCGTTGCAATACCACGAACATCTTTCACTCCAGTACCGTGCGGAAATTACTTCCTCAGTTACAGTATTCTTTTACTTTGGGAAAACCTTTTACTAGCTGGCCCATAGCTTGCCAGGCTTCGTTAAGGAGTTGTGAATCAGTTCGTTGAATTTTTTTTTCAAATCTGCTGTTGTGATTTTTTAACGTACAATGGTATTTTCTTTAGCTCTACCTATTTCTTTTCTCAAAGCATCTTTGTCATGCACCATATCTTTTATGTTATCAGACTGTCTGTAGCAAGATAATATTAAAATAGGTTTAGAAAATTGCAGGTTTATCTCCGACAAAAATGATATTGTCCCCACTGAATTTGTGTCATCATCAATTTTTAATCCTATTTTGTAGAGATCTCTAGAGATTTGTTCATTTGAACAGTTAATATTAAGACCGCCAAGGATGAAGATCGAGATATTTACAGGTAAAATTTCTAATTGGCATCCCACTGCTTTAAGAAACTTTTCTTTATGATTGAAATGGTGGTCTGTAGCAAGATGACACTAAGTAGACCTAGAAGATGGTAGGTTTATCTTAGCCCCCCCCCTCCCCCCATATTGTCCATACTGAATTGTGGTCATCATGAATTTTTACTCCAATTTGGTTCTACTTGAAAGATTTGTTCCATTCAAACATTTAAATAAAACTGCCACAATAAATGTCAGCTGCTTGTTCCAATAAAGTGTCATGTCTTATCTTTATTGGGATATTGCGGTCACTGGTCACCAACACGTGTAGTGTATGTATATTAAACTGGGGATCTCTGCATATTTTTTTCTACTTTCTGCATGCCTTGTTCACTTCTGTTTTATTTGTTTAAGATTTGCTTCATCCAGTCATGGCTGTAAATGTAGCTTGGTAGCTTGAAGCAACAGTGCTCCATGTTTTGTGTACTTCGGGAAAACTAGCACAGGCCAATCTATCTATGCTCCTTAGCCAATCCAGTCATTTTCTAACTATAAACAAGTGCATTAATATATCACTAATATCGCGTTCGATGAAAACAAATGAAAATTCAAGGCCTCAAACGCCACATGGATGCATCAACAGAACATCAGCAGGAAACCACAAAGTATGTTTTGCAGCCTTTAATATTCTTTACATCTTGCACAGAGTACCAGAGGTGATTTCTGAAGTTGCCTCCATTCATAACATATGACATCTTTCTTGATCAAGTTTTCTCTCTCCCCCTCTGTCTCGATGAAAAATGCTTCTCTGAACACTTACTTTGTAGCAGGTATGGTATCGCATGATTTATTCACCACTTTCCCTCTGAAATCAGAACACAGTGTTAGGTGTGATCTATTTCATCTCCTGAAAGCCTGATATATGACACTTGTTTTCATAAGTGTCACATAAACCAGCCACGAGGATACGTTCTCACCATCACCTTTTTCCTGCAGTCCCTGGGATGCTTTCACATTGTGCCCAAAGCATGCTACAGAAAGTTTAAATCTGTTGAGTCTCTCACATTCCGACTTACAAAGGGTTAAAATGGTGGTTTTTGACGGACTACCTTCACAGGGTGTCATGCTGGCAAACACGCTCACTTTCAATAAACACTTATCTTCATATATCATACATAAAATAGTCCTGTTTGCTCCCGCTGGAAGTACACAGGAGTAGTCCTGTGTTAGCCTCTGTGCAAAGGATAAACAAATACACCTTGTTTACCGTGATCATAACACTTGAGCGATCAAATGGAAGGGCAAGAATCTGTGTTTGCAGTTTGTCCAGTGTTTGTGTCTCCATTGGTGGGTTCAAACATAAATGTGTAATATTGTACAAGGCCACCTCTGTGTTTTGTGTAATGATCTGAGTGAAGGACTGAACCAAAATTTGACAGAATTAAACTGCTCTGTAATGATGAATAACCCTGGTCCAATTGACTACACATTTGTGCTTTCAGGTTTACAAAACTTGCAAGGGTAGGGCCCTGCTCTGATCACCATTTCAAATGGAGTATTTCTCTTGATTGAATAGACCATGAAGTTTCTTAAATGTTCATATAACAGTGCCACCTGCATACTTTAGCACATTTCTTTGATGTATCATATACAGTGAAACCCCCTGCAACGACACTCTGATATATGACATATTCTCTTACTGATACAAGAGTTGAGGGATTGAAGGTCAAATTTCTCTGCTACTTCGCTCATTTATCTGATAGTTTCAGATATCTGACAAATTTTGCACGGAGCGAATAGTGTCATTATAAAGGGATATCCCTGTATAATGTAACAATGATGAAATTAAGAAAATATCCTATGCACGAATGTGGATGGAGCTTACCAGACTAACCAACTGCAGTAGGAAAGAAAGCAAAACAGCATAGTTGAGTGTCTGCTGTTGATGTCAAAGGTGCTGGTTTTACCAAAAAGACAATGACACTACAGGTTTGCGACTCCAAAAAGATATTTCCAATTGGGCAGTGGGTCAATCAAATCTTGTGGATCATTGTGCTCCTGTTGCTGGGAAATTCATTCATACGAAACAGAAATGTTATTTCTGTTTGATGAGTGTTTGGTAGACGACACAGCCACTAATGTGATTGTTAAGTATGGGATACAGCCGTTAATATGATTGCTTGGCATGTGATGCGGCCACTATAATTGCTTAATATGGATACATCCACTAATATGATTGCTTTATATGGGATACAGTCACTTTTTGATTGCTTGGCATGGGTTACAAACTTATTTGGTTGTTTGCCATAGGATACAACCGCTCATATATCGTCCAACTTACCTTTCAATCCTGGAAAAGCTTCCTGTTCTACTCAATAATTAATTAACAGGTCCTTGATGTTCTACGTTTACTAATTTGACAGATTGTTGTGCAAACTGGTTTGAAGGACTGGGCCCGTTCCATGAAGTGCAGTACTGCTCTTTCTTGTGGCTGACAATGCATCTTTTCTTTTGAAGCATGATAGAAGTCTTAGTCCACACCTATATATCGTTTTGCTGCTTCTTTCACTTGCCTCCGTGTATAATTTCTTCAAGCTTGTTCATAATTGCATCCATAGAGAACATACATTGGCTTCCATGCTTTTAAAGGTCATTGCATTTGTTATCACTGTTATTACCATCATGTTGCCACATGTCACTCTTGCTGTGAAAATGTCTGTCTGGTTTTTTTTTTTTGCCAAAGATGGCAACACAGAGCTTTCTTTCGCTCCGATTTTTAAAATTATTCTCGTGACTTACAAGGGTCCCAGGAAAAGATTGGACTTAGAAATGTAAGCAGTGATATACAGGAGCGTTCAACATCAGGTAATTCATTCTTTGCTCTTTTTCTGTGCTTTTTTGTGTATTAACTTATGAAAAAGTTGTCACTGGACCACGGTTCCTAGCTTGTAAACAAAGCCACACGAGTTAGGATTGTCAAGGGCCACATTTACATCTATAAGTGCATCTAGTGAAAGTCTGTATTGTGAGTCTTTCATTCTGTCTCCTCCAAACAAACTTCAATGGTTTCACTTAGCCATTTGCCCAGATGTTCGGAATAAACAGGCTTAGCAGTAATGGAACAGTCGAATCAAGTAATTTCAGAAGCTTGGGAATACAGCAAAAAGGAAAAAAAAAAGACAACGAAGTGGAAGACGATGACGGTGGTGACGATCGTAATCATTTAATTCAAGTAGGTTTTTGCTGTTCAGACAGCTATAAATCAGCTAAGTATTACATATGCCTTGAGAGATGGTGTTTCTTCCAAACCTCTTACAACGCTTAAAGCTTATTGTGGTAAAAACATTGAGCGTTTTGAGAAACGTCTGGGCATTATTGAGATATCAGTTTCAAAATAAGAAGCAGTTCATGCATCGATGAGTGAGCACTGCAAAGTTCGAAAGAAACAGAGCATGATTGAAGCTGGCGAAATAAACAATCTGGTAATTTCTAGTTTACAAGAAGAACAGGAGAAAAATACCAAATAAGTAGTCACAGATTTTATTCACAAATTAGATCTAACACCTAGCCAGTTCCGCACTGCGGATAGGACAACAAAACAAAAAAAAGAACAGGTCCATTCTGATTCGTATGGGACGAACAGCAACTGTATTTGACTCAAACAAAACTCCTCCCGAAAGTGTTTGCTTCCACTTTCATAAACGAGGACCTCGCCATACCTCAATCAGAATTGTTCTATTTGTTCCGTAAGGCCAGGCAAGAGAAACTGATCAAATCCACTTGGACAGCAAATGGATCAGTTTTTATCAAGCAAAATGACGGGACAGAGGTCATGCCAGTCTCTGTAGCTGAGTTAAGTAGACTAATTTTCAGAACTTTACTCAGCAAAATATACAAAGACGCAAATCTTCAAAGAGACAAGGACTATATAACACTGTCTTTCGTTTAATAGTCCTGTTACTTATAATATTTTTATGTCGCTTCCTTTCTTTTTTTTTTGCTTCTGTTTACATATAAAATACTTTGCCGACCAATTGCAAGGAAGCACCTATTCACTACTTTTATAAACAATTCACTTCCACTGACAATTGCCAATACAGCTGAAAACAGTTCCTTTAGTTCCCACCAAGTCCGCATTGTCTGTACCAAGATAGTGGTTTGACAGGGAATTCCTTAAAGAACGTTCTGCAGGTAGATGTTCCACATGCTTGTGAATAAAATATAGTGAGATCTATCATAAAGAACTCTCCATATTTTAGCGATATAGACCAACTTAGAGAGACATTTTTTCAGTTTTAAGTAAACAAACATCTACTCGGTTCACGCTAAATTTGATGGACTAATTGTTTAAGTACAAGAATTGCGTGAAAAAAATTTTTAGTTCATTGCAGAACCAGAAAGAAGAAGTACTTTCCTGAATATTTTCTCATAGACCAGTCAGTTAATAACAAAATAGGCATAGCAAATAGATGGTCAAAAACATTGGTGCAGACCTTGCCAGGAAAATCGCAAGACCAGCTTGTCTTACTTTAAAAATGATTTAAAAGAGAATCATCAACATAGTTGTGAATTTAAATCAATAACAAAGGATCTGGGAGAGAAAAAGGTCCTTGATGAATTGAAACCTAAAGTACATAAGGTCATGGTGGTATCTCAACCAAGCTTCTCAAAGATATAAAGGAAGAAGCACTGCTGATGCCCATCACTACAGTTATAAACCGAAGCTTAAGAACTGTTATCTTTCCAGAAAAAATAAAAGCAGCAAGAATAATTCTATTGTACAAAAGGATTATAACACACTTTTTCCAAACTACCGTCCAATATCAATACTACAAGCAATGTCTATTTTTAAAAGGATGCGTTTAAACAATTACTTCAGTGCTTCCGTAATTTTAGGCTTTGTATTCAGGGCAATACAGATTCAGACAAGGGCATTTCACTGAATTGGCGGCAGTAGACCTAAAAATAACATTGTAAAAATATGGAGGATGGCAAAACTCCTATAAGTATATTTCTTGATTTATCAAAAGCGTTTGGTATGCTGAATCACAAAATACTTTAGCACAAACTGAACTACCGCGAAAGTCATGGGCTCATCCTTAAATCTAATTGAGGGTTATTTGTCAAACCGCAAACAATATGTTGACTTTGATGGCACAAACTCTGACAAACTCCCAATTACAAGTGGAGTAGCCGAGGGCTCCATGTCGGGCCTTTTTTTTATTATTTGTGTAAATGATATCTCAAATGGTAGAATTTCTTTAATTCAGCATGCAGATGACACCACACTCTCTACCAATCTTGACCTTGGTGACAATGATCCACACAGTCATCAATACAGAACTTCAAAATATTAAATGTTGTCTACAAGCTAATGAGCTTTCCCTAAATGTTGAAAAATCCAGGTTTATGGTCTTCCATCAAACCGGCAAAGTGATAAACATACCTGAAATCAAAATAAATAATGTAGACTTATTAAGCATGTAGACAACTTTAACTTTTTAGGGATAACATCAGATGAAAAACTAACATGGATGGATCTTATAAAAAGGATATGCGCAAAAATATTACGAGTAGTTGGTATCTTAAACAAACTTAAATATATCTCCCTCTAAATGTCAAAATAACAATACCTATTTCACTTATCTTACCACATATTAATTATGGTATACTGACCTATGGCTTTAAACACACGCAAATTGAGAAGCTGCAAAAAGAGCTGTTAGATGCATTACTTGTAGTAAATTTAACTCTCATAATGAACCCTTATTAAAGGAGATGAAAATACTGAAAGTGTCAGATGTTTTCACATTAAACAGATTAAATTTCTATTACAAGTTTGTACATGGCCATATATCAGGTAGTTTATTAGCACTTCCCTTCACTGGGAGTAATGATATACATAATTACAACATAAAAAACTATACAAAACCGTTCGTACATGGAGTGAGTAAGATGCACATTTGCTCAGCAAAGTGTTAGTTTTGACATTCCGAAACTTATAAATAGCACTGATCACTGAAAAAATTCACACGCATAGTCTACCAGGTTTTTCAAAATATATAAGATCTCACTTTCGAAACAGCTATGAATATGCCTGTTCTATACAAAATGTTATAAATGTAAATAAGATTGATATTAGGTATGGAGATATAATAATGTGGTTGTTAAATAATCAGATCGACATGGCAATATCATCTGGTTATGTAACCATTCTTTATTATTTTGTAAAGACTATAGATAGTATACTATGTAGCACACCAAGATGGCCCATCCTAATACAACATTACTACAATGTTTCAGCATGGCTCTCCTTGACCTGTTTGGTTTAAATGTATCGATTGTTTGCAATTCTGTATAATTATTTGCCCAAAATAAAAGTGAATCTGAATCTGAATTTGGTAACGTTGATGACATGATCAGAAATCTGTTGGATTCAAATAATATTTTCATGACCTGCACACTATATTTCAGCAATAATCTTGAAACACCAAAGCTTTTTTTATCATTATCAAAGTAGCTCCATTCACAAATGCTTGTTTAGTCCAGGCATATATAGATATAAATGCTGACATCCCCAAAAAAGGGAAACACTTCTCTTTCACGCTGAAAAATCGTTCTCTTAGTGTTGACGAGCAACTGGTGTCCTACTATCCTTGATTGGTCAATTGGTACGTTTTCTGGGTCAATATGGCTATGATTCTAAAGTTTTAAATTAACTGGTACATATACACGATGCTGTGCCCAATGCTGTTCTGCATTCTTTTGAGTTAATTGTCCAAGCAGGTGTGTAATTGTAATGTAGTTTGGCATAACGCATGTGCAGTATTTCAGACCAGGGATATCTGAGTATGAAACCAAAGTATGTTAGGTAAGTTTGGCCCAAGTCACACTTGTCCATATTTACTTCAAGTCCATTATTGCTAAGTGTTTCTAGACCGCTTTTGTGTGGCATCGACCTTCTCATGAGAACTGCCATAGACATGAATAAGCTAACGTTCGTAAGATATGAAAATCCTTGGAATACTTCGCTGAGTGCTTTTTGGAAGATTTCCTTAGCTGAATTGACACTGATAATCAGATATTGTGAATGAAACATTCCTTTTTGCATTGCAAACAGTTTTATTTTCGGGATGCACTGTTCCAAAATGTCCATGTCTGCGACCATGTCCAGGATATGTACCACATCCTGCACTTGCCCCCAGTGGCAGGGCATGGGTTATGACCTCTGGGATGTCGAACTTTACAATAATAACACGTACTAAGGGGATATATGTTTCTGTGGCATTGGTTTCTATTTTCATTGGCTCTAGCATGCCCTGGCGGTCTGTCATCACTGATATGTGCTTCATTAGTTACTTCTTGAAACAGGACCTTTTTTCTTTCACTTTATGCTTGACTAACTACATAGAGCAAGCAGTATCTTGGAGACGTACTTCAGAATATATTTGGTTCTCTCAATGCCTGTCATCAAAGTGTTGGATTTTAGCAACTCAGTCACATCCCGGTTGTTAGCACTGTCTCTAAATCCTCTGAGTCACAATTCTCCTTAGTCTATTATAATCGACAACTATACTTCCTTCTTTTTCGTCTTTCCATTCATTGAGTCAGTCAGTACACTTCATAGTCTGGATTTTGTTTAGATTGAAATGTTCATTTAGGCCGTTTTCAAGCTTTCATGTGCATGGGACTCGGTGCATCTGTTATATTTGCCTGTGTGTCATTAGTGCTTGCTGTGTTATTGTAATTCCTTAATAGGCTGTCACAATCTCATCCCCTCTGTGCTGAAGAAGCATGGGTTTAATTTCTGATATTTCACTGACATCATTTGCCATCAACACGTGTTAAATCAAGAACCCCCTTAAAAAAACACTATCAAATATGTCATTAAAATAAATTCAACTTCACACGTCAGTCCATATTTTATTTAGTACATCTTGTGGGGATTGTTCATTACTCAAAATCATGGTAATGCTGTCATGTTTCACCAAAAAAAACCAAAACACAAAAAGAAGTACTTGTGCAAAATTATTTTGTTATAAACGTTATTTTGGGTACACTGCTGACTTTAATGTCGGATGGACCTTATCAGACAGGTGATCTATCTTTGTCGAATGTGGTCCATAATCATGTTTATCATAAACACTTTTTGCATGAACTGGATCAGGAGGAGATCTATCTCTGTCAAATGTTGGCCCAAATTCTCCTAAAACAACCTGTCTTGTGTCTGCAGAGTGCTCGTGTAATGAGTACTAGTGTACATAGACATGGGTCACATAAATATCCAACAGGATTCTGGGTTTCATAAATGTCAGTAGCATTTTAGTTGAAGATCATGCCACATCCACAAATGCTATACCCTAGTCATGCATATATTCCTTTGAAGTAGTGATCGATTGCACTGTGTGACTTTGCACTGTCCTGAATGAATATGTGTTGTTCCCCAGAAGCACCTGCATATGTCAACACTTAGGCTTATGGGCACAGTACCACAGCAAAGTTGTAGTATGCAGTCAAAGTGCCATCTATAATAACGAGGTCGGATCCATCACTGACCAGATGTGCCAACCTACACCAAAATACCACACCTATGTGGCACTTGACTTGAAATAAATTGTTCATTAAGAATGGACCAGCGTTCCAGAAAGAAGGACAAACAAACTGATTCAGTCAATATGAAAGTGATGTTGTCAGCATACCCAAAGTAATGGTGGATAACAAGCATACTGAACCTGCTACTTCAGCGTTAGCAATTTTTGCACGGAGACCTCTGTTTTTGGTTGTTTCCTGGAGTATGACCAATGTGATACAACTTTTTCATTATTGCGCAATTTCCACAAGATGTTTCTGAATATAAAACAGTCAATTGTTTAAGAGGTATGAACTTTCAATAGAACAAATTGTAGGTATTTTTAGGTGTAGGTGCATATTTAGCTGATCTTACAGCTATGTGTCTGGGGTCAGATGTGCTTGTAATGATGAAAATATAAGCAACAGCGTTGTGACCATTTGCTTGCTTCAGGGACCTATTTGACAAATATATTGCATTTGGCTTTAGTCTTGGGTTTTTCCTTCTCTTCATCACCATTATTTATATAGTAAAATATATTTTGTTGTTGCTGCAACCACTAAATCAGAAGCCCAATTCATTTATGTTATTTGTATTGCTTGCCAGCCATCAGTTGTCACACAAGGTCTAGGGGCATAAACAGGATTTGGATTAGGGGGTTCAAATGATAAAAAGAATGGACTTACAAGCAGCCAAAGGCTGCAAATTTTATTAGTGGGGTCCTGGGGCTTGCCCCCCCCCCGGAAATTGTTGATATTCGAAGTTCTAAATGGTGCATTTTAGGGGCAAAAATGAAGTTTCTAAGTGCTTAATTCATCCGCCAAGATTAAGGAAAAAATTGAAACTATAACTAAGATTGTAACAGTTGAGCTTCATTGCTTTTAACCACACATAGTTGTACCATTTTAGTAATTTAATTCTCGAAAGCATTAGTTATGATCCCTTAATCTAATCATCAGATGGTTTAGATAAAAAGACTGCCTGCACCAGTTTTAATTCGTGCTGTCTAGTCCTTTTGGTCCCTGCTTTACTACTAGATTGAACATGGAAGAGGAAAGTCGATTTTGCAAGTATAACCTATGATAATCTGTACAATGATACTCAATACATTATTTTTATGTCTTTTCGTCAAAACATAAAACCTACCTGATTTTTACGAAGTTGGACATGTAAGGTTTTACCTTCTATATCAGCGTACTTCTCTTTACACTAAAGCATGAAAATAATGAAAAATCTTAATGTTATCGGAAGGTATTAAAACAGTTTGGGCCAAAGCAGTTTATGTCATTATTCATTCACCGCATTCCTTTTTTGAAACAGTATACCATGAATTGAAACTTGCATTATAAACATGATGTTACATGACTGAAGACTAAGTTTAAGTAGATACATGTTAAATATATAATGGACCTAAACTGACCACAAACTGACGACATTTCTGTTCTGGAGATGCAGAGCTTAACAAAATGATTTTCTGTGAGAATTCCTGTGGTGGGCACCATCAGTGAAAGTGACAACATAGTGAAATTAAGTCCATTTGCATGGCACTAGTCACTATTGTCTTGCACCCATGGAACTATACTGAAAGATGGATGATAATAACAGACAATGAAACCCTGACTGCATGATAAGCGGTGGCGGCGGCGGCGTCGTCGTCATCATCATCATCATCATCATCATCATCATCATCATCATCATCATCATCATCATCATCATCATCATCATCATCATCATCATCATCATATGAAATAAGCGAAATCTCATTGCAATACATGAGAGCCAAACTTCAGGATATACACTAAGTGCTGTGTTCTTCAAAACTGTAAAATACAATATCTGGAAGAAACAACAGTTTTATTGTTCACAATTATGGATATTTTCCAAATATCAGATTTGTCTTTTAATTTAAGCAGCGGGGTAATTAATCAGGATAGCACATTACTAAGCCTTTTGATGTACATTGTAAAGGCAATCCTTTTATCCAAAATTTTTTTACCTTCTCTAGAAATCAAAATTTTCTGAAGTAGATCCGAAACTTTCTCAGATTTGAATCACATATATAATAGGTGTTTACAGTTCTATAGCGAGAAGAAACTCAAATTGCAGTCTTCGAACTGTTAAGCAAGAAACGGTGTTACATTTATTTTCTCCATTTATCAAATTGTAAATTGTGCACCTTTTGAAAATAATTTGGATTTGAATATTGCTTAGTCGTGTTGTGAACTGTACGTCTGTCAAATTAATCCTATGACTGCAAACTTGAGGGCGAAGAGAATTCGAACTTTCGAACACTCTTCTGCTGGTCACTGATATGAAACAATTGTCCAAAGCTGGACCTTAACTTTATATCCAGATGCTTAAACGTCTATGTGGCTACAGATACGCCACCTTAGACTTGAAGCAGGCAATGAAGGCTGCTATTCTATTATAACATTCTGCTGATCAACATAACTGGAAGTCTACTTCATGCACTGAGACTAATTTTATCAAGCCGTAACATAAGCTCTAGCCACCAAGACAAATTTGGACCATTTAATAATCATCACAGAAAAAGATTCTTTTACTGTTCGGCTCAGCCACACCAATCACGGTAATAATGAAGTAGTATCTTGTCATGCTAGTTCGGTAAAGCTGTGTTTTAATTAATGTTTTTTCTTTCTTTCTTTCTTTCTTTAATGGGTCCAAGTTGGACCTTTTACTGAAAATGGATAGTTCGTCCAAAACCTTTGATCTCCCTCTGGCTAAGCCCTTTAAGGTCATATGTAACATGACAAGAAGACAAGATCTGGGATAACCCGATAGATATATTAAGGTTGTGCAGGAGTAGCAAAGCCTCATATATGTTACACAATTATATTACATTGATACCGGTGACTGTGAATAATACAGAGATTAACTAATATGGAGATTTAGAAATAATGTTGTAGAAAGCAAATGTTGTCAACAAACTGCTTTCTAGTCGGCAATCATGCAGTGGGTCCTAGACAGAGGCCATCATGATATTGGTTTGGCATATTTGCCAAAAAAAAAGAGTCACAATGGATGATGTTAATAAGGTAAAAGTAAAAGAACCGACGCGCTTTTAAATGATTCTTAAAACAGATGAACAGATTAGCTTATATACCTTTTCAACTTTCCTCGTGGTCTGCTTAATCTGATTTGTAGGTTACTGCTATATGCTGTAACCACCGGTGAGGCCTCCTTGAACATATGCATGTGTGTCTAAGTGGTTTAACCAAATTCTGAAAGGTGCACAGATTAATGGAGGATGTATTTTGCAGATGTCGCCACTCATATATTAGTCTTGGTATCCAGCTTGTTGCAAGTGGAGATGCCTGGTGGGTAAAGAAATTCAACCTCACTGATAGGCCGCCGGGTGTCTTCCGGAAATCATGTCAGATGCATTTTAGTTCAATGGAAAGTAGTCCTCGCAGAATTTACCTCTCGAAGCATCCTCCACTGGGAAGGGACGGCCTCTGTCTTTCCATGTTGAGCCTATAACTAGCTGGCCACTGGCAAATACATGGATCAGCAGTCAATTGAGTGGCTGCTGGAAATTCCACATACTAAATAATCCAAACAAAGGATAAGTTCAATGCCTGTGTCTCGTCAGAACAGGAAGACCATTCTCGTTGAGCAGGTCCAGGCTCCAAACTAGAATGATATCACAGCATAATAACTAGTGGGTATCATTCTCTCATTAATTTAAATAATTTTGTAAATGTAATTATGACAAAGCATATCGCAGAGGCAAAGCATAACATAGATATGATTCATAAATATACATTATCTTGTTTATAGGTTCATAAAATGTGTTTGAAATATAGGGCAAATTGCTTGGGTGGATAAACAGTCAGTTTACAAACTATCAATGGTGACAGACTGAGCCTCATGGAGAATACTGAGACACCATGCAGACTGTATGTTAGGTTGGCTGCTTGTATCTCTCAATGGTAAGGGGATGCAGTTATGCAAACACCTCAGTCATTGGGGTTAGTGCACACAACGACAGATTGTATCAATGCATTGTATTGCACCAGGATGATCCATCATTATGACCAAGATGAAGCGTACTTGCGCACCCGAATTCAACTACCAGACACAAACAGCACTGATGCATTTGTGCTGCTTGCTATTGAAGCATGTTGTGGTGGATTTTTATGCATTGATATATCGTTAGTAGTTGTACAGAGAGTGAAATGTTGTATACATCTATTTGCTGTCGACATGAATCGCCTCTATCTTGTGCACGTTCTCATATTATAAGGTCACATGGTACGCATAATGCGTCCATCCATTTTGTTGATGGCAAGATTTTATGTCCCGTGTTTCAGGTGTTCTCGTGTTCTGTTAGACGCTGGGGCGCAGTGTTTTGTTGTGTTTTGCATGGTCTGGCCAAAGCTCGATCAAAATGTGTATTTACTAGTATCATAACTTTACAAATTAACGAAACAACCCATACAAGATCTACCTCTTGCGATCACATATTTTCAAATGTACCTGGCTATCTACATTAAATTGTGCTTCTTAAGGAGTTCAACTGTGCTTTTTTGTTGTTGGTGCTGACTTGCTTTTTTCAGTGAGCTTCTCTTACTGAGGTGAAATCATGTTTTGTTTCGAAGGACATCCATATGTATTGTAATTCTTTTCCTACATTAATCATAGAAACAACCGCACAGTACGTTTCTAACCACGAAATTGGAGTTAGACCTTTTAATGTGCTCTCCCATAATCCCCAACACATTGTGCCTGGGCAAGTGGGGTTCAAGGAGATTGGGAAGACCTCATGGAGTACCACAACAAGTTAAGAGCAGACCTAAATGGTTTTGTCTAGAAAAATAAATGTCGGTGATATTTTGTAAATTATTATCTAAATCGAAACCAATCAACATCTATTACCTCCCTGTGACATCACGACCAACACATTTCTGACAGCTTGTCTAAAGCTGAAATCTTGACCTCTTAGTTATACAACAATGTAAAGTTGATTCTACATTAAGTACTTTACACGAAAGTACCTCCATTTTTTTATTCCATAGCTAAAACAGAAACTGAAGTCTTTGAAAGACTTAGAAGCCTGGATAGAACAAAAGCATCTGGTCCTGATGGTATAAGTGTCATGCTTCTCAAAGAGGCTCCACCTGCTATGTTTCTCACTTGCTAAATTATTGAAACTTTTGTTGGTCAATGGAAAATTCCCAGCAACCTGAAAAGCGCTGATGTTGTACCTTTACATAAAGATAACAAATATCAATCGATATTCAAGCAAATGGTTGGTAAACTTTAATGAGTTACAAACAGATGCCTTGTTCTTTTCTAAGACAATAAATCCAATTGAGCACCTGCCATTCTGTACTCCATGGCCACATGTCATAAGACGCCAACCCTCATAAGCACCTTGTACATACGATATGTTTAGATTCAAAGTGCCTGGTCATTGTGTTGACATTTGTAATAAATTAAGCAAACTGGTCTATGTAATTAAAACATTAATAAATAAATAAATAAATAAAGTTCGTGTTGAAATGAAGAACATTAGGAACTATTTGTATGTCTTTCATAAGACCAGTGCTGGAATATAGTGGCCCAGTTTGGAGTGACTGCACAGTATGACTACCAAAAAAAAAAAAAAAAAAAAAAAAAAACCCTCCAAAGTACTCGGTTAGATGTGGTTATGTTGTTACTGGTGTAATGTATGGGATCAGCACTGTTAAGCCATATGGGGAAATTAGATGGTCGACATTGGTTAAACATAGGGAGATAAATATATTGATTTTAATGGACAGATTTGCAAATACATTTGCCCCGGATGCTTTATGTTCTATCATTCAAAGTGCGTGCCATCTAGGTAATTAGACCCATGATAGCCATCAGCAGTTAAATCTTCCTTATTTTCGTGTTCAAACTGACCGTTTCATACCTCATTCTTTGCATCGACGGACAAGCACTGAAATCAACATTCTGTTGAAACTGGCACTTTGCTTCGCTCAATATTTCCAAGTTAAAACCAAACTATTGATTCGTTTGGCCAATACAGTACATTGAACATTATAAATTATTCTTATCTGAACTTGAATTATACAAATTTAGTTATAATGTTTGGTTTGACAGGTATTCTTTCTTCATATTGAAGCTTTGCATTTAAAAGCAAAGCTTCACTTATTTAGCTAATGCATTAACCCGTTCATAATTTTCTTATTATTATGTGGGTTGTTTTTGCTGAATATTTAGCTTAGACAAGGAGCCGCTACTAAGAGAGACATATTCAAGTACACGCTTCTTAACATGTTCTGAGTAGTTACCCGCTGAAGACCACTGAATTTATTTGGGCTAATACAGTCTATGTCAAAATGCTACAGAAGCACGTCACATTAGTACTTCCATATATATATATATATATAGGTTAGGCAGTGACAGGTTAGCTTATGGAGTGTAGAGAGTTCGGACTACGGAATAGGGTACTGACTACCAGCAAGGTAGTTCTGGACGAAAAGACACAAATACAACAACATTGGCATTAGATTTCTATCAGTTCAGCAGACGCATCTCGTCTAGATGCAAGTCCCACATATTTAAAATTCGCGCTAGGATCTCTTTTCAATGCTCTTGTGGATTCTCTAGGGAAAATGTGTGGTATTATTTATTCATCCCTCTATCTCTCTCTGTGTCTGTGGGTCTCTGTCTCTGTCTCCCTCTTTCCTGATGAAATTGGCAGTTAAGTACATTTCATCGTACTGTCAGCACGATACTATTAAAGTATGGGGCTGCCATGTGGACTTAAACAATCTTGAGTCATCTGAACAAAAAAGATACCAGACAGATTAGTAAGAAAAGAAGGTAAGTCGAATGAGGGATTCAAAAGATGATGGGACTCTGTTAAAAGTGTAACTATGAAAGATAACAAACGTTACCACCAATTTCAAGAAATGAAGGGATAATTTTTGTATTGAATATTGAGGTAAATTGTGATCAATGTGAGAAAGCCACATTTATGATGCAAAGAAAGTGCTTCAAATAAGACGCAACTGGAAGAAAATATAAGATGATGTTCAGAAGTGGTTCTAACATTTTATATTGTCATTGTAAAGTATGTGTGGGTAATACAACCATTTGCGTGATGCAGATGGAGAAGTCCAAGTAATGTTAAATCTTTCACGTGGATTCCTTACCATATGCACCTTGAGTAAAACAAATATATATATATTATGTATTTAGAAATGGAAGACACCTGAAAAAACGTGTAACCTGGTTTTCAAGGACAGAGGTCACGGGGTTAAAACAAGCACCTATGATAAGTATCTTGGTCTCATGGTTTCATCTAAACTAATCTGTTAGAAGCTAAAAAAAAGGGGATGGTAGCAAATGTACGGAACGCTAATTGACTGATTAAGCAAGTACACAGTAAGGTCGAAAACAACCTACCACGGAAACCTGGACCATAGAGTACAATTAATATTAACATACGGCGCAGATTTGGTGATATGAATATGGTAAAAATGTAATACGTGTCTGAATGAAAAAATCCAGGCCCACCATGTCTCTTTTTATAGCTTTCTCGCAAGTAACAAATTTTGGGTTTTGAGTGGTTAGGCCCTTCTGTTTTGGAAAGAAACCCCTAAAGTCTGTATAGTGAATGGCGAATATTTCAAAGGTTGTGCGGACTGGTTGAAAAAACGACCAGTTGCCTTTTATGGGTGACTGTCTGCCTCAAGTCAGGAATGAAATGTATTTTCTCGCATTGGTATTTGAAAATGAATGTTAATGTTTTGGTAATCTTGAATCTCTGCGCTTTGCTGTATTTCACTTTTCTCTTCTATTGTGGGTAGAAATTTGTGTGTATGGTGATGTGATTCTGAACTATTGCTTGGTATACCATCAGACACTGTTTTTGATAAATGTGATCAATTACCCTCATGCACTGTGTGTTGCGAAGAAATGTGTACAAGTTTGGCTTTATCTGAGGACAGATACCCACAAGCCACATATTTGTTATTAATGAATCTATATGAGCATAGCAGGTTTACATAGATAACACACATCAGAAACTTGCTATATAAATTTGGATTTGGGGAGGCATTGATCTTACAAGAGATGGGCGATCATTTTGTTTTTATTTCTTTGTATCTGGCAAGAGGTTAAAATTTATTGTACCCGAAATAGGATTAACATCATAGCTGATGAGTTGAGATATTACAAGGAATTTATATATTATAAAACCACAGAAACACATTTACGTGTTTTCAGACAAAAGTATATACTTCTGCCGAAACACACTTAAGGTGCTCACGGCATACTCTAAATGTTGATTTGGGAAGGACAAATTATTCCCTTTATCGTGAAGAAGTTCTGTGTAAACTGTAGATATGTAGATATGTAGCCTAGAAGCTGAGTAGCATTATTTTGATATGTACAAGCTATCAGGAATTGAGGGGCACCTGGATGGCAAAATACGATTACTATAAACAGTAAGAAAGAATAAATTTACAATCATGATTTTTAATTTGCATCGCCCATGCAGTTCCGCCAGCTGTCATGGCCAATTTCACTGAAAGAGTTCTATCAATTTTACATTTTAATATTCTTTTTCTTAAAATTAGCAAAGCATATAAACTTGCCAAATCTTAGGCCACACCTCTAAAACCTGCTCACATTTTGTAGCAATGTTGCACTGTATGACAAGCATGTTTTATTGTACTGTCGGTTATACATATAAGCCTATTTTTGCCATTTATATTTTTTCAGCACTTCAGTTTCTTGTGTTTAATTTTTGATCTTTCAGGACGTTGTATGCAAAATGAAGGAGCAATGAGGAAAGAACAATTTAAGCAAAATGTCTGTTATAGAATGCGTTTACACACAGACATAAATGAACACCCGGAATGAACATCCAAGCATCCCTAGTTTTGGTTCTGGAATGAACAATCCCCAGTTTTGGTTTTTGTACCACTTTCATTCTGAACAAAGAATGCAACGTACTCACTTGGGCGTGACAACGCTGTTGTGTCGTGTAGGATTGACCGCAGGTTGGTCATTTAGTCACTCGAGTACGAAATTGCACTTCACAGACGAATGCGTCACAGCTTCTTTCTTTTGATGATATTTATTTGACGAAAGGGAAAACCTACTCATTGGCTTATAGCTAAGCTATGCGAGGTCCTAGGTACATGGTGGCTATTAAAATCAGTAGAAAAAAGTATGAGGTTTTGTTTCGCTTGGAAAATTGGGATTCCTTTTGGGCCTTGAATGGGTCAAAGCGACATTTTGGTTTATTTCTTGGTAATATTAATCTTTGGGTCACTGATGGTTAAGCACAAAGATAGGACATGGATAGAGAATTAAGGCCTGCACTTGCAGAAGCAGCATATTTCAATAAAAAAAAGCACAGGATCATCATGATCCTCTCCTTTTACTAGGGAAACTTACCATTTTAACTTAAGCATGATTTAATGATTACGCCAAATGATTAGGCGAAAATGCCCAATAATATCACTTAATCATTTAGCCATGTCCCTTCATCATTTAGCGATATCGCTAACTCATTTGGCATTATCTCTAAATCATACACATTGAGGGTTACCACTAAATGATTCGGAGACATCGCTAAATGATTGTGAGATATTGCCAAATCATTTAGAAATATCACCACATCACCGAACGATATCTGGAAAACCAAATTACTGTGGGTGATTTTGTTTAATGACTTTCACCGGGATGACCACGTGGCCTGCATTTGTTTCAGAGTACCTTGGTGTGTCTACTTTCTGCCGCTGCTGAAGTGAACGGGTATTGTAGCCGACCACATAACACCATTCTTTTGCAGCGTAATTTGACAAGTGCTTAAATATGTTTGCGTTGTGTGACACACCTGATTGAACCACCATTTCGTGATCAAATTGGATCGCTACAACTGAAAACTCTCTGAGTGACACGCCCTGTTCCAAGTTCTAAGAAAGCGTTGCAAGCCACAAGTTTGCGTACCTTAAACTGAAGACGCCATACCATGAATAAATGGCACTTAAGCTTGCAGGTGGCGGTCAAAATCTTAGTTGCATATGATACTGGTGGCGCTATCTGTAATTTGACAAAAATTATTAGCCGAATGTGTTTAACAACAATTCCATATCTCGCAAAGAAACTTTTGCATTTTAGTTAGGTCCATATAACTTTGAGGACTCACAAAGTGCATGAAAATCATTGTCGATGTTGGTGGCGCCAATAACAATAATAATAATAATAATAATAATAATAATAATAATAATAATAATAATAATAATAATAATAATAATAATAATAATAGTAATAATAATAATAATAATAGTAATAATGATGATGATGATGATAATAATGATAATAATAATAATGATAATGATAATAATAATAATTATAATGATAATGATAATAATGATGATGATGATGATAATAATGATAATAATAATAATGATAATGATAATAATAATAATTATGATGATGATAATAATAATAGTAATAATAATAATAATAATAATAATAATAATAATAATAATAATAATAATAATAATAATATAAATAATAATAATAATAATGTTTTTGTCACATTTATAGGATACGTAAACCCTAATGCTAATGTCTTATGTAATATTGGCTACCTTGATTCATTTTTGTTAGGTCAGGAGGCCTGTAAAGTGGGAAGAGGTGATTTTATAATGGCAGGGCGTAGCTTGGACATTATTGGCCAAGAGAATTGTCTCTCCAGATCAAAATTGCACTTGATAAAATTGTGCGCAAAACTACTTGACGACCTACTTGTTGGGCCTCCATGAGCTTATGATTATGAACCTTAGTGCTGATCCAAGTTTATTGTTAGGCTACAATAACTCGAAACGTTGTTCCCCGATTTGAACAAAAAGATCATTTATAGAAAGCTGGAAGACGGGTGCACCTTTTGAACATACTTTTTAATCCGAGTTGATGGTCAAGGTCAAATGACCATTTTAAATTCAGGGATGACCTTTTGAATGCTCTGCATCCCACAATATTTTAGTAAGGCCAATATAACTTTGAGGACACACAAAGTGTGTATACAAATCTATGTCGACGTCAATGTTGGTGGCACTATCTATAGTATTATGTAGTATATGGATCAAAATATAAAAAATCCTTTGACCAGTCCAGCATCTGTAAATTTTCTAGTGGGATTGTAGAAGCGGTCAACAGTTTGGTTGCTTATAATACTAGTGGTGCCACCTATAATTTGATGACAATTATGAGTTAAGAAGTCTCGAACGATGCAAAATTCCTTATCTGTAAAAATGATTGAATTGAACTTGCCAAATTTATAGGATATGTAAATCACGTCCAATGCTATTATGTTTTGTGAGATCAGTGATCCTGATTTATTTTTGTTAGGTCCCTAGACCTGTAAAGTTGAAAGACATGATTTTGTAATGGCAGGGTGTAGCCTGGACATTATTGGCAACGTGACTTGAGCATCCAGATCAAAATTTCACTTGAGTACATATTGTATGTAACTGTACCTGGTGAACTACTTCTCGGGTCACCTTGACCCAATGATTGTCTGACCTTGGTCAATTTTTCAAGGTCATTCAGCACTCAAGGAAATAATATTCAATTCAATATCTTGATCAAGAATAAGGCGAATGATTTCAAATGTGACACAAATTTGTAGAGCGGAAGTTTGATATTGCGCAATATGAAAGACCCTACTTAACTTGTCAAGGTCGTGGAGGGGATACATATCAGAAAATGATTTTTTGGTCATGGTGGTCACCAGAGCATTGGGCCAATGGCGTCTTGCTATATTTCCACATCATGCATGCAAGAGGTCATTGAAATGTGCATTAGCAGAATTGTGAGATTTGCATTGCTTGATACAGCATCAGGTAATTTTTTTCCAATAATGTGTATTCACATATATTTAAGAATTACTGCAGTGTATTTTTCCACCATGGCGGCGTCTGCATTGCATTCAGGTTTTGTGGGTATGTAATGTATAATTGACTGAAATTTCTTTCATTGAAATCTGTTTTATATCCTCTGATGTTGAAAATTTTGCAATTGCTGAACATAGTCGGTTCTTTGCAACTGGGATGGCGTCTTCCTGGGGAACAATAATTGAGCCAATTTTAGGAGTCTTGGTCTGGACTGTGGTACCACAATTAGATCAAGCGTTCAAATATCCTACAACTACTCCAGTTAGTGATGTGTCCCTGGGCATAGATTTCTCCTTTAAAGATAGGCACTATGAAGCCTACCACTTGTACGATATTCACAACTATTTAGGCACATCCAGCGGTGAATTTAAATATAAGTTTCAAGCTTAGTATCGTGGAGAAATTACTGGAGTAGGACATTGTAGTGTATGACATCACATATGCCATATTAGTTTTAGACGTCGCCAACAGATGTCTCTCGTTGTAAATTTGTCATGCTGCACAGTCCTGAAGTTTTCATTTTATTTCCACGATGCCACATTTGAGAAATGGAGTTCATTGCTAATATTTATATTTTTCCCTTTATTGCATGTTAACACGTGAACATTTTTACTTTTACCTGCTCATTTTTTTTATTTCTGTTTGATGCTTAGTTGTCATTGGGTGGGCTAAACTGACAAAGTCAAGAAAATAGTTCACAAGTTTTACAACGTTTTCATTTTTGTGCTTCACAAACATTATGTTGAAGTTAAAGGTCTACACGTTCAGTCTTCCTGATGAGCCTAAACAATCAACAGGTCGTGTGTCAGTTTTTATGAAGGCAAGCAAGCAAATCATGAGAGAAAAAAGTTCAGCTCTTTAAGCCTTTGCGCTGCAGTAAACAAACATGGCCAACACTATGGGCCATGCATTTTACCATTTATCATATTTTAATGACATCATATTGTTATATAACTTTGTTGACGTTCTGTAAGTGCTGGACTCGGGTTTATGAAAAATTGTTTAACATTAACGGAGTGTTAGATAATCATGGCGCATAACATTACATGGATATGCCCATGCCCAGTGCAGCCTAGAGAGTGACATTTAAAGCAAAATCCAAGGACTGGGTATTGAATAGCCTTCAATAGTAATAACACAGGAACGATTGATGATTTGACCTTTGGTTATCCCATATAGTCACATGCACCTGTGTATTAATAGTAAGAGCTCACTTAACCGTTCAGTAATATTTCTGTGGCTCTCTACTTTTCTGCTGCGGGCTGCGGTCCTGTATGGAAAGAGAGAGACAGAGAGATAGAGCATGTTGCGTCTCATCAGGAGCCAGTGAAAATGTTTCTGGATTGTGTTCCCATACATAACGCTCCCTTTGAATCTTAAAATAAACGTGACTCTAAAAGTGTGAATAACAACAGACACATACAGTAAATATGAATAAAATTATTAGCATGATATAGTTTATGCAATTAAAATTGTGGCGATCGATGCTGACGTCTTTCGTTTGCTCCTTTGGATGTATTGGGAAAGGGGGTGGTCTTGTGTAGTTGTGACATATAGTTCATAATGACTTGTACATGGATAAAGTTAAAAGTGAAAGTCAGGTTGCTGCGACTGATAAAACGGTGCAACTCGTAGTCCACAAAGTACATTATCATTGTGCATTGCGAGGTGGAAAGTGTGATTATGGACATAGATACTGCATTTCATGTTCGTATTGTCCTAATGCTAAAAACAAAACCATACATGGATATCAAATTATAGCCAGAGTACATCTCTGTATCTAGTGAGTTCAAAAGGCATATCAGACACTGCGTAAGGTCGGTAACATATATCTGAGCCAAACAATATGTTTTTAATGAGCTGTACAAGGATAACACCAACCATAGAAGCAGTCTGGCCGATCAGACTCCCATTCGCAGTCATAGAATAACAAACAAGGTGGGAGAAAATAGTGTCACCTGAAAATTTTAAACTGATAACACTTTTTATTATTGGCAAAGGAATGCATTACTTTTAAAAATTGGACGATGTTGTGCCTATTCAATTTATATGGAAAAGTAATTGTTATATTACCATTACGAATTTTGCCCAAAAAGAGACCAAAGCTGAGCAAGTTGCTTGACATTGTAGAAAAAAGTAGGCAATGTGATATGGTGTGCATAGGCGGCATATTTGGATGAAGTGAGATGTACAGGGCTTGAATAAAGGGCATTGAATGGGGCCAGTCTCTGGTCATCATATTCCTTACTGTCAACTGGAATCAGACACAGAAAGCTAAAGATACCCCGCACGGCCACATTGCACAATGTTGCACATCTCTCACTGCTAATTTCATAATAGTACCACAGTACAGGTTGCATGGATTTTTAACAAGCAAGAACAACATCTTTGGTATTCATTTTAACTACCAATGAGGATTTAATGGGCAATGCAAAGACATGAAGATGTAATATCTATGTTTGTCATTTTTTAAGCAAAGCATGTACAAATACAGAATAAAAATGAGTTTGCTATCATGTACATTAGGCGCACAGTAACAGGAATATCGCGACCAGAAGTATAGAAAGTCATTGCTTTCTGATCATCATAGCATGCAAAGTAGTTTGTTGTAGTAGAGATGTCCACTGGAGGCCAGTGAATGACAAAAACAATAACAAACAAAACATTAAAAGGAAAAAGAAAATAAAAATGGAGCACAGAGGCCATAATTCACAGCAGATTTTCATAACGTAAGATGGCATTTAGTCTCCACATTTTGGAAGTATATCTGGTTCTGCATTCTGAGGCATTAGGCCCTTTGGCCGTTCACAACTGGGTCCATGCCATTTGCTTATGTTTGTTGCCAATAAGGTCATGCTTGGCATCGTCCAAAATAGAATGTGCAGTAGTTTTTCATGGTGAATGGTCTGATGTTACAGATTGGTCAGTTTGTTGAACGTGTCCCTCTTGGAAGCTTAAGGTCATGATGTGGGTTAGGGAGGATGGAACACAATGCAGAGAGAGAGAGAGAGAGAGAGAGAGAGAGAGAGAGAGAGAGAGAGAGAGAGAGAGAGAGAGAGAGAGAGAGAGAGAGAGAGAGAGAGAGAGAGAGAGAGAGAGAGAGAGATGTTGCGTCTCACTAAGAGCCAGGATAAGTCTTTAGGGGTCTTTAAATTGTTATCAGGCCAGTCAAATACGAATAAGAAGAGGTTAACATGGCAGGTTATGATCAAAACAGTCCCCCAGTGGTCTGTTGTTTCTCTGTTGACAAGCGTTGTCAAAGAAATGTCTCCGGGTTATTTTTCTTTTATTACACTGTGCATGTTAGCAAAATAAAAACACACCATACCCACATTTGACAAATCATGTATTTTGATTAACTGGTGTTGTGCACTTTATTTCTAGAGCATATCGGTCTGTGATCCCTTATTTCTACAAAATAAAACGCTTTGAAAATCACACAAATGACTTTGTAGTCAAAAGACATCCTAGCCAGGTCTTTTCTCCAGCAATCTTCCTTTCTTGTTCGTCTCCCCATTACTGCCACCGACAACTGCTAGCAATAAGTGTTACGTTGTCTACACTTTACCAACCACGTTTTCTGGCTATAGTTACCTTTTGCATTCCACACAAATGCACGGATTGGGTAGCTCACCATTTCAAGTACCTCTGACATTGATAATGCTTTGCAAGTAAATTATGTAACGAATTTGCAAAAAGGCTGCTACAGAAGTAAAAGTCTGTTTTTGAAAATTCAAACAACTTGAACAACTAGCCTTAGAGTTGAGGTGGCAGTTTCACTGTTCATCAGTTACTTCAAGATTAGAGGTCCCTCCTCTGGAAGCATATTTTCAAATGCTTCAGAGAAGTTCGTTTATCGATCTGGCTTTGATGCTAAGCTTTGCAATTGCTGAACATTCTAAATTTAGACAGCAAGAGTCACAGTTTGTGCATCACTACAGCATCATGGGACGCACCGATGTCACAGTTTGTGCATCACTACAGCATCATGGGACGCACCGAATGGAGTTACGTCAATCCATTTAAATGGTCAGCGTAAATCAGATGCCTTTCGTAAATACATTAGAGTAGTAACACATTGAGCAAGCTGTGCAAGGGGCCAGGACTCTGGCTTTTTGTGGTCGATGCCAGTTTGCCGAATTCTTCATTATTTGGCCCCACACAGCTTGCATGGAATGCCCATTATTGCTCGATTGGCAGGCTGGTAGCAGTGTGTGGTCATTTTCAGTTTAATACAATCATCGGCAGTGTCCAGTAGGTGGCAGCACAATTTATAACTGTGGAATGCTTTCAGCAGCTGGGGTTGTATTGGCAGCCTCGGTACAATGCAGCTGTCAGTAATATCAATTATTTGTAAGCAATACATCTTAAAGTCGAAAGGAACTAGCAAACGATTGATTCTGCGTGGTCGAAACTAGAAGTTTGTTCTTCTGTACCACAGTGTATCATCATACAATATTTTTTTTATATGTTTGTTTTATTATCGATTCCCCGACATGGTCCCATGTGGTCGGGTCTCTGTTTTCAGAATGAAGTTAATTAGTTCATGTCAGCACTCATATAATTAGCGTCTCATCACATTGAACTCTGCTGTTATAAGCTGACTGTGTGTACAAGAAGTAAACATGTGTCAGAACTGTATTAATTAGGCTGGTCTTATGAAGATTAGTTGGGGTCTGTTCTTTTGAACAGAGAAATAAAAATTATGGCAGAGAGATTATAGTGGATGCTTCTTATCATGTACGTTTGGCAAGACCCTAGTGAACACAGTGCACATGTTGTGTCACGGGAACATTCAAGAACATATCAAATGTGCGTTTAGACATTTTTATTTTATTCTATGATCTTTCGTGGAGGTTTTTAATGTGTAAATAGGTATGCTCTGTATTGTGTCATTTCAGAGGACTTGAAAACATAATGTACTTATTGTTTCATAAAAGCAGAAAATGGTGTACATGTTGTGTCACAGAAACATTCAAGAACATACCAAATGTAGACATTTTTGTTTTATCACTTTCCAGTCTGAGTCAACAGCTTTCCTCGGGGCACTTTCCGCGCAATGCGCGGAAAGTGCCCCGAGGAAAGCTGTTGACTACCCGCTAGTGGTAGATATGACATGTTGGTATTCGTTGGAAACGTCTTTCCATGAGGAATTAAAATATGAAATCGTCATATACATATTTTATAACCTGTGTGAGTCCGCATATATGCGGACTCAGACTGGAAAGTGTTATTCTCAGTACTTTCCTGCAGCTTTTTATTGTGAACATAGTTATGCTCTGCATTTTCTATACTTCTTATCAGTTGCATTTAGGAGGACTTGGAAACATGATATACATATTGTGGCATAGGTACATTCAAGAACATTGAATTTGGGTTTGACCATTTTTTGGTTCTACGTGAAAAGAAAACTAAGTACTACTGCATGGAGTCATGGCCCATTTAATAAAAATACCTGTTCACTAGGTCTAGATATTTATGCATGGAGCTTTAATGTGGAAGTGATATCTTAACTTCCTTTACCATTGAATAAAGAGAACGAACAAAACAAAACATAGCCGTTAAGCAGGCACTCAGAAACTCTGATCCAGGTCACGGTCTCAATTATGATCACAATAAAAATGACCAGTCATAATTAAACAATTTGGTGTTGGATCTTGCTTATAATACATCTTTAGAAATACACTATGAATAGGAGATATGCAGATTAACTTCCCGCCCCAACTTCATACCAGATTACCTAGTGTCCCTTGGTGAGATATGGCGATATATGGGTCGGTACTTGTGGGGACAAGCTGGATATTACTAATGTTTTGGAAAACAGAATACTTATTAAAGGCACATGGAACGTTTTCTTATATATTGCTTGGGAAGTACTAGAAGAAGACCAGTTATGCATTTGTAAACTTACAATTTCTGGAAAAAAAGCTACTTTCGTGAGAAATCACCATATGGCCTGTCTGTGACAGTGATGCAACCCGCACGTCCTCCGTGATCGCCAGGCGTCAAACCCTTTGCTTTGTGGCGGGAAATTAATATGCATACTGCGTATTTCCTGTAAACAGGTATCGCTGCTTTATATAAATGTGGCAACAGTTTATTTTCTATGTGATAAACAGTGGACTTACTTGTCACATAAGTTGCGAAAGAGATTATTTAATTAGAACTTCTTCGAATAAGTTCATTCAGATGATGTAGAAATTTAGTATAATTTTCTATGCCTACCATATTAGGCTTGCGATCTGACGGAGTCTCGCCGCCTCCTGAGTGATACCTTGACAACAATAAATGCCATGCCATACTTAATTCCTGTTATAATATGGTTTCAAGTTGAAAATTCTCCCAAATTTGACGCAAAAAGGGATTCACTGGCCTTTTTTACCCGTTATCATCGCTTTTGTTTATGCGTACTCCCTCCACTGCAAAATTTACCGTTTTGGAGGTGAGCGGGGCCATATTTGAAAGGCCGTAGGTGTGACTATTGTACCGCTGTAAGTTACAACCTTCCAAATAGGCCTAGGCTCAAAATATTGATCATAAAAACAGAGACTGAAGTACATCATGATTGTGTCTTAGGCCTACATTTGGCTATCATGCAGATATTGATTTTGGAACGTGAAAAACCACATAGGGTACCCCTAGACGAACGATGTCCATCGAAATTGATTGGCTAAATCAGGTCATGTGACAAATCAATATCACGGTTGAAAAATGAAAGTGAACGACGATGGCGAGCAGGCAAATTCGCCATGTACTGGACATTTCTCGAAGTAGTTCGTTTTCTGTTTGGATTATTTTTAGGGGAGGGAAGTTTTTTAAGTGCAAGGTCTGTACCAATAATGACAGTACTTAACAGAATTCATTTTGGGTGTGTAGCCGGAGGAATTGGATGCTATGGCATGGGTAGGGTAGCCCTACTTAAAATTCTAGGCCTAGTCGTACTACTCACTGATACTGTTTCAGGTCATCTGAAAGATTATTAACCAAGTGTGTCTATGAATGCACTTGTATCGACTTGTCATTACATGTGTAAGGATCATTGGGATAATAATTGTGGAGTAATGACATCATAAGGTTTGTAACTTTGCTACATTTGGTTGTTGCAGCATTAGCGGGAAGGGCGGATAAGGAGTACACATGCACTAGAATAACCGTGCCATCTATCATCAATCATGGTAACTACCATTGGAACGCGGAACCAAAAGTAATTGAAACATTGCATTTTCGTGAAAGACATTTTGTGAACATTTGCTGTAATTCTTTTATTGAATGAACTAAGCAGCCACACATTCTACATACTTTATTAATGACGGTGAAATAGAAATCCAAGGACTCATATGGGATGGTAAGTCAGTGGGGGTAAGCACGAGAAAAAGAAGGGTCATCGTGATATATCAGATGTTAATTCACGGCAAACAAAGCATTTAATCAAAGTAGCCTCGTTTTCCCACCGTCTACTATATTATAATTCAAAATATAGCAACTTTATTTAATTCAGCTTATGCTTTTTGTATGCAAATTCGCTGATGCTAGAAAGACAAACGGTGGAGTGAAACCTGAAGAAAATTTTCATTGGCATGCAGCCATGTTGGATGAAGGACCAAGGCAGGTGTCCGTAAAAGGCAGAGTGCGTAGGGTACTCTTTTATTCTCTTTACCTCTGTTGTATGGATAAGCCATAATGACAAATTACACAAGAGCACCAACGTTACTGCTCCACGTCCCGGTTTTATGTGTGCATGACTATCTTTGCCAACAGTTCGGACCAAACCATCGATGATGAACACCAACTGGCACACCATCTGTATCAAATAGAGAAAATTCGCAGCACAGAACAATATTCCAATACTCTCAACATTTGCCACATTGGCCAATGAAGAAACGACCAGAAAAACATGATAAAGGCCACCTATAAAGAAAAAGACCAACAGAAATAGGGCATCTACTAAAGCGTCTTCAGAATTATAAATTCGCAGCTGATGTAACTGGAGAAACCCAACAACACTACCGATTAAAGCTATCAACAAAACAAATAATTCCGTTGCATAGAAAACGAAGAAGGGTATTCTCGGGAAGTTGAAGTTCTCTGTCAAGATAATGAAGGCACCTTGTGAAATAATACTTGTCACCACAACAAGAATTCCCAAGAATAACCCAAAACTGCCATTACTGCAATTTGCTTGTTGAGGAGAATGCTTTGCGATTGTCTCAAACATTTTTGCCTGAAACCTCCCGACGTTGCCATGTATTTTGTAAAACATGATCACACATAGGATAGTGTATTCAATGGCCAAAGGGTACAGGTATGGTGATGCAAGCTTCACAATTTGCCTTATCTTCACACTGGCGTCAGTTCCATTTTTAGAACCTGCAAAAATATCAATAAGTTGCATGTATTATCTGCTAGAAACGTTAAAATAGATATAATTATATGTTTAGGCAATCGTACATGTAAATAAGAGTCAGTACATATTAACTTAATTTCTACTGATGACTTTCAGACATTTAGTCTGTTGCCTGTACACGCTTCTAAACAAAATACTCTTTATGCAGGTGTCCTATTGAAAGGTGATGGAGTGGCAAGGTAGTATAAGGTAACCAGTAAGCCACGTACAGATTTTTTTTTACAGTTTTGGACTTAAAGGACAGCTGACCATTCAACCTGAAAACTGCATTGGTATACCTGAACTGCACTTCTTGTGTGTGCTTATAACATAATTGATGATCATTTTTGACACATCAACTTCCATAGCTTACAAAAATGTAATATTCAGTGAAAATTATATTAGACCTGATGTTTACGGTGATATAGAATCGTAGGAAAAACGAATCTGACATCAGTTCAACCTTGTTTTAAACTCTATGTTTTCAGTATTCTGTTTTCAGTCAGGAGAGTGTATGGATCTCATACTGTAAATCCCTTAATCATGTTGGAATTGTGTCGTTAAGACATCAGGGGTCGGTCCATTTTACCAGAGCGCTGAGCGGCGCTTGGCTTTAAATAAATAAAAGTCACACAACATTGGCGAACGTTTGTATATGTTTTGTGTACTCAACGCAAGGCAAGTGACGGGTATGAAATGAAATATATATATACCTGGCGATACCTCTCTTTCCGATAAGTCAGTCTTCGCATAATGATCAAAATTTTCAGTTGCCTCCGTCATCAATAGGTAGCACCAACTAACCAGGTTAACGGCAACCATGTGCTTGAGTCCAAATCGAACAAAAGTTATATGTTTGTTTATAACAATCTGCAATATAAGGAAAATATACCCATTTAGCTCATTAAACATAAAAAACACTCAGACGTGCTTTCGTAGTTATCATTGATTTGAAAAGCAAAATTTTCTATTCTCCAGCATTGATTTTTTTTCTGTTTATCAATGTAACACTAAACTGGCCTGTGGAAATAACTGGAATACTAAATTCAGTCTGGCGTAGTTTCTTATGTCCTAAAGAGGGCTGTCCTTGTAAAGAAAAAAGATACGAATCATGATTTATCCTTTAGATATGGTCATTGAAGAAGCCGTATTTGCTCACATTGATGACCTTGCACACACGCACACATACAAGGATACATACATAAATGCATACGTGCTTAATACACACATACATACATACATACATACATACATACATACATACATACATACATACATGTAACTAGGTATAATTCTTGTGGGGCGTTGTGAGATAGTTTGGGACAGAAGCAATGAGCATATTATCGACGTATCCAGACTCCAGGTTTTGAAACCCAAGTCGCTCAATCTTAACAGTATTTCAGCACACTTATACAAAACGTATCTTCGCTTTCGAATTAAGCATTGTCCCTTTTAAAGGGGCTGGTGTGAAAATTGGTCATTGAATGCTACGCAACCTGTCGGAAAGACTGCTTTCCATTGTTATTTTACACTTGATCAACGTGAGGGATGGCCCGAACCAAGGAAAGAATAATTCCAATGAAGTAGGAACTAAGCATGTACCCACTCCATACTAGGACAGCTATTGACCTGGGACATGCCATCATGACAGGTCTACCCACAATTCTCAGCAGTACTGTTTTCTATAAGGCATTATATATACGCTTAAGTCTTTTTGACGGCAAATTTGTGGTTCCTGCTAAATGCACCCATGAGCGAGAACATTTATGGATTCTTATTAATCTGGGAACCTCTGTCACTGTTACAAATCAAATATTCCAACAAGTAAGCTGTGTAAATAGGCCATGCTCAGTTGATCAACACAAAATCATCCAATGGAATTCCAAACCTATGTTAAGCCTGAGCCAGAGCTTGTGCTGAGCCCAGATGAGCAGAGTAGAGCTGATAGGACGTTTCAGTTGACAGAACATTGATGTGAATGAAAGCAGATACTTGACCTTTGGAACCCTAATATGCACATGTGCATATTAGGGTTCCAAAAATAAAATCAAACCACATTGCAGTTTTAACTAAAAAACTAGTTGTTCATGGATATATGTCTATGAACAAAATTGGGGACTTAATGACCTAGTTTTGATTCACGTCATGTAGGCCTATTTCAGGTACGATATGTGCCTCTGTATGGTTTTGTGAAAATACTAAGAAGTAATTACTCAGAAATGAATGGTACATTAATTATACAATGTGTCCCAGATGTGTGACCTAACGTCCTTACAAGAAAGGGCTCTGATACATATTACCGTTTATTTTCATGAAACTAAGTCGAGATTAAAATACGTTATAGCCTGCACATATACACCAGTAATACTGTGAACACTTACATGGCTTGTAATGTACTGCACTGAATGGTCAATGATTTCAAAATTACACAGGAATCCTCTGATGAATTTCCAGACATTTATTGATCAACACATTGGCGCTGCAATTTTTTGAAAAGAAATTCTGAACTTTGTCTTTTTTTTGACTTTACTGAAAAATAAACAAATAAATAAACAAAATGAAAAATAATCGATTTTTTTCAAATTTGGTGGCATTATAGCTGGATATAGACTGTACGGATGTTTAAAACTAGGTAGCACTTAAATAATATCCTTATTTTTGTCATTTTTTTAGTAATCCAATTATCAATAATAGATGTTTACATGTTGGGAATGTTAATGAAGGGATACAAATTTAACTATATATATAATAGTATCCAAATTATGAACATACATATCAAGAATATTTAAAGTGAATTTCCAAAATAGTAGGCCTACAATTAGTAACCTTATTACATAAATGTAATAAGAAAGTACCCTTTTATGTGTCTTAATGTGCTGTGTTTTATTTTTTGACCACATAACGGCCGGGTCTCCTCCTCCAGCAACTATGTCACAAAATAATACATGCTAATGGCTGACTTTAGCCAGCTCCAAAATTGGAACCCCAACTTTCCACGCTGGGTAGATATACATTACAAAGTCTGCTCTGCACTTTTGAATACTTCAATACTATTTTAGTTATGAAACATGATAAATATTCAACGATATCATATTTTGATAATGTTTTAATGTGGTGCTGTATCTGTTCAGCCTGCATCTCAACATGACAAACAGAAAGTTAATGAACACAATGTTCAATTGACATGGATTATGTTAAATTCATGTATGCTAATGTCCCGGCGGTCACTCTCCTGTACATTTGTAGACTCTAACTACATTGCGCAGACCTGTCAGGTGTTGGCACCACTTCTTAAGTTGGTCCACTCACGCATCTTTCTCCATTGTGATCGAAATTTGGTCATCATGTGCTATGCACAACCCAAACCCTTCTCGATGGCTACCAATTTATGTTGCTGATATGAATTCCTTGGGAAGCCTAACCCTTGTGGACATAGCGACTGCAGTGGTGCTGCCATCTCCTCTTACAAAATCTTCACTTCAGGCCTATAGTTTAGGAACAGCAGAAATACAAACATTTATAGAGCAGAAGTTGTACACCAGTGAGACGTGTCTCCGATACCAAACCTCAAATTCCAAACATTTAGTTCTCTTTCAAAAAAAGGCCACTGATGAAAAGGAATCGCAATGTTTCTCTTGATCTTGACTTATTTGGTCGCCTTGCTATATGTGAACACTCCACAGATATCAGTCTGGAAGATGTTCTGAGCTATAAAGTATCAACAGTGTCATACTCTCTTTCCCACTCAGATAGCAGTCTGAAAAATGCCAACAGAAGCTTGCTTCTGTCAGATATGGAAAAAGAGTGGACGTGTGTGCAATACTGCCAGCGCAAGGTATAACATCAGCATTCATTCTTGATGGCATGGCTTATCAACAATGCGATATGCTCTTACCCACTCAGCTGGCAGTCTTCACACAACAGAAGCTTGCTTCTGTCATGGCTTGAGAAAAGAGTGAGTGTCTGTATAAAATTGCCGGTGAAAGGTAGAGGTATATCGACAACATTTATTCTTCTCTTATGGCTCTCGTTCATATGTTGAAGGCTGAGGTTCATCAAATTTTGGTGTATTGGCCTCAAGCACTGCAAATTGATGATAGCATATCTTTTAGCCATGCCAGGTGCAACGAAGTGGGTGTTGTCTTTGACCAGTACAAGGCAGCGTTTGAAACGTGGATCAACCTTTAGTCTAGAATTCAAAATTCAGTGTCAATCATTCTCTATTGCAAGGCAGTGGTAGAAATATATTGCACCCCACTATACTAGGGTAATATCCCTAAGTTAATAGCAGTGACATGGTGCAAATTCAGAGAGTACAGCTGCAGCCAGGTCGCCACCTGTTTCCAAATGGTTGTTTTAAGAATGACCAGAAAGTGATGTTTATTATGAACAGGCCTTGTGGCGTTGTAGAATTCCATGAGGAACCAGACTCTGAACTCCTGTTGCACACAAAGCATGTTGCACAAAAACATTACAGGATAGTTATTCAGTCCAGTGATACCAATGTTGCAGTCCTGGCTGTCGCACACGTTTGGTATTTTATAATCAATTACAGGGAAATCTGGATTGGAACCTGAGTCACAGACAAATTGAACTTTGTCCAAACCAAAGTTTATCTTGTCAATTGGGGTAACAACTATGGAATTCCCTACTAGGTCCCAACTATGGAATTCCCTACTGGCATGTCATGCGCTATTAGGCTGTGATTCAACCAGTTCCATGTTTGTTGTCAGAAAAAAGAGAGCCTTGCTATTTTTGTGACAGTAGGTCTTGTCAGGAACGTTTTCCATGGGTAAGAGAAACTTTTGTCCTGATTGGCAGCACCATCGAAGTATGTCATACTTTTGTCTGGAAGTTGCACACCAAAGACAAAAATGCGGAGCAGAACACTGTTAACTTGCGGGACTGGTTTTTGCCAGAGTTTAACAAAAGAATGAGTCTTTTCCACCAACAACCTTTCTTAAGAAGCCAGATTCTATTGGATTAATTGTATTTATGTCTTTTTGTTCAAAACCACTTCCTTGTAGTCATTACCCTATTCCGCAGTCCGAACTTTTTACTCTCCATAAGCTAACCTGTCCCTGTCTAACTTATGTACATAGAAGTACTATTCTCCATATTACACACGTTCTTCTGTAAAATTTTGACATAGGCTGTATTAGCCCAAATGAATAAAAGGGTCTTCAGCGGGTAACTACTTAACATGTTTCAGAGTCTTTGTACCCGCACATGTCTCTCTGAGTAGCGGCTCCTTGTCTAAGCTAAATATTCAGCAAAGACAACCCACATAATAATGAATAAATATGAACGTGGCAATTTATGAATTAGCTAAATACGTGAAGTTTTGCTTATAAATGCAGAGCTTCATATCAAAGAAGAATACCTGTCAAACAAACCATAATTACCAAATTTGCACAGTACAGGTTCAGATAAGAACAATTTGACTTACCCCTGAATTAATATGTACCCTTTCCAGCTGGACAGCTTATCCTAGTTAAACCATCCGCCAATGTTTAACTGAAGTGGAAACAAGCTGGGCATTATATTCAGTCCCAGTGATTGTAAAATAAACAGTTGCAGCTAGACCACCTCTATAAACCAAGGGAAATCCTAACAAGGACGGCAACAATGTACATCCTGCACCAGAGATATAAAACAAACTCCATGATGACACCTACTCCTCAAACAATTAAGCTCTATTAAACTGCCAACCCTGAGTCAATGTGTCAACTTAATGTGTCAGGTTTGTGACCTTTGAGAAAACACTGTCAATTTTGAGTAATTTGTTTTAATATTGAGTAAATGTGCATTTAGGCATATCAGAAACGAATGAAAGTCATTAGCATTTATGCCAAAAAACATGCTATCAAAACAATTTTTGTTAACAGGATCTTAAGTACAATTAATACAATTGATATCATATGGCTGCATTGTGTTGTAAGGTAAAATGCACCTTCAAAATTTAAAGGCTTGCATGCAAAGAAGCATGCCTGTGCATAGCAGGTGAAGGGTGCAGAAATCAAATTCCCAACAACGCAGACACCTTTATGATGATAATGTTATAGAAGGTGGTGATGTTGCATAGACGCCTGCCCCATACAAAGTCACATATGAGAGGAATGAAGGTACAGACAGCATACATTTTTGATATTAACAATATGAAAGGATCCAATTAATCCACATATATGCATGGAATATGTGTGCAAGACTGAACTTGCAAATTATTTGATCATTTTGTTCACATTGCTGTTAAAGCTTTTTACATTATTCCGACTTTGGCATTTAATTATATCATGGTATCTAGTACAAACGTCACTTAACAATTTGAGATATAAGAATTGGCAAAGCTCCAAACATATCTCTACTAGTGTGAAGGCAAGTCTGAAAATGGCGAGGGTCATCGAAAAGTGTATATGAAGGTTCCTCCTAGGCTACTAATAGTATGCCTAATATTATAGAAATTTATTTATAATCTGTATTTGTTTTGTTGTCAAAAAATGGAGTCCACTACACATGCCTCAGCGTTTTTATTCCTTAATATCCCTTCCATCACGTACTTATATTGATAATAGCACTACTTAAGAAAATGTTAAAAATCAGGAAATAACTGTATCTTCACTTAGTTTTAAAAGTTAGCTCAAATTAAATCAAGGTACAGTCAGACCGCCTTTAACCGTCACTTGATAATTCGGCACCCTTGAAATTCGGTAGCAATGAGCTGTGAACGAATTTCCCCCATTGATTTACTACATGATAATCCGGCACCCTTGAATTTCGTCACCGGCATGTTAATTGCAGAACAAAAGAGCTTTTTTCAATGTTATTTGCCTCTTTAATCCGACACTGTACATAATTGCTAAGTTTGTAGCAAATCTGTCTTCTTATTTTCGAGAAACCGTAAAATGTAGAATTTTTTCCGAATATTGCATTGCCACATGTAAGCTAAATACATATGTTTATCTGCCTGGCAGCGACCCTGTGCAATTTTAAAACTATTGACGCAGTAGTTTTCGAGGGTAATAGTTTTCTAGATTTTTTTTAAAAAATGTACTTGTTCACATAACGGCCTTTATCTCAAAACTTATGACAAATGTGAGACCAATAACGACCTGATGGCGTACTAAATCACATGTTCTAACGCATTAACTCAAATCATGAACTCAATCAGCCGAGGCCACATGCCAAGGTAGATGCACACGTCCCATCCACCATCATCATACAGTGTCATGCAACAGTGCATAGTACAAGTACAGTCTAGTCAGTAATCATAGAAATGCATTGTCTCAGCTTTCAAAAAATGTATTCATTTTTTTTATTTAAAAGAATATTGTTTTAATTTTTTGCAAAAACATTTCATATACTTGTCTAAAAAGCCAGGTTTTGTTTCTGTACTTTTTGTTTTTGTTACCGAGATAAACATGTTTGAAGTTGAATAGACACCCCCACGCTTGACATATCAAAGGGAATGAACTTTAAGTAAATCTTTTGGCAAAGCTAATATCGAATAATATGTACGTATCTTTGTAAAACAGTTCTGAATCTGTAACTATTGTGTATGGATCTACATATCATTCGTTCGCCTTTTCGCAGAGATATGATTAAAAATAAAAATTGAAAACGTGGCGTCATGCAATTTTCCATTTCAATAGCGAAGCGCAGTGAAAATTGCACATTTTGAGAGGTGCACGGAACAATGTTTATAATTCTTCAAGCGACAGTGGAAATTGCACAGAGCAATTGTCATGATGCTTCAAGTGGCATGGCACGAATTTTGAGGCCCTACTTGCCAGAATATGAAAAGCAAAGATACTGGTGCAAGGGGCATTTCGAAAACATCATTTAACTTTATTTATGACTGGCAACTCTTGCTTGCAATACGTGACAAAATGAACGTTGGGCCTAATAAGAGATCGAACACCTTCAAATATCTCAGATTTATTGAGAAAAACCTTCGATGTACACTGGCCCTATAAATCAATGCAACTCGGTTACTTACCCCATGGCATGTGAAAATGAAATAAGTTTGAAAAAAAATGATCAGTATTCGTAGGATGGTTTCAGTGAAATGTAGCATATTCCAAACTTTAAATGACCAGTCAATAATAGCAGCAGCCAGACTAAAACTGAGCAAAATAACGATGCCAACAGCCAAAACTGAAAAAAAAAAAGTAATAAGGCAAGGCAACTATATATGTGGGTTTTGGTGCCGGACACGTTAGCAAAACTATTACACCTTACTTTTAGCTGTTCAATTACAAAAGTGTGCCCACATATTATCCAGGCAAGTGTTATGAGAAGCAAATAACCGCATCACTAGCTGGTGAACCGAGAGGTTGTGGTTCATGCACTGGCACATGGTTTATATAGAATACTAATATATAATACTAGTGGTGCTCGCCTGCTTTACAGGCACAACAAACTGATCTGTTGACGTTCACCCTTCCCCAAGTTATCATGTGCATGATGTACAGGACACCCTTATGTATGACTGTGATATGCTGCCTGTGATTCATCGACTGACAAAATTTCTTCACTGACTTGTATTGACTACTTTTGTTCTTTACTGTCTGTGATCATTGGGCGCGACCAGTATGCAACAGTGGTCAATGTTGAGTATTGGCACAAAAAAGTCATGTCATACACATTTCACTTCATTTTTTACATAACTCTTCAAAGCAGGATCCATCCTCTATAACATCCCCTAAAATATTTCCGTGAGTATATGTAAAGTTACTTAACATTAATAAACCTTGTACCTTTTAAAACTACCAGCTTGATGCGACGTTGATCTGAATTATGCTTGTTGGCAGAGTTGCATTTGTTTCATAGATGTATGGGTTGTGGCTTTTGCAAGTCCACACATTATACCTGCTATGATTACTCAGGTTTTGAAAAATGTTGTGACCACATGGGTATTTAATATTCCCGACCAGTAGGTACCTATTCAGCAGAAATCATTAGCCGACCGAGCTGTACTAATTATTCATAAAGAGCTCATGTCCTGGCTTCATGGGTGAGAGCAGACGCTCCCTAATACCGTAAACAGGTTGACGACAAAGCTGAATGACTGTGGTCAGTGTTTTATGGTATAACTGGCAATCAATGTTGCAGCAGGCATTTGTTGCATGTTTTGCCGGAAAATTAAACTAACATTGGCTTAACACCCAGGCAGATTTGTACCTGAAATATGGGTCGTTAGGCAAGCAATCTTAATATACAGTGTCTATCAAATTCCTGCTAAACAAATTTGGGGATTCCTGATGAGTAAAATAATAGTTTAAAATCATGTAGAACCACCTTAAAACGCGATTTGTAACACAGAAACTGAAGTCACAATGGCGAAGAATTCTTCAGTTTATCCAGCTTGTGCAATTATGTCTATGTTATGCATTCCATAAGGTTATTGGAAATCACAGTTAGAAGCATACTACTTAGCGGTTGTTATTATGTACAAGTTCAATTTAATGGAACCAAAAAGACTATTAACACGGAGTCTAATTTACCCTTAACAGCACCGAGGGAATGAAGATGGAGCCGAAGTTTGTCATGGTGTGGCCACAGGCCATTAGATGTGACCATTTGGCGACTCCATATAAAACGACGAAATGAAAATTACGTACATACCCTTACCGGGTGTGGATCATGAGACTCATATAGCCTCTTATGGTGAATACACAATTCATATTCGTTGCCCTTTGACCCTCTATCTTTATTATAACAGGGTCAAGGGGAAACGAATATGAATTCTATATTCACCATAAGAGGCTAAATGAGTCTCATGATACATACCGGGTAAAGGAATGTAGTTAATTTTGAAAACGTTATGTAAATATACAATAAAACGCTCAAAGAACTTTTAAATTCGACTTCCATTGTAATTTGTATAGTTTAAAAATGTTTGGTAATGACATTTGATTTCCTTTCTAATTTAATGTTGCAAACGCATTACTGACTGTTATAAACATAACACCGTCAAGCAAGAGGTTTGGGGTACATACCAATTGCTCCCAGTCTCAGATAAATGTTAAGGCCGTCGCAATACATGATAGCTGGGACAGTTACCCTTTGTTTAGGCTTTGAAGGATCATCAGGTGTGGTAGAGTCATGATGCTCCCACACGTTACTTGACTCCCCATCTCTGTTAGCACTCTGTGATACGATTTTATCAGGCACGTGTACTTTGCTATTCTTTTGCCGCAAGAGATAGCAGTGTACGTATAGAAGGAACGCCAAAGTCACAATATCCAGGTACACTCCATAGACCTGAAACAGAGCAATATATTTACAACATGGTTTTGTGAAAGACGACATTATTCAGTTGGGATCGTTGTTTAACATGATAATTTTACAATATCACATAGTACTTCTGATTTACGGATGAAAAATAACATTCGATACTCATAAGTCGATAATGTAATGGTATACAATCATAGCCTTTTTAGTGGATAGATATAATGTGATATTGAGCAGTAAAAGTAGATGTTGATCGTGGCAATAGTCGAGGTCAACATTGCTTTTGTGGTCACTACCTGATGAACAGACTTAAGTCGAAGGGTTAAAAAGGGGTGCCGATGAAATTTGCAAAACAATTGTTAAGGGCTTCTTTAGTCTGGGGCCCCTACCAAAGAAAACTTCATGACAAATGCTAAAACGACTAAAGTGTGAATTATTCCACAAACTTGGCAGACACTCATACAAGGCACATAACAGATGTGGCTGAAGAGGATCGCTTCCAATGTTTGTTGAGTAAAAGAAAAAGTGGATTATTTATTGATGGATAAGGAATGTACTGGCATGAAACTTTGAAAGAATGCGGCAAATGTTCAAATTTCCATGACTTTATATATATATATATATATATATATATATATATATATATATAGTGTGTGTGTGTGTGTGTATGTGCGTGATTTGTCACGTGATATTCTTAAATTTTTACATTTTGAAAAGTATGTAATTTTCAGCACGAGGCATGATCCTCAGCAATTTTGTACTGTTTTGTTGTTTTGCATGGTTCATTGCGAATGCTTGAAAAAAGTTGAGAACAGAGGTACTATGGCTGAGGCCTTGTGGTAGGGGCCTCATTGCAATGTCAACTGGTATGCACCAAGAATCTTCTTTGCAACTCTCGACAAAGACCACTGTTACCCCTGAAAACAAATATTTAGGTACTAACGCACAAAGTCACATCGTTGCAGCTGGGCACTTTTCAGCACGATGTGACTGTTCTGGGTTTAGGGTGGCCGTATATCATGGCCAAAGAAGGGCATTGGAAATATCGGGTGATAACATCGGGTTCACCAAAAAAGTTATACAAAGTCATGAAGTAAAGTGATGTACTTGTCCATTAGAATTTCTGTTCTCTGAATGAATACTATCAAACAATGTGGTAATTATGCCAACATTGTGAATTATCTGTTATTAGAGCATTTAACTTCCAAAACATGATGCAAATATGCCCATGAATCCTTCATTACATTGTTTGTAACGAGTAGGAAAAAATGCATCCCTTCCTGGTGAAACGTTATGCCCCATGCTACGATCCTCGACAAGAATGTTTCTAAGGATGATCCTAAGTGTCTTACAGCACCCTAGGTACAATGAGATAATTGACCAGCCTTGACATATATTAGCTTTTAAATTTTCATTCTTGGAAGCTGCACCTTTGTTATTTTAGTATGAAATACTCGAAGGGTTACCATTTTAATGATAGACATTTTTATGGATATAGCAGCACACAGACAGATGACGTTAGTCTAAAAGCCAAAGCAACTTAACCACTTTCCACCATCCCTCATGGATGGTTATATTACTTCTTACGTCATGAAAATACTATCAGTACATTTGCAGTATATTTCCTAAAATGTAAAACGTTTTGAATGCCTAGAGACCTCATAAAATAGTTTCTAGGTGTCCAGGTCGAAGGCATACATATCCTTTAGGGTCACACTGGAGCTGTATACCTATGGCAAGTCGTTTTGACATTGAGTCTTATTCGGCAATACCGCTAAATCATTTAGCAACATCGCTTAATCATAAAGTGATGTTGCGAATTCGCATATTGCCAATTCGTTAGCGATATGGTTAATATTCAGAGAAAGTCCTAAATATCTGCTAGTACCCCTAAAAAAGTACCGACACATTTTCGTAGCAACAAGGAAAAAATGTTTCTCTGCCTTTAATCATTTTTAATCCCCGTTCATAATGTGGTCTAAGTAGTATATTTCTTTTAATCGTATATTTGTGAGGCAGCATATAAAATGGTGTAACGAAACTTGCACCTTTTTGAAAAAACCGTTTCCCTACATTCGTCAGTCTTTTCTCTTCTTAAAAAAAAAATTTGGTGGGTTGAGTAATATAGATATTACATGTACTAGCTGGGATAATGCAAATGTCTTAATAATAGTAATCTTTCTGTGGAATGTAATTATTCTCTGTGACCATATGTTAAGTTGGGTTTTTACCTTTCGAAGCAAGGGATCATAATTCAAATGTATCAATTCATTAGGGTCATAACATATTTTTATACCAAATAATGCAATTGGTTCGTCACACCATTATAGGTTTTTAGAAGTAACAATCTGTTTAGTTTGACCTATGGCATTGCCCAGAGGCATGACTTCAGTTTTGTCACAATTTACTGGCAGACGAGACTAAGCCTCAAAAACGAAAGAACAAATTAACTTACTGCATAAAAGCATCCCTGAATGAATGAGGCTTTATTCAAAATTTTACGCAAAAGGATTATGGATAAATAATAAGGAAAAGGTGCTCTAAAGGGAACACTTGCACAGCTACCTAAATAGTGAAGTGCACAAAAAAGACACCAGTGCAATGTACATAAAAAAGAAACAAGAAATTCTGTTCGAAATATGATATGCTATATGTATAGCTCAGCATGACAGATAATAAAACCTGTATATAATTGACAGTAACGACATATGTACGAAGCGAATCAACACAAAGAAAATTACATGGTAGTAGACCTAGGCGATTGAGACTTGAAAATATAAGGTTATAGATATAAAAATGTTCATTGAATAACCAATATTTTAGGATGATTTTGAAACCGTAAATTGTCAATTGATTTTAGATGATCCAGAATGTAATCAAATAATTGGGCTCCTGTGTGTTGGATACTACAACAATAATATGTGTCAGCATTTAATTAACATTAATTCTTGTGTTAAAATTCTGAGTCTGGCCCAGGAAATTAAAATCAAATTTAATTACTGAGTCACGTTCAATTCTGAATATACCAGAACACATGTACTACGAAACAAGATCTTTTGAAATGGAAATGTCTTTGAGCCAACAAACAAATTGAAGGCACGATCCGCTGTGTTGAAAATGTTATAATCCTTATAACTTTTTTGTAATAAGGCTCATTGTTTAATATTACTAAGATAAGTATACCTTTATGCTTCAATACAATATAATACGCGTGGGTAGATTAAGGAATAATGTAATTGTCGTGCTATGTAAAAAGGAACTAAGTAGCAAATTTAACATAGTATACAAATAGTAGGAGCAATTTCCTTACATATAGAGTCATTTAGAGTCTTCCAGTTTACTAACTGGTCAATAATTACACCAAAGTGCTTTGTGAAAAGTACCTGAGACGGTACTTCTGTGCCATATTTTATTTTTTAAAAAAAATTATTAGATACTTGCTTTACATTAGAACGAATTACTAGAGCATTTAACTTTTTGACATTTAAGGCTAATTTGTCAACCTTAAACCAGTCTATTAAGCCTGACATATCAATTTGTGCTTGACACTTAAGAATATTAACACTTTTACCACAGGAAATAACATCATACAAGGTTTTCAAGGTTTCATGTAAACTGTCTATGAAGTTATTAATATTAGCCTGTGGTGGCCTATAAATAAAACCTACAGTAATCGAATTAACTATATCCATAATGTTTCTGATTCATTAACTCTTATATCATTACAACGCGAATATAAACAAGATTCACAAATAAAAGTAGCTATACTACCACCACGAATTGCAAATTTAAAAATTGTAATTACGAATGTGCAGATATTGAGTTTCATTTATGTTATTCAACTATGTTTCGGTAATTTCAATGATATGAAAATAAAAATCATCTAGAATAGAAAGAAAATGTATAAAAAATGCCAAAATGAGATTTTTACCGCTTACCCCTTCTGCTGTAACAAACGATTTAGAGCTTTCAGGCCTGTCAACCTGACACAGTTCAAAAAGTTTAGATTGTTATCTTCTGGGTCGTCATCTTCTGAACCAAAATCCAAATTAAAGAGTTAAAGTCCAGTTGTAAGGTTTGGTTGACATGATGTTGACCAGCACAATGTTGTGCTGTTACTGGTGTGGAATGTACTGGCATTCAGTCTAATTATAATAAGGTAAGGTTAATTCACTGATGATTTAATCCTTAAAGTGATACACTAGAAACGAAAATTCACTAATGAGTACTCCCTGTCAGAGATACACTTTAAAAAAAAAAAAACGTTTTTGCATGTTTTAATGAAAAAAGTCATAATACCAATACATGCAAAGGATTAATACACCAGTTTATACGTCACTTGAGACATGCTAGCCTTTGAATTTTTACCTGCTGGGATACCATCTGTTTTTACGCAGGAACGTGTTGCCCTTCTGAGTCTACTCATATTTTTCTTTCAAGTTCTTGCTGTTTTGCTTTAGCTCTTCCTAGTAGCTGTTTTCTGTGCTGGGTCAGGTGGTCATTAATATGCATTTTCTGCTCACCAAATGCAGGGCCATTTCTCATATCAATCTTGAGCTTTCAATTGCTTTTCCTTTACCTTCAGCATTATGACATTTTTCACTTTTCTACATTCATATCTAGCTACCCTGGGTCTAGGTCCCTGACGTCTGGTGGCCACCCCCCGAGATGGTTTTACGTGGACCGGCTGTATTGATCGCCTATGATCTCACCTATTTTGAGACATATACCCTCAGTGTTTTCATTGAATGTCTATATAAAGCCAAAAACCTCAACGCTGTTCCTCCTTGAGTATTGGTCTTGCTCTTCAACATGATTCTCATTACATAGTGCATTGAGTTCATTTTATTGTTCCTCATATTTGTCACTTGCAAATTTCACTGACTGCTCAAATCATTCAAATTTAATTTGGAGGTACTCCAGTTCCCCTAGCCTCTCACTTGTACCTGTCAAATGTGCCAAAATATCTCCATTATGTTGACACACTGTGAACCATGCGAGATGGGCAATAATAGGTATACCATGTTGCTCATGAAAACAAACAGTACCAAAATATTATATTACCAGTATAACTTGCTTCTTCCACATGGGTCTCCAGTGTCTTGCGTAGTTTGCACGATTACACAGCACATCTTGTGCAAGATGGAGCCACCAAATTGTAATAAATAATTATTTTGAGGGAACACTAAAACTCGCTGGATTTTCCGATCTGCTGCGCCCTCTGTTAGTTGCAACTATGCTCAAGGACATACGTCTGCTTAGCAGATGTGTCCACTTTGGCCATGAAACACAATTCACTAAAGTTCAACAAAGTATATATTTTTGAAAAGTACACTATAAACTTAAGTCCAGCAAAGTGTGTATTTTTGAAAAGTACACAAAACAAAATTTGCAAAAAGTCAGAGCCGCTTTTAGTTTTCACTTGTTAAAGTTTATTTGGTCACAAGAATTTCAAAATGTGAACGAAAGATAAAGACGTTGAATCCATTTCAAATTGAAAAATAAATAGGGAAATTATATCCACCGAAAATCCTTTTCGCTGCTGAATTGGTAATCCGTCGGTGCCTGGACATTTGTTTTTCCTGACTGTTCAATTGTTTCATTGTCATAGTTTCCTTTTTTTTCTAAGTTAAAAAAAATCGTGGAATTATCACCTTCTTTTTACCACTTTGCCTAACATATTATTTCGCATCATTAGTTTTATACTCGATCTCTTTATTTATTTAACTTTAAGTCATTCTATTTTTTTTAATGATCGTGTATTTCAATATGAATTCCTTCCATTTCATTTTTTTAAATATGCAGTTTCTGTTCAAATGCTTTTATTCTTTGTATTTCGTAAAAGAAGCGTATTTAAGTGTCACACCTCCGATTTCACTCTTATTGTGAAAAGGAAGGGTTCATATTGGGATTTAGTTCCTGTGTTTCTAGTATTGTCGTTTTAATTTTATGTACATGTTCTAGGTCACTTAATAGCGAAACACTTAATTTCCCATATCCCGGACCACGAGGTTCATTATCTGTTAAAGGTTAACATACAGTAGTCAGACCAAAAACCAGGCTGTACGTCACAAGCTTTAATCAAACTTGAAATTCCAAATGAAATGTGGAAAGAGTCAAGCCTAAAAAAAATACTGGGTTTATTTTTTTTTAATGCCAGCTGAACTTAAAAAGATTTGTCTGCTTTATTGTTCATATGTCAGCAAGATATCTATCTACCATCAAGGTATGAGCGACTAGTTGTGCCTTACTATGTGTTTGATACCGATTGTTTTCCAAATCTAATTTAAGTACCAAATTAAACTCTCCGCCAATTACTCTATTATCATCAGGGATATTCTGTATGATGTTGTAATGTAACAACAATTTTTGGTTGATACTCATTAGGAGCATATAGGTTGGCTCATGATAATCGCACGTTGCCAATTGTTACATCTACAATTACGTATCTCACATTTTCATCAGAGTAAACCTTATGAACTTGCAGGTGACACTTGGGTTTAAATAAAATGCATATGTCTCTGGCGTCACCAGACCCATGTGAAAATAAAATACTGTAATCCCATTCTGGTCTCCAGAGGTTTTCAATCTCCTTTGTGCAGTGAGCGTCCTGGATTAAAAAAAACAAACCTGCTTCTCTTTTATGCAAAAAATGAAATAGCTATCTTTTCTCTGTCTCTCATCCCTCTAGCATTGACAGACCTGTATTCAACAGTTGACGTCATGTGTACTTAAGAAATTTAAAAACTCACATACAAAAACAAGATAGAATAACTATATGCAGTAAGTAAAGCCAAAGTATACATGTAAGTATATAACCTAACATATTTGAATTAAGAATAGTTCCATTCATTCTCCACTAGAGTGCAAAGTTACAAAAAAACACAAAGCAGAACTCGATGTATTCAATGTAGCCACCTTTTGGGGCTACAAAAACGACACGTAGAAGTGAAAAGTTGGATTTGAATATCAAGATTCAGTTGTGTCAAATATTGTCAATGAAGAGAGCAAGGTTCTGATATGAATTGCCCGGCTAAGTATACCCAGGAAGTAAAAATAAGTACTCCTTATACCCATGTCTTAAGTAAAGCCAATTTAAACATATTAAATGCATGAGCTTAAGTATAACTAATACGAACATGTCGGATATGTGGCTTTTCCAACATAAATATATTAAAGAGTAGCTCTATCTGTACTATATTGCAATGAAAATATTTACAGAAAATCAGGAGTAAATATACATATATATATATATATATATATATATATATATATATATATATATATATATATATATATATTATATAAGTGTGAATTGCAGTTTGTGCAAGCAGGATCCCAGTATGGATTGCCAAGGTGAGTGGACTCCAGAGTGAAAGATAAGTACCACTTCCTGTATGTCTTACATAAAGCCGATGTAAATATATTAGAAGCAAAACCTTAAAATCATATTTAACATTTTTGAATAGCTCAGTTAGTTGTATATTTTATACTTGATGTCTCATTATGTATTTACTGTCTAAATACTTCTCATACAGACAAAAATGTTGCTTTTTGAGGCCATTCGTCGGATATATTACAATTTTATATTACTATATTTCTATCATAGCTATTTGTACAATTGCTCCATTTTCATTTGAATCATGGTTTAATGAAGAAGACAAAGGGAAAAGGTCCGTATGAAGTCTAATATGGTACAAGATATCCAGGTAAGACATGCTGATATATTCTCCGTTATGTGTATTTTACATTTCCATATTAATTTGTTTCCATCAGAGCAGATTTTTTGCGACCGTTATTTCATGGTATAGAGCGTAATATTAATATCTATCAGATCGGCCTAAACTTGCAGAAGCAAATCAGCTTCGTTCATCTTACCTGTCAATTTAGGGTTCCTTGTGGTCTATGATGCATCTTACAATGTGGCAACAATTAAGCTGTGTTGCAATAAACAACATGCAGCATGCTCGGTATTTCCAAAATGCTAGTATCACTACAAATGCTGCAATTAGCCTTTTCTTGTCTTTTTTTTATTAATGTCTGAAGGCGCATGAAAGGAATATATCTTCTTTTGATATTTTTTTTTGTTGCAAAAAAAGAGACTCTACTACTAGAAAGGTTACATATTGGTTCAGGGGTAAGTCAGATTGTTCTTATCTGTACTTTACAAATTTAGTAATTATGGTTTGTTTGACAGGTATTTTGCTTTCATAATAAAGCTCTGCATTTATAAGCAAAACTTCACGTATTTAGCTAATTCATCATTTACCACGTTCATATTTATTCATCAATATTTGGGTTGTCTAAGCTGAATATTTAGCTTAGACAAGGAGCCGCTACTCAGAGAGACATGCACGGGTGAAAAGCTCCGAAACATGTCAAGTAGCTACTCGCTGGAGACCCTTTACTTTATTTGGACTAACACAGCCTATGTCAAAATTTTACAGAGGGACGTGTGCAATATGGACAATAGCACTTCCATATGTATATAGGTTATAGAGGGACAGGTTAGCTTATGGAAAGAAAAGAGTTCGGACTACGGAATAGGGTAATGACTACTAGGAAGTGATTCTGGGCAAAAAGACACAAATACAATAAAATTACGTGGAATTATATGTATAGAAACATATTGTATAGATTAATAAATCAACCTTTGCTCATATATTTGTGATACATTTACGGTAACAGTTATGTTTTGTTGTCCCTTTCGGCAGGAAAATGGAACATATAGTAGTAAACAAATAAGCAAACATATTGTGAAATTAGTTGCGTCCAATCTAATAAATGAAAAAAAAAGCAAAGCCCCATTAAAGACTCCAAAGGCAAGTCTACTGAGGAGCAAAAGGTCGATGAAATTATAGTCAATGCTGAAGCATTGGGAATTCACATTGTCCGCATTAAGGGTCTGTATGATGAACTAGATGCCAATTGTTACCATCTGGTAGCTTGCTTTATGGAGCTGATAATAAGTGCACATGCATAGTTCACGAAGTCCATATGTAGAGACTACAAGTTGTCAAGAATCAAATACAAACGTCTTATAGCCTACTCCATCCTCCTGATCCAAAGCGTACAAGCTGAAGTTTCTGTACCTCACATAGGACGCATCTGGGGTCCTTTATAGACATCATGTAACACGCTCCTAAGAGCTGGTGAGAAGTAAAGCTACTTTTTGCAAATTTGGCTATGTCCTGCAAACTGTTGATAGTCCATATTTAATTCACTTTGTCTTTTATCGGAACTCTACCATCAAAGGTCCAGGTGTTGCATATCGATTTTCTTTTTAAAGCTGGAAAACTCTTGAAACTTCAGGACCTCTTAAAACTGAAAACTTTTAAATTGTATGTCAAATACACACACAACCAACTGCCAGAATACTTTACTGACATGTTTTCAATTCCACCACTGATTCATCCCTACCAAACCAGAGTTAGACATTAAATACTACTTCCTGATCCTAAAAGAAACCAGGCTCCTAATTGTGTCCGATATTTCATTCCATCCATCCTCAGAAGGACATATCCATTATTGCAAACAAACTGAAACTGTTATACGACTGGTCCCATTCACCACCAATACTTTGTTATGTGGTTGCTTTGACTATTCATTTAAAGATAAAAAAATATATATTTCAGGCTTTACACACATTCATTGAAATAATCAAAACGATTTAACGCTTAATCATGGTGTATTTTAAAGATTAGATTTGTAGATGATACAGCCCGCTGTCTGTGTCACCTGCATTGTGTCTACTATCATAAATGTTCTGGTATGTTGCCATAAGCTGTGTCATATCGTAAACACCATACCCTCCCATCTAGATGTACAAGAGGGGTTCATATAGGGATGTATCTCTGTTCCCCAATCGTGTAATAAAATATGTTAACAATAAAACAACTCAATTTACATTACTATATCACGATATCACTTTGAGTGTGGACAGCATAATTGTTCCTTGTGATGCTGCAAGCGACATAGGGAGCTTCAAAGTGGATACTTAAATTACAAATCTCAGGGCTTCGTGTACAGGGGTTTGGTGCCTCAGTCGAATTAGGTGCCTTTGAGAACAGAGGTCTCGTGGCAGAGACCGTTTGTACAAGATGAAGTCTGAAACGCGTCCAACAAAATCAAAATGCAATAAGTTTCAATCCACACGTTTTAATGTAGCCATTCATTCCAAATTTGACCGTGGTACTTAAATGGCCACCATGAACACTATTCTGGACATTTGACGTTGTTCGAGATGAACGTTTAAGATGGTGTATCTCCCCGTGTTATTAACCACGATTAACACCAGATAAGAACTTACTTGAACTGAAATATAGATCATTTCACTTTGTCTGTTGAATAAAATGCCCGTGGAGAAAACGATGCCCAGCATTATCAGTATGAGTTGGTAGATGGTGCTCATCATCCACGTTAAATGTGAACTACAAAGAACAAGCAGTTAATTCATGGCAGCATCCCATGTACTTTCATCAAAAACATACATGTTTCTCTTAACACAGAATAGAATTGGTCAAATGGCTGTTTAACGCACGTACGCACACACACACACACACACACACACACACATATATATATATGTGTGTGTGTGTGTGTGTGTGTGTATTTTCATAAAGCAGTCTTACTTTGTTTCTTACCACAGGTAATTGGAATAGGTTACCCGAGGTATGTTGTCCGAGGAATTATTTTGTTGTAAACCTATTCTATTCAAGCAATCGGGGAACTGGGTTGCTCCTATCTGGTACATCAAGGTGATGAGGGACAGTGGGTTGACAGAAGCCACGAGGTACGTAGACAAGTATACCGCACAGTTTAAGGTATACACAGTGACCAGCATTAGAGATACAGGTTTCTTTACTACATTATATGAACATGAGGAATTACATGATGATCTCTGAAGTGATTAAAGACGTGGTTTCAGATTATTCGTTCCATTACTTTACCCAAAACTGAGGCATTGATGCAGAACGCAATGGAAATTTCAGGCTTTGGCCAGAAATGGTATATTATTCAGCGTCATTTATTATCCAACGTCACACTTGTGTTCAGTTACTTTTAATTGGGGAATAAGAGGTCACACCAGTCTCCTGGCAACCTTATGGCATAATTGCTGAGTAGTTGTGAAAATGTTTTAGAACAGTTTGAAAGATCAATACAGCTTGAAGGCAGTCACCAAATTTTCTGTCTACTGCAGTCACTTTTATCTTCGTAGACTAACCACCCTACCAAATGATTGAACTTAATTTACTAAAACGTAAAATGCTCCAAAACATATCAATGGAAACACTGCAAAGGGCTCATCTGAAATCCGTTTGTCTCCCTACAATCAACCATGCAAAGGTTCAGTACAAACAAGTAGGTAGGAAAGTAATCAGTGTTTAGTTGCACTGCTACTCTCTTCTGTGTACGCTCTGGCTTGCTCGGTGTGTATATACATCCAATGTAAACTCATCAATTTAATGGAATAAGTATATCGCGGTTGCCTCTTTCAAATGATATTTAGGGATAGTTCAACATTATCATCATTTTTGAATTAGTACTTAGGGTACTAAATTTCATGACCCCCCTCCCTCCCCCCAAATAAGTACTTTAAAAATGATGATTTTCCCCCCAAATCATAGCAAAATTGCACAAAACAGGCCAAAAATTGACCATCATTTTCCATATCCTGTGAAAGTGTACAGACCCATTTAACCCCCTCCCCCCTTGCGTACTGTAAGTACTAATTCAAAAATGATGAAAATGTTGAACCATCCCTTAGGCATGTTTGTCGACATTTTAGATCACGTCAAATTTATTTTAAGATAATTTTTATTCTAAAGTTTGAAATTTGGGAAGCGTAAATGCAAGTACAGTGATGAACACTGTATACATGTTGGTGTCTGTAATGAGGATCCATTAGGTCCACGAGAAATTAATTACTGTTGACATTGATGTTTAAAATTTTAGCAGAATGACAAATCCTGGAACGTGCAAAGCTTTGAAATGTTTAAAAGAGCTCATTTTACACATCGTGAATCGAAACCAGGAGCTGAATGATTCCTTTTTACATACAAGATGGATGCTCGAAACCTGTCACGTTTGTCACATTTCAAACAAGCATGACTAGGCGATAATTGTTCATACATGTGCAATCATGCAATAATAATTTGATGGAACTATAGACAATGAAAAAATCATTCCCCACCCCGGAAGTGGAGTTTGTCAATCAACCCTTTCCCAATCAAATCGCCCCAAAGCAACCGGCTGCGAATTGTCTCCTGCTTTAATGTTTTTACTTAATTTCGTGTTAATAGAAAATAATAGAAACGACTGTTGCTGAAAATTGTCGACAAGCCCTATTATGACCCCACGCACCATATTTGTTGGCAAGCAATTTGTCTCACAAGAAATAATTGCAGACTTGTTACTGGAGTGTGGCCTGAGGTTCTGCTTATGCTTTTCCTAAGTAGAGGTTGCTCAATTCGGTAATTGCATTATGATATAATAAATCAGAATATACCCCATTTACAACAGAAAGGCTCACGTCTTGGCAGTTGTGAAGATACACCCAATACTGGCACGTGGAATAGTATATGTTTTGAACGGATTCCATATTGCCACGAAACCCTTTTGCAGACATTTGACTATCAGATGACCAGAATAGGTTGCGCCCGCTTTGATATATGTAGAAAACGCAGAGAAATATACAAGGATAAAACATTTACCTATCATTAATGCTTGTTTCCTCATGATCCACATCCGTGTGTGAGGTGTCCTTCTGAACCACCACTTCACCGTCCTGCATGGTCGGGGCAGACATGATTGTACATATAAATTTCCAACCGTTCAACACCAAGAACGCAAAGTACTCTTCTGCTCCAGTGCTCAAGTGCAGATTTAACAGTGCTCAATGACAGGAGTGTTCTAGTTTTATAGGTTCAGTTGGGACTTTTTTTTCTCATGACATTCTCATGTTTACTTTCACCAAAAAAGCAAAGTATAACGCTTCCTTGGCACGGAAGCCTATGCAGTGCCACGTCTACATTAGTGGCTGTGTGTGCCATTCAAAAAAAAAAAAAAAAAAAAAAAAGGGTGGGGGACAAGGTGTCTATGGACCCAGTGCTCTCCTGACTTGTAATCTATTACAATAATATGAAGACTCGAAACAAACAAGAGTGGGTTGAGTGCACTGATGTGTTTATTGTTTGATTGGGAACAAAGCAAACATCAAGTCAGATATTGATCTGTAGGATAGATTCTCTTCCCCGAGGACGTCCAAGCTACGCCGTACGATCACCAAACCATTTCTGCGACTTTTACAAGCCATGTGATCTATAAAACCTACTTACAGTCATCCACTTCCCCAATATAGTAATGCTAATTATAATCTGCATAACTTATTGATTTGGAATGAAATTTAAAGCCTTTTTTCCCGAGGTATTAGATTTTATTTCCTTAAACACATTCTGCTCATCATTTGTCAAACTGTAGGTGGTGCACCTGGTACAGCCATCAATCGAAAATTTGACCTCACTTCACAACTCAAGCAAAATTTCATAATGATCCACTCAAATTTACAGACCTTTATATATGACCTTTACCTCGGATTCAACACTTCAATTCAGCATGTGCAACCTGCGTCCAGCTATCCATATAGTGCCAGTTAGTTCAAATCGTGTAATAACGTTTGGAGTTATTGAAGAAAAGCAGTAAACTTGGAGAAGCGCCAAACTCCACAATCATTGGGTTACGGTATCCTCCAAAATAGGTCATTGAGTCGAATTTTGTGTACAATGTACTCAAGTGCGAATTTTAATTTGTAGGCTCAATTGTCTTCCCCATTTATATCCAAGCTACACTGTGTCATTTTAAAATCACCTCTTTCCAATTTACAGGACTTGTTTCCTGACAAAACTAGGCCAAAGTCACGGATATTACATAACATATCAACACTGGACATGCATAATATCTCCTATAAATTGGGCATGTTACTTTGATTGTTTTTCAATATGTGAAATTGTATATTTTCAACACATTTTGGCTTATAATTTCCGTCAAATTATATTTGGCGAAACGGGTATGATATGCAAGTGAGATTTTGATGTCCTGTACAATCCCACTCAATTTCATGAAGAAAAAAAAACTAAAGATGCTAAAGTGGTCACAAGATTTTCATATTTTGACCCATTTATAACATAATTGTGTGGGTGGTGCTATCAAAAGTGCATTAGACTTAGATTTTCGTAAACTTCAGTCCAGAAAGTTATATGAGGCTTTAAACGGACGTCTCTAGTATGATACACTTATGTAGAAAAACATAACCCATATTCATAAATATCAAACCCAACAAAGACAGCAAAGATTCCAGAGTTACCAAATCACCAATAATCATCTTCCAATACCAATGTGGAGACACAAATTTCATTCCTGACTTGAGACAGGCTGTCACCCACAAAAGGCAACTGGTGGTTTAAATCGGTTATCTCAACCTTTGAAATATTCTTCATTAAATACAGACTATAGTGTTTCCAATATGTATAGGCCCAACCACTCAAAATCCAAATTGTTATAACTTCTGCCAAAAATAAAAAGAGAATTGGTAGGCCTAACACTTTTTCAGTTCTACTGACTAGTTCGTCAGCTGAGTTTATAGCAGAAGTAGAAAGTAGGCTATATCGCTTTTGTGATATCTATGAATCTGGAACATTATGTAATTAATAAGTTAAGTGATTGGATCACTGTTATAGAGTATCAAATACAAGGAGCAGTCTTCTATAAGACCCTCACTACACAATCGAAGTTCTACAAACGGACGTCTCTAGAAGGACACACTTATGCAGAAAAACATGACCCATATTCATAAATATCAAACCCAACAATGACAGCAAAGAGATTCCAGGGTTACCAAAGCACTTACAGACACGAGTCATCGCATGAACTGTGCGATTTTTGGCCAGCAGAGCTAGAAATATTTCAGTTTCTACTTTACTACAGGTTAATGGCAAGTTTGAAGTATAAGCAAATGAGGTGAACTTCGCGGCACGAAATAGATGGATTGAAGGACAAATATAACTTTAAGGGTTTTTTTGTTTTTGTTTTTTTTTTCAAGAAAACGGGGATTTCCGCTTTGAAGGGTGAAAGGACAAAGACGTTTCCCTTACCGAACATCCTTTCTTCTTTTATACACAATCAAGACTCGATGCCATCCAAAGCATGTAGTTTACTGGGTACTGGAGGAGAGACTTTTTGCGTGTCGTCTTATTAAAGCTATCCGTCAACTCGGGTATTTTTCCTAGGACTTCTTTATTTATTCCACGCTTTTCATCCCGAAATGTTGTCAATGTTTTTTTAGGATGCTATAGTACAGTTGAATCTCAAATAAGACCCAATCCGTACAGACACCATTTCTATATCAAGACCGCCAAAGTAAAATCCCGTTTCTGTTTCTCCTTAAATAAATTTTATCTCTGTTAAACTCACATATTCGGTCCCTTAACATGTAAGTGGACTTAATAGAGATATTCCATAGTACCTATTAACTCCAAATTTCTTATGAGTATTGCGCGATGTTGGTAAAAATATATTCCCGATTGTGAACAGTCAATATTGAAACTGTGCTAATCATGTGTAAGTTGAAATTTAAACCTCTCATAGGTGAAACTGTGTGGCTGATTTTGAAAAGTTAAGATTAAAATTATGCTAATTATATGCAAGTGAAATTTTCAATATCCCATTTCGCCAACCTATGTATGTTTGTGGTGACTATAACACATGGCTAGCTGACGCCATTGTAAAAAGTTCTTCTTTGCAGAAATAGAGACAGTTTTGCTGTGAAACTGATTGCTTTTACTATTTTTACTTGGGTCCGGTTGACCCACTCATTGACAGCGTTCGATTTTTGTCTCACCACAGTATGCCCATGCCCTCGAAGAACCCTTGGTTTGGTGGCATTTCTAGCTGACGAGAACATGTTTTTTCTAGGCCTTGCTGTTAATTGTTACCGGTTCTTTTTCGCTGCATTAAAAGTCAATAGTACTGGTCTTTTCTCCGACCTGATTGGTTCGTGTTTATTTCGATAATACAATATTCTGTCAATATTTCTAACGTTGAACCAAAACGAAACAACTTTCTTTTAAAACTGAAATTAGGGCAATGGGTTAATAAAAAGTCAAAAAGCATACTGTAAGAGAAAGGAATAAAATCATTTGATACAACCATCCGGCATTGATACTCAGTCCGTTCAATTTCTGAGTTTAACCTTTGATGAGTGTGCACATACAACAAAACAAAGTGAACAGAGGACAGCACGGGACTGTTGAGCAATGGTCTGGGCCGCCAGTCTCGCTTTCACAGCACGGACCACGCTTTCATCCACTGCACTCGTGTTGTCCGCAGACATGCGTGATGACCTCAAATGTTCAGGTAATACAAATATAACCCACGTTCCCAAATTCAAGTATGAATTGGCGTCACGGTTAAGCAGGTTAGAAAATAAACATTAACACAGGGTACCTGTTTTAGATTCATGAAAATATTTACTGTGGGTTACCCCTTTTCGAGCAGAGCTCTGTTCTTCGAAGGGTCTCAGTGTCTGCACATAAGAAACATACATACAAACATGTACAACACTGCAAACGTTCAACTGAACTTATTCATAATTTGAGAAAAAAATAAACACCTGTTTAACTTGTTTCTAGACAGTTAGGTACATGTACTTCGGCTCGCCAATCCTGATTTATACCTGGAGACTCCACGGTCAATCAACTTCTATCTTATACACAGCGAGCTATGCTTTGCTATTAACCAACACAAAGATGTCAGGGTTATTATTCTGGATGTAAGTAAGGTATTTGATAAAGTATGGCATAATGAACCTTAAAAATTGGAGAAAAATGGTATATTATGGCATCGACTTGATTGGTTCTCCGATAGTCTAAATATCGCTATCAACCGGTAATTATCCAGGGATAATATTCTGATTGAGGTAAAATCAATACCGGTGTTCCATTATGGGAACTCTTTTGTCTTGAACTTCACATTAACAATACTGTAGACTTTGTTCGATCCAAATCGGATTATTTGCTGATGACTCAATTGTTTATTCATATTTTGAAAACCATAGTTTTGATACTGAAACAATCAATCAGGATCCTTTATGTTTGTATCAATGGTCTAACGAATGGCACGTCACATTCAATATATATATATATATATATATATATATATATATATATATATATATATATATATATATATATATATATATATATAGTTTACGCAATGAATAAAACAAGTTTAGAACAATTGAATCAATTTAACATCGTAAAGGAAGCCGAAGAAATAGGTGAAAAAAGAACTTGGACAAATAGTATAAACATCATATTATGCAATAATATTAGCACTAATCGGAAACCTATGACAGATATCATATCAGAAAAAAAGTGGAGCTGTACATTTGGTTTTGCGTGGGTGGGAAGGGGCTCCCCATTGGACATCGGCTTTTGGATTTTTTTTTTTTGCATTTGGAGTAAAACATGCAGAGGCGGGTATCTATTGGGGTTAGTCATCACATTCAGCAGTGAAAATACACTCCTTTATGTCTGCACACGCTCACCTAAATATGCCTGGTCTCACGATGCATTCTACGGAGAGGCTGGTGTATGTGTAAGGACCTGAGCCGTTTGCAAGTCATCAGAGTGTGTAAACCGTCACAGAGTCTGCAACAGAAGTTTGCGTATTATCTTGATATCTTTTAATATTTACACAACTTTTATATTTTCAAGCGTTTGCCCCATGGAAGGGGGACCCTGGCTGGTGTATGTTTAAGTAACAGAGCCGTTTGTAGGTCATCGGAGTCTGTAAACCGTTAAAGAATCTGCAACAGAAGTTTTGGGTGTTTTCTTTAAAGTCTCACATCTTTTAATGTCACACACCTTATATATTTTCAAGGGTCTGCGCCGTGGAGGGGGAGGGGGCCCTTTCTGTTTTCGGGTTGTTCGTCCGTCCGGATTTGCACATTCTCGTTTCCGCGATATCTACATAATGCCTCCATGTATTTTGCTCAAGTTTGGCAATATGCTTACCTTACCTGGCAAGGTGAACTGATTAAATTTTGATGTCATCATGATCTAACTTATATGAATGACAGCCTAGTTACATGCCCGTTAGGGTTCGTTACCGCAATATTCCCAGAATGCTCCAATGTATTTTGCTTAAATTTAGTAGTATGCTTGTCTGGCATGCCAAAATATACTTATTAGATTTTGGTGTCAGCATGACCTAATTTGAGCAAATGGCAGCATTTTGTCCTGCCGGACACTTCAGTAAACGCTTTGCATAAGCGGTATGTCTAGTTTCATGTTAACACAGATCTTCATACTTTCACATTACATTCCACTTACGCGGAAATGAACAGTCCTGCGTGGGTGGGGACCGTGCAAGTATGCAGCGTATCACATGCTCAGTGTCAGGGGACTGACATACCTAAAGTCAGAAACCTCTGCATCATAAATAGGTGTTTATCTGTGTCAAATATGTCAAAGGACTTTAATACACTGGCAAACTCTTTCACGACCTTGTGACACAGAACCGGTCGGTAGAATATAGCTGCAGACCAATTAACATACAGGGAGTGATAGAAAAGGCATGTGAAAGCATGAAGTCTCTTAGCGAAATGCCAACTGCTAAGCTTTGGTGGTAGTATATGTCAATGGTACGCATCTCAAGAGACTTTAGTAAAGCTGGGAAACTTAAAGTTATATATATATATATATATATATATATATATATATATATATATATATATATATATATATATATATATATATATATATGTGATCACTGTATATTCAGTGCTTCCCTATCTTTGTGCAACTGATCACAACGCCTATGCACAGTCTGTTCATTTTTACTGGCGAATTGTAGAACAAGTTGAAAATAAGCATCCTGATATGTAAAAGTACCTTGAAGAGGGTTACCATGATCTAAAAAGTAGTAACAGGTACTGGGCATCCTTGTCAACAGGTTTAGTCATGAACAAGTTTTAATGAGAAACATTAAGTAGTTGTGAGACCATTACCTTTCGATAATGACAGAGCTATGCCAGAGTTTCAAGGAGCTATCTGGCTATTGTCAAGATGAGCTTGCGCTGATATATATTTTGCAATTCAGGCATCCACGGGCCTGTAATGAACAACAAGTGAACGACATAAGGATATGAGTGACTCACGACCTAAGAGAGGTGTGAGAGACATTAGAAGGATGCTTAATTTTGTTAACGAGGGAAATCCTTTTAAGACACGTGATGTTGTCAATAGCACTTATACACGTGCACTAACACAGAAAGAAAAAGTGCACAATGCAAAGATTGTAGGAGGAAGTATTTTGAAAAAAAAATGGAGGGTCAACAGATTATGCAAAACGCTTTCAAAAAAGCTAACCAAGTTGACACACTTTCTTTAACAACAAGAAAAGTGAACGGTGAGACTGTCTGCATTGCCCTCAGACACTTGTCCAATGACTCCTCTTTGGACAGTTGAGTAGTGTTCCCGCTTTTCTGTCCTTATCCAGCTCCACTTTTGGCGTCAACGGGCTTCAATCGAAAATGCTTGTGTGGCAATTTTTCGAGGTGTAACTGTAAATTTATTATAACATATTTCTGGATCATTTTCACACAAGGTCAAAGACTGCATGTTCTACAAAGGCAAAGTACTTCCAACAAGCTGGATGCGCCAAGCTTTCAATACTTAAGTTTCATGCTAGTTCAATTCTGCGTTGAGTGGGAGAAAGACAAAGTTGTATCTGGCGATGTTGTACCTGGGAAGACGACAAAACGTCACTTGCCATGTTGTGCTGAGACTCTGATCTGACATTTTGAAAGGCAAATCATGTGATGACAACTTGGTTACGATAATGCTTAGCCTTTATGCATCTCAGTACAGTATCTAATACTGTCGTACGTGTTTTCAATAATGTAACACGTTAAGGCAGCTTACTTTATGGGCCCATGTTGAAAGAAATGTAAACTTTTACGGTCATATATTTTCCCCAGAATACTTTTTTTGTTTTTCCTCTACAGAGATTAGCAGGCAGTTACAATGAGCTTAATACTTCACATTTTGGCCAGCGAAAACAAACTTTGCATTATCCATCATCCTTCACATCTTCAGAGCTTTCACTAATGAGGTACACATTGCATGGCAAACGAAAAGACACGGTTTGGGGCGAATTATCTGTTTTTTTCCCTCTAAAACTGTATCTATTTTTGTAAATACATTCTTTCTCAACATGCGGGTGCAAATAATGTTTCTGTTGACTTTCCATTTCCAAGGTTTAAATCTAGAACCATGATTGATTGCTGTGAACACAGGCCACCAGATGTCAGGGTCGAGCTTGGGTTCTTCCAAGGGTGCACAACGTGCCTTGATCTTATTATTATTATTATTATTATTATTATTATCATTATTATTATTATTATTATTATTATTATTATTATTGTTGTTGTTATTATTATTATTATTATTATTATTATTATTATTATTATTATTATTTCTGTCTCATATGCAAGAGATTTCAGGTTCTGGATTGTAAACATTACTTCATCTTGCATGCCAAACTGAGGATCAGGCCACTTAACTGGAAAGGGTCTGCATGCTCCCACGCTGGACTGGTTGGGGGACGTTTCATGAAGCTTGTGCGGGCTTGTCCACATAGGTGTCACCCTTGGTGGTTTATAGGATAAGACGCTGCTTGCTGGTGTTGACAGATTCAATGTGGGTTAAGCTAAACATCAGTTTATTCAGACAGGAACAGTGCCTGTCCTGTCAGATTTATAATAAGCCATACCTTTGTGTAGACTTATTTAACTATTTGCATCTCTAGCTGCTTTCAGGTTTCTATTTGCTAGATATGTTTAAACTTCACGAAACTTCAAATACCTTGTTGGTAGAACCCCAAAAATCACCATATGGACAAGATATTTGGCGAATTCAAAATCCAGATAAATTTAGATTTATTTGGCATTCCAATAACCAAACATTATATTTTGTAGATTAGACTTTTTTCTTGTATCTTTTAGCTCGTCTTCTCATATAAGTGATACAGATATAAAACCCGGTTATAAAACTGATCATACGAAGATTAATTTGACTTTATTGACAGAAACAAATGAGAGGGGCAGGGGTTTTCTGGAAGCTAAACTGCTCTTTACTATCGGATAAGGAATACGTGTAACTGATAAAACATACTATCGTTGTCACAGTAGAAATTAATGTAGAAGCAAATTCGTCTCTTATTTGGGATACTGGGAAAGCACAAATGAGAGGGGGAAACAATAAAATATGCATCCATGAAGAAAAAGGTAGACTAAACAAAATGAAAGAGAAACAAGATAGGTTAAAAGAAGTAGAAGAGCTGCAACGTGACCCCAGAATATACGAAGCCGAGATAAAATCGATAAAAGAAGAATTAGAAAGAGAAGTAGAATATAAAACCAAAGGAGCACTAATTAGATGCAAAGTGCAATGGTATGAGGTAGGGGAAAAAGGGAGCAAATACTTTTAAAATTTAGAACGGCGAAATTATTATAATAAATTTATTGGTCAGTTACAGTTGTCTTACGGGGTAGTGTCAACTGATAAAACTCAAATACGCGAGTAGCAGCTACTGTTTTATGAGAAACTGTATATAGCACAGGAAACCATAGGGGCACAATTAAACCAAGAGATCCAAAAGCCTGAAAGTGTCACGAAACTTACAGAGGATAAGCAGGAAGTCTGTGAGGGTCCCTTGACTGAAACTGAAATTGGTGCAGTATTCAAGACTTTTGAAAAACAATAAAAGCCCAGGGACAGACGGGCTGCCAACAGACTGTTACAAAGTATTTTGGAATGAAATTAAGGACCTGCTAATTAATTCTATAAATTTTGTATATGAAAATGAAAATTTATCAATATCACAACGTCTGGGGCTTATTGTTCCTATGACTAAAAAGGAGAATAATCATTGAACAATCATAGACATATTGATATATTGTGTTTCTAGGAATTCTTTCTTTCTTTCTTTCTTTCTTTCTTTCTTTCTTTCTTTCTTTCTTTACAGGCAAATCTGTCCGACATTTCATTTGAAAAGTATTACATGTAGGAACTCCAAACTTGGCACAATTATACTTCTATGGATAAAGTCTGGCCTTTTTATAATGAGAGGTCATGTTTTTCAAAATTGTGCAAATGAGGGCTGATTAAAGTTTTAAATCTTCAATATCTTATATACTATGGTAGATGTGGTTGCAAGTGTATAGAATTCGATCATAGCAAGGTAAAGGTCATCTCAGATATCAAGGTCATGTCAAGGTCAAAGGTCACTTTTAAGCCAAAATGTCATATTTGAGGTCAAGGTTCACTTTAGGTAGAGGTTAAAGGTCATTTCAAGGTCAAAGGCCACTTTCGGTAGTGGCTTTCTTCTGGCCATAACTTGGTCAATTTTTATCCAATTTTCATCATGTTGGGTTCAAATTGCAGCTATTGTAACAGTGCATATTTTTAAACTTACATGTGACCTCTAAAGGTGAAAGGTCAAGGTCATTTGGACCTTTGAAAGCTTCATCCAGTCATAACTTGGCCAATTTCCATCCAATTCTAATCATGTTGGACTCAAATTGTAGGTATTGCAACACTGCACATTTTTAGATGAAGATGTAACCTCAAAAGGGCAAAGGCCAAGGTCAGTTGGCCCTTTCAAAGTTTCATCTTGCCATAACTTGGTCAATTTTCATCCGATTTGGTTCATGTTGGGCTTAAATTGTGGGTATTGTAACACTGTGCAATTTACATGATACCTGTAAAGGTTAAAGGTCAAGGTCATTTTGACTTTGAAATTTGCATGCAGCCATAAGCTTAATGTAATGTGAAGTACCAAAAGATAAAAGTTGTAGCATTTAATATTTACAACCTTTGAAGGCACACAGACAGATTTGCTTTGAAGCAAATCTTTTTTAGTTGTGCGTTGTTTTTCTGCAATCGTTCAGTTGTTATACGGAGATAACGTGGGCACTGGGTGTTCTGGTGTCGGACCTTTACCCCCAAGGCCCAACAAAATGTCTTGAACAAATTCTGTCAAATTTGCCTGGTAGTTCATAATCTTCTAGTCTCTTCCCCATATTTAACCACTCCGCCCTTTCTTTGTTTCTTTGGAGAAAAACCATGGATAGCTACCCCTTGCATCCAGGGATATTTATCCAATTTACCTAGTTTTCTTGTGTCTGGCTTACGGTCAGGAACTTTGCAATTGTAGATTGTCATTGTGGCCTGCAAATATTTCCGTCGTACATTGGAAAATAACGATCAACTTTGCGATGTGATTTCCCTGTACTTTAACTATGGCGCAATATGGCGGCTACATATACATTGAAACGACCTAACCTGCTGCAAGGTGCACCGGGAAATGACCCTGGCGCTTTAGCGGCTACCGACGGCACTAGCTAATTTGGACATTAGGTATTTGCATGGATAAAAATTCTGCTACTTTTGGTTGTGGCTTATTCAATGCATCTGTTGCACAAACCTAGAAAATTAAAGTTGGAATGAAACATACACTTTTAATAGTTTTGAAGGAAATATATATTTAAACTTTTCAGATGACCCTTATTTGCAGAGATTAAAACTCTAATAGTCTTGGTTGTTTTTTTAGATACACATATAGTGCAAACCTATGAATCAAAGTCGCAATGGTACCTTTACCGTTATATTTCAAGGGGAAGGGAAGTAAATAGGGAGGTAGATATTTCCTTAGCAGTGAAACCAATAAAAATAATGTGCTGTGTCACGTTGAGCTGTCCCATATACTGACATTTGAGTCAACATTTAGGAGAGCATTTTAGTTCGGAGTCAAACATAGAAACGTAGCTAGTGATTCCCTATTTTACCATGGAGGGAATAAGTTTGCTCAAATGAGCCAAGCTTTCATTTCAATGAGATTCGTTTTGTAGTAAGAAAATAGATTGTATCTGTTTTTTAGGTGCATATTTACCCGATCTGACAGCTATGGGGGTCTGATGTGCTTGGAATAGTGGAAATACTAACAACTGCGTTGTGGCCATTTTCTTGCTTGAGTGACTTATTTTTCATATTCAAAGAAAGTGTATTGTTCACATAAAAAATATTCAACAAGTAACGTTAAATCGTACACTGTTAAGAGTTTGATAGACGCTATCATATTTCATGTTGATAATACTTTCGTTCAATGTGAACCATTGGTTTTTCCACAAATGAAAGGAAGTCCAATGGGTAGCAGCTGCTCCCCATTACTCGCTGATTTATATTTAACCTGGCTTGAATTTAAGTATATAGATACATTGATTAAAAACATTGCGCTTGTAAATATGCACAACTTTAATGAAATTGCTAAGTAAATGTATCCAAAATATATCCATCTGGAAGGTTACAATTCAAATAGTTTCAGAGATGTGTTCCAGGACTTGGATATTTGGGTCTCAAAGGACAGGTTAGGCGTTGAAGTGTATTACAGTATCGAGGAGTTTAACTTTGAAGTAGAAAATTATATCCGTTTCCTCACAGTCATATTTCCAAAACTATTTGTACATATGAATATAATACATTTTGTCCAAAATGTTGAGATTTGGTCGTATTTGTTCTACATTTCAGGACTTTGCATCCCGAACCAAATTTGTTTACATCAAAATTGTATCAAGAGGATTCAAGCAAGTATTTTTTGTTTTAATCTGTTAAAAACTTCACCTTTTCGACATTTCAGCCAGCATGTAAGTGCACATTTACTCAATGTTAAGAGGTACTCAATTCATCTGTCCCATAGCAGGCTCGACAGTCAGTCATAGGCATTTACTCAATTGTCACAAACTTGACTCATTCTTTTGAAACATGAACTCAGAGTTGACAACTCAATAGAACCTAATTTTTGTAAACTTTCATAGTGAGGAATAGGTGTCATCATGGGGTTTGTTTAACATTTGTGGTACTGGATGTCCATTGTTACAGTACTTGTGAGGAATTCCCCAGGTTTATACAGATGTCTGGCTGTAACACTGGAACTGAATATATAGCCACAGTTTGTTTCTTCTTTAGTTATACATTGGCTGGCCGGTGGTTGGACTAATCTGAGCTGTCCAGCTAGAAAGGGTACATACTGGTTCAGGGGTATGTCACATTATTCTTATCTGAACTTGCTCTATACAAATTTAGCAATTATGTTTGGTTTGCTACATATTCTTTATTCATATTGAAGCCCGTATTTATAAGCAAAACTTCATGCCTTTACCTAATTCATCATTTAGTTGCCACGTTCATATTTAATCATTATTATGTGGGTTGTCTTTGTTGAATATTCAGCTTAGATAAGGAGCCGCTACTCAGAGAGACATGTGCGGGTACAGGCTTCCAAACATATTCTGGATAGTTACCGGCTGAAGACCCTTTAACATATTTGGGCTGATGCAGCCTAGGTCAAAACTCTACAGACGAGCGTGAGCAATATGTGCAATTATAGTACTTCCATATTTATGTAGGTTAGACAGGGACAGGTTAGCTTATGGAGTGTAAAGAGTTTGGACCCCTGAATTAGGTATTGTCAACCAGGAAGTGGTTCGAGACATAAAGACTATAGCATAGCAACATTATGGCATTTGCCCCTAGTCTTGGGGCCTCACAACTCATCTCGACCTGTAATATTGTAACACTTATTTTGTTATCGTTGCAATCACTAATTTAGAAGATCTATTCTTTCATGTCATGTGTATAGCTTGGCAGCTATTAGTCCGTACATATAGTATCACGCAACATGACAAGAACATCAGACTCGCGGGATACCCTCATAAATATATCATGGTCATGCAGAGATAATTTCACAAAACATAGATCATATCACTGGTTTATTCACTTTGTCCGCCCTATATGTATAATAGAGATAGACTGCACTGAATGATCGCACATAACAAATGCCACACTTTGACAAGTTAATTAAATTCAGCCCCTTATGAGTGAGTGTTGGGCTTAGTACTGATTCTTTGGGCTGTCAGATCATAGACTGGCCTAGCCACAGCCCCACATATCTTTTACACAATAATAGTACCTTGATAACAGTGACTGTGAATGACATAGAGATTAATAATTATAGGTATTCAGAATTAATGTGCCAGAAAGTACATTAAACGTCTTGAACACAATTGCTTTCTAGCAGGCAGTCTTGCAGTGGGTCCTGAACATACGTTGGCATATCTGCTAATAAAGTAGTCAAAGTGGATCATGTTTCTAAGGTAAAGATAGTAAGAGCAGAAGAAACGGTGTGCTTTTCTGCAATTTTGCATGGCTTTAGATTGCGGCAGGGAAAAATTGCGGCAATGCAGGTAATTTCAGCACATATTGTTATGTAATGACTTGCATCGAAAACATCTGGAGTGCAGTGCCATCAGATGCCTCTGTCAACCGGCTTATATTATAGCGCATTTCTTTTCGTACCATGAACCTATCACATGAACGTACCGATTAAGAAGCATATTTACCAAACATTTTATGCTTTACCTATTTGTGTTATGCATGCATTTGAAAGCGAGAAAACATTTAAAACTTGGTCACTCATATCTTTGAAAGGTTGAATTGAGATGTAGAGAAGACCTTTAAATTTGTCTAAGGTAACACAGTCTATGTCAAAATTCTACAGATGAACGTGTGCAACATGGACAATAGTACTAAAATATGGATATAGGTAAGACAGTGCCAGGTTAGCTTGTGGAGAGTAAAGAGTTCGGACTGTGAAATACGCTACAATATAAGTGGTTCTGGACAAAAAGACACAAATACAATAGCTTAGTTCTTGACAATATGGAACGTTTGGTAACTTGTTGATGAGAACTAATACAGTACATGTATAGAACAGTAAAGCTGCACTTCCAGAAGCACCAGATTTCAGTCCAAAAACCACAGGATCATCATGATCCTCGTGTTCATTTATAGCTAGAGTTACCCTGAAAGGTCAAGTTGACATATTGGCGTATATATCTCGGAAAATGTGGATCCAAGGCCCAAGCTTACAATAAATATAAGCGGTACTTCAAATTCTAAGACAGGGGTGGTTTGATCCTGTCCTGTTAAACCTTTTTATTTTTTGTTTGTTTGCAATTTCATGTGATATCTCTTCTTCTTGCTACATGCCTGTGTCTTTTAAATATATATTAATCTATGTGGAGGAGTGCGCTGGTATAGAATATATATACGTTAACGACTTTTTGGTTGTAATGTTCTGTTCCTTTTACCGGGCTGCTGTGATGCACGATCGATGCCATTGGAATGCCAGTGCACTCTGTGACAGACACTGTGAGCATTGTCCTCAGTGATAACACAACCTGATCGTTCCAAATTTATATGCATCAATTACTAACAAGTAATAAGATGGCACCACCAAACAAGCTAAATATTAACAGTACAGACCAATTTACAGAATGCGTTTAGAGCTGCCGTGGACATGACAACATTAAAAGAAAACAAAAATGGTTCTCAATAATCATTTGACCAACAGGCTCCAAGAAGCAAAACATAAGAGTTGTGCCTCGGAGCGTTTCATGCGGGAACTTGAATGGGCCCTGGACAATAGTTAGCAATATTCCCGCCTTAATTGTTTGCGAATTATAAGCAACTGGCCCAAGAATATACACCAAGATAATGATCGTGTGTGCACAGGTTCTCCAATGAATCTTTGATGTCTCGATTGACGATAATGATATTAGCAGATCAGATGGATCAGGTTCGCTATGTGTGGGGGTTAAAAAGCAGCACAGAGCCATCATTATCCGACGAATTTTATAGACATTTTCAACAAGTTAAGAACCTCCGCTTACAAATTCTCTGATGTGATGCAAATTATGGTCCCTTTTCATAAATTGTATGGTCCTGTATGTGCATGAATGATACAACTGTTCAAGCCAATTTACTGAAATAGGCCTATAATTTCAAACAAAACTTTTTGCATTCTGTCATGTGAAAACTAGATAAGGTTTTTTCCCCCCTATGGACCTTTGCACTTACGTTTTGGTCTCTTTTGGGTAAATACGAACTATATATGTTTCAGCTATACATACCAAGGAACATTGCCTTTGGTCGGAATTGACTTGGATTTGTTTCGTTAGGACTACGGTTTGGATATGGTAATCACACTGTCTAATTTGAATGGTATTTACTTGTTTCGTATTACATCCTTTGTATCCAGCGTCTTTTATGACACCTTATATTTAACTAGGTCTTTCAACAACTCCAGACAGCCAACTATTTGACAATCCCATGCATTCAATAGACCTTTTGCTATAATGCCTTTCGCTGTTCGGCTGTGTCGACTTACCTCGATTTCTTGAATTTTGCTTCTACATGATTGATTCCTATATATGTTAAACAAACGTTTAGAAGCATTGTTTATCCCCTGCATTGTTACGCTTAATTGTATATAATTTTTTATGACGTGGGTCTTTTTTCTTTCATATTGTTTAAATGAATATGGTGTCTTCTTATGGTTCTTCAATTTTAACTTTGTGTGCGAATATCTTCATGTAGCCTACGCTTTGACGATCACATGTATACATGGATAAAATGGAACTTTTGCAATACTGCCTATCATCACTCGGCTGTGGCGATTCAGGGGAAGTTTAGAATTTTACTTCTAAATTAATATGATTGATTTTCTTATATTGGAAAGCAGATCTAGAAGCTTGGAAGTATCAACTATACCCTGCATTATCACACGTTTTGTTTTGCGACATGGCATATACTTTTGTGTTTAGTACATGATAATACGTCATGTACAGACATGTTTACTTAAATCTCCGTGAAACCTTCCATTTGACCACAATATGACTGTAGCGAATTACAGTAAATGTGAGTTATAAGCATGTTATGCATTATATAATTAAAATTGTGGCAATGGTTATGTCGTTTGCGTGCGTCATTGGATGTGCTGGGAAGGTGGGAGGGTAGTCTTAAATTGTCCTCTGTAGCTGCGACTATTAGTCCATAGTGATGTATATGTAAATTAAGTTTGAAAATATGAAAATCATGCTGCTACTGATAGAACCGTACAACTCGTGGTCGAAAAATACGTTACCAGAAAACATTTTACATTTTTTAGAAACCATTGCGGTTATGCACATTTAAAATATATATCTACGTCCAGGATCAAATTCAATGGTGAGTTGTGAAATATCATAAAACAAAAGTTATAAAATGTTTAATTTAGTCCTGACAGGTTGTTCATTTTCTTTCTGTAAACTGCTCCAAATTCACGCAAGGGGTTGTCAGAAAACAAACAAACAAAACAAAAAAAAAAAAACCAAAAACAAAAAAAAAAAAAAAAAAAAACAACCTGAGAACTGCTCCTGGATATGATTTTTTTTTATGTCCGTTGATTTTAATGTGATACGGCAATTCGTACGTTTGTGAGGCGAGATACAAATTGCAGAGGTTGAGCAAAAAACGGTTCCGAGAATATCGCATTGTAAGAGAAAGTTGGCAATTCTTACGCATTTATAGCTGTAATATGACACGTACTCATTTCTTCTGTCCTGTGTTTTAATTATTGTGTGAAATAAACTTGTAGCTTTACCTCTGTGATATTGTCATTAAAAAGAAGTGTATTTTGTGGCCTAAATCTCGACTTTTTTAACCTGGGAACATCATACTTAGCTTGCTTGGATGTGGGTTCACATGCGGCTTTCCATATTTTTGGGCCCAGTAAGTGGATTGTGATAATTTGTTTTGACATCAATAGAGAATTTCAAAGTAATCAGAACAATGGTAGTAATTAGTCTGAATTGGCTAATTCTTCTCTCAAAGGCTAATGGTTTTCTGTTTCCTTTGAGTGACCCTTGTCAATGGCGCAATCGGTTTCCAGGGGGTCATGGACTGATGACTGTGCAAACAATGACATGGTTCATTATCATGCCCATGCAAACAAACCCCATGTGCTCAGCGCTGCTTAACTTTTCAGTGTAAACAAAAGTTTTGATATCAGTTTTCTCATATAAATTTTATGTTCACACATCTGAGTTTTAGGGAGCATGTAGTTTAAGTATCAAACTATATGAAAAGGTGATTATCCAAAGGTGCTGGCTTCAGGTCTTCCACCTTAAAATAATCGTTAAAGGAGTATTCCCACGCTACTATTGTCGTCTGATCAAATATAATTTACCTGTCATTTTTTTCACGATCGGTCAGTATCGATATTCTTAGCATATTCCGAGCGGTATATTGAACAAAAACGCTGAAAAAGTGGTAAAAATGCGCGTTGTGTTGACGAGTTTCATTACCAAGTCTGAGCGACCGTTGGAAGGGAAACCCATGACCACCCTGCGAGTCTATAAAATGACGTCGTGTCACGTGATCATAAACTGGATCAACACTGTCAACAAAGCAGCATGGAGATCACTCTTTTTCTCAGAGGCAGACAAAAGTGTCCCTTTTCTTTTTGTAGTCTTGGGCGTACGGTGCGCATCCGCCATGATGATGATAATATGTGCTCGATGTTGTGTACCGCAACAATTGCAAGGAATTGTGGGAGGAGTTTTCCGAGCTAAATTTAGCTACGCTCTATTCAAACGGGGACGTGCAGAAGCTATCGATAGTCTTTCATACGAGGGCCAGGATAACATTATGAGTTTGGGATATTTCCCGTTCATGAAATTCGATAAAATTCACGAAGCTTATTATATAAAAAGGTAGGGCTGTAAATTGACGAAAGTTGAACTTTATTTGCCGCATGGGAGTTTTTCCAGCGCATGTGCTTGTGGCCGCGCGGGCCTACTCCTTTAAAAGTCAGAAATCCACAACAGCTCCACCTAGTAAACAATTTTGTTTGACCCTTTCAAGGTTACAGGGCCCAAGAACATATCAGTTTTTGTGCATCCGGACATGCTGTATACATTGTTTAGCTTTCTTCTTTATATTGTGGCGGGGGCATAGATCCTTCGGATCACTGTGCATTGTTTTGTGAGAATCAAAAACCTTACTTACCCCTCAGCATTCATATAATAAGGATCTCATCACTTTGAACTCTGCCAAAATAGACTTATGTGCGGGTGTGTGAAAGGTGTGTAAACATATGTCAGAACTATTTTCACAAGTGCGCAGTGATCCAAAGGATCTATGTCCTCCGCAACAATATTTTACAAAAGGTGGTGCACTTGTTGAAAGGATGCACCAACTAGGCATAACAGTATATGTATGATATCATATACAAATTAGGTTTGTCCATTTATATATGATATGGTACATACAAACAACATGGAGAAAATGGTGGCACTACACACGGGTATAGGTGCCACTACACACAGGGATAGGTGCCACTACACAGAGGGGCACCATCTCTTTTCATGACCCTAGCTCTGGTGCCACTACCAGCAAGCATTCAAAGCATGAGAATACTGAAGAAAGCTATATTATGTGTACAGCATGTCTGGATGCACAATAATTGATATGTTCTTCGGCCCTCTGCCCTTGACACTAGGTCAAGGTCGAAAGCAATACATGGCGCACATGCCTTTGGTATGATACATCGCTGGTATAAATTTCATTATTCTATCTCTAAGGGTTCTAGAGATATGCTGCCAGACACACGAAAATGGATATGTGCTTGGGCCCTGTGACCTTGAAAATAGTTCAAGGTCAAAACCAATATACAGCGCACATGCCCGTACCGTATGATGCATGTCTGGCATAATTTTCCTTATTCTATCTAGTAGGGCTCTAGAGATATGCTCCGGATGGACGGACGGCCCCCTATCTTCACCTTCTGTGGCGGGGGACTATAAGGTTGCTCTTGCGAACATTACTTTGTGTCTGCCCCCCCCCCCCACCCATCCAACAGTGAAATAAATATTACAGCAGAGGGATTATTGTGGAGGATTCTTATCAAAATTACGGCAGAGGGATTATTGTGGATGATGCTTATCTAAATGCTCTGAATTTGTGTTTGGACATTTCGGTTTTTGGGCTCATTATCGCAGGTTTTTATGTGTTACGTATTTATGCTCTGCAAAGATTTTGACCTGGGTTGGGGCCAGACGAAAATGGTGACCTGAGTCCCCCTTTCCTATCTTAGCGGCGGTACTACCCTTCACCTTTGCAACACACATCCATTACGAGGAAGCTGAACCTTGCCTGATAGTGATGTGCATCGGCGCAGGCAAGACACAGCTCTTAAATTCTTCTAATTTTGTATATTGTCAGTACGGGGGGGGGCGGGTATTTTGGCTCTCTGGGCAAGTTCCGAATCAGAACAGAGTATTGGTGTTTCTAAGCAAGCAGAGTGATCCAGGACTCTGCAGACTGAGTGGTTCGTGTAGCTATTAAATCTGTTGTGGCCATAAATAGCAGAGGAATATTTGCGGAGGTTTCTTATCAAGATTACACCAGACGGATGATTGTGGATGATTCCCGTCATTTACGTTTGGAAAGACTCTTATAAACATGGTGTAAATGTTGTGGCACAGGAACATTCAAGGACACACCAAATGTGTGTTCGGATACTTGTGTTCCATTTTGTGTTCCTTCTTGCAGGTATTTTAATGTGTACATAATTATTCTCTGCATTGTAGATACTTCTTATAAGTCGTATTTTGAAGGACTTTAGTAAATATGATACTCAGTTTGGTTCACAGGAACATTCAAGAACACAGAATTTGTGTTTGGACATTTCGGTTTTAATCTGTGCTCATCATCGCAGGTTTTTATGTGTTACGTATTTATGCTCTGCAAAGTTTTTGACCTGGGTTGGGGCCAGACGAAAATGGTGACCTGAGTCCCCCTTTCCTATCTTAGCGGCGGTACTACCCTTCCTCTTTGCAACACACATCCAGTACGAGGAAGCTGAACCTTGCATGATAGTGCATGGGCATCGACGCAGGCAAGACACAGCTTTCAAATTCTTCTAGTTTTGTATATTGTCAGTACGGGGGGGGGCGGGTATTTTGGCTCTCTGGGCAAGCTTCGACTCGGAACAGAGTATTGGTGTTTCTATGCAAGCAGAGTGATCCAGGACTCTGCAGACTGGGGGGTTCGTGTAGCTATTAAATCTGTTGTGGCCATAAACAGTATTATTATTGTGGGCCAGCCCTTGATTTAAATAAACTGCGGGCCTGCATGTTGAGTGACCTTTGAAATATACATTCGGGTGGTTATTTTTGTCAAACAATTTATTTGTTAAAAGTTAAATCGTAAGATAACTCTGATGTTTCTTATGGAAACGATTTTAAAACTTTTTACGACTGCGTGGAGGCATTCCCCATTCTGTAACAATATCTTTGATTTATTAAATACAGTTTGACCCTAGGTACTCATACATGGAGTTTTAATGTGGATGTTACGTGATCACTCCCTTAACCGTTGAAGGAAGAATGAAACTAAACAAAACTGTGTTTGGCAGGCATTTAGAAACTGATTCAGCAATCAATATAAAAATAGCTAGTCATAATTCAGTAAGTCGTTTTTTTATCATAATAATAATACATCTCACATAATACGCTATGTACTTTGCTGACCACAGGCATTACTGCTTCATATAAACGTAGTGACAGCTTGCTCTGTATGTGGTATACAATACACCTATTTGTTATATAAATCGCAAAAAAACTATATAATTAGAAAATTCCTGGAACAAGTTCAGTCATATACAATTCAGTAAACTTTTCAGTGCCTCTAGAGTTACACAATTACCTTTTTATGCTTCGAAATGTTATAGCGTTATCTAACTCAGCTTGTACTTTTTGTATGCAAATTCGCTTATGCTAGAAAGACACACTGTGGAGTGAAACCTATAGAAAATAGCCATTGGCATACAGACATGATGGATGAAGTTCCACGGCAGGTATCCATAAAAGTTAGAGTGCATAGGGTATGATTTTATTATCTTTACTTCTGTCGTATGGATAAGCCATAATGATAGATTGCACAAGAGCAACATCATCACTGCTCCACGTCCCGGTTTTGTGTGTGCATGACTGTCTGTGCCAACACATCGACCCAAACCATCCATGATGAACACCGACTGGCTCACCATTTGTATCAGATACAGAACAGCCACTGTAAAGCCCAAAACGGCAATCCAGCCGAAACCTGCAATATTGCCCACTGAAGAAACGAGTAGGAAAACATTGTATAGGCCACCTATAAAAAAAGCAACCAACAGAAATGCAGAATCGACCGAAGCGTCTTCGTTGTTGGAAAATCGTAGTTGATGCAACTGGAGAAATCCAACAATACTACCGATGAAAGCTATCAACAAAATAAATAACTCCGTTGTATAGGAAATAAAGAGCTGTATTCTAGAGAATTTCAAGCTCTCTGTCAAGATAAGGAAGCCACTTTGGGAGATAAGCGTTACCACCACAACAAAAATTCCCAAGAATAAACCCAAACTGCCATTGCTGGAACTTGCTCGATGAGGAGAACTCTTGGCAATTGTCTCAAACATTTTTGCCTGAAACTTCCCGACGTTGTGGTGTATTTTGTATAGCATGACGGTAGATATGAGACAGTATTCGATGGCTAAAGGGTACAGGTATGGGGATACTTGCTCCAAGGTTTTCTCTATCTTCACACCGGCGTGGGCTTCATTTTTAAGACCTAAAAAGGTGCAATAAGTTGCATGTAGTATCTGCGAGATTCTAGCTATACACAATGGATGACTATTCTTGTTAGTTTAATTTTAGTGTGTTTATTTTTTTATATTTTATATATTCAGAAACGGTAAAATAAATAAATAATACAATAAATCTATAATAAACAAATACAATAAACAAATGAATACATAGAACGATAGACAGATAAATAAAAAATGAACAAATATATTAAAAAATAGATAGATAGATTAAAAATAGATAAATAAATAAATAAATAAATAAATAAATAAATATGATTGAATGTTAAGGGTATTGGACATGCAAGTTATATTTTGTGATATTAATAACTTTTCGCTATTAAACACCAAATATACAAATATATATATATATATATATATATATATATATATATATATATATATATATATATATATATATTCTGTTGCCTGTACATTTTCAAGAAAAAGCACTCTGTATTCTTATACACGACCTTTTTTCTAATTAAATGGCGACAGAGTTGCAAAGCAGAATAAGATAACCAGGAAGCCATGTGCAGAAAATATTTTACAGCTGTGGTCCTAAAAGGGTGTCCGACGTTTCATTCTATACCGCATATACAGAATAGCATTCAATATTCTAACGGTATTTGTTCTCTGCGCTTATAAAAAAAATTGATGATCATATTTGACACAGCAACATCACATCATCAATTTCCATAGCTAACTGTAATATGCAGTGAACATTATGTTGGAACTGATGTTCACGGTAATGTTGGCATCATCGGAGGGGCCAATCTGATTTTAGTTTGACTCTGCTTTAACCTCATGTTTCAGTTTTCTGTTTTTAGTCAGGATACTGTCTGGATCTTGTATCAGACATTTCTTATTCATGTTGGAAAATTTCATGTGGTTGACAATACATTAGGTATCAGGCATAATTTGCAATTTAACCCTTTCAAAACCGGCCAAAACCGGCTGGTGGTCAAATGTCATCTGCTCCAGCGTTTTCAATTCATTTCAACAGCAATGAAAAACAATTTGACTGAGAATTGAAGATGATATTTGCCAAGACATGCCCTAGGACAACAGCTTTCCTATGCATGGGTTAGGCAACCCATGCCGAAAGCTGTTGACTCAGTCTTCATTCAAGGGGGAAAGGATGAATATCGTGCTGGCCACGATCCTTACCTGGCGACACCCCTGGTCCCGTTACATTTGCAATGATCGCAGGCACATTGGTCTTCGTAGTGTTCGTACTGTCATGGTGTGTGAGCGTTTCAGATGCCTCGCGCATCAATAGGTAGCACCAAAAACACAGGTTACAGGCAATCATGTGCTTAAGTCCAAATCTGACAAAAGCTTTATGTTTGTTTATAACAATCTGCAATTAAAGTAAAATATACATATTGAGTTCACTTAACATGGAAAAACAACATGAAAAATGGCCAGGTTTGTAATTCATAGTAATTTGAACCCTAGTGTTCTATATTCTGAAGCGTCATTGTTTTTTGGGTTTTTTTGTTTTTATTTTTTTTTAATAGAAACAAAGTAAAGTTACATGGTGGCCTGTGGAAATAACTGGTCAATGTTTACCCTGCCAGTTCTGCCCTAAAGTGGATTGTCTTTTTTGTATTAAAAAAGAGAAGAATTGTGATTTATCTTGTAGGTCTAATCATTAGAGAAATATAGAATTCCACATGGCCGTGTCATGGGGGATGGATTTAGACAGCACTAGTTTTAATAACGTTCACTGCGAGCCTTTGGCGAGCAGTGGACGATTTGAATCAGATCAGCTGTTTCTCCATACTCATGCCACACAAAATCTCGTGAATATTGCTGAAATGTAAACAAAGTCACAAACAAATGACGTCTGAGCCCTAAATCCGCTACTGAATACAAAAATATGTCATATAGTAATTGGTACAAGAGCTGTTTTAACTCACAAACGCGTCCATGATGGCAAAAGCGCAAAAAATCCCCAAACAAGATAACCAAAAAAAAAAAGAACAAAAACAAAACAAAAAAAAAACAACAAAAAAACAACAACAACAACAAAAAAAACAACCCCCACCCCCCCAAAAAAACCGAACAAACAAACAAATAAACAGTTTTTAAACCTATCTTAATCATCTGTGCAATTTAAGTATGTGGTCCTGAATATTTGAGAACAGTTTTGAACAATCGAGCCTAGCGTTCTCGAGGAATATTGACATTCATCAAACAGTAGAGGAATGCAGCACCAAGTCTTGAAAAATTAGAATCTAGGAGTTACTAAGGTGTCCCTGTGCAACGTCAAAGCAAATGGGTGAACGATTTTTTTTGGGGGGGGGAGGTTATGCAAAAGATAAACAAATGAATCCAAAATTCCACGTGACCATTTAAAAAAAAGCTTCCTAAAGACTCACCCAAGGTACCTTCTTACCCAGTTTGACATGAACTTGGTTGACGGGTTTGAAGAAATTATCATTTAACTGTGGACAGACGGACGAGCAGGCTACGGGCGCCACTTTCCACCCATCTTATAAGCTCAACTGAGTGACAAGTCAGCTGAGCTAGACTCCGCCCCCCCCCCCCCAATAAAGAAAACATATGGCCTTGCAGTTCTCAGAGGCTTCTCTTACGGATTTTAAAGCAATTTGGCGTGCATTGTCCGAGAAAAAGATTTGAAAGAATTGCCAGTAAAATGAAATCAAAGATTGTGACACTACTGTGTCCAGCTGACCAAGCGTACACGGACTGAAGAAAATTCAAGGCCGTCTTTCTTTAAAACCACCATCACTATTTGTAATATTAGTCTTCACTGGTACAGTTTATGAGTCGTTTTAAAATGAAATGTTACAGAACACACTATCAGCAAGATGTATGCCAATATGTAAGTTTGACCTTGACAATTGTCAGGGTCATTACAACATTGAAAGAAATAGCACAAATGTGTGGGGTTTTTTTTATATTTTAATGAATGTAGTAGCCATGCTCCTATAATCCACCATTGGCAAAATATTAGCCAATTTGGCAGTATCTCTTTGAAGATCACTCAAGGGGAAAGGTAACAACCCCAAAAGAAATCCCACAGGCATATTCCTGTCGGTGTTAAAAAGTAACAATGGACATAGTATTCAAAACTACCGCGATGTAAGCCGATTTATGAGATTTGCTTTCAACCCTATTTTACAGTAATAATGCTAACACGTACATATACCCTTACTGGTTCCTCTTAATTTTGACAATTTACCCAAAACCAGACAATAAGAGCACAACCATATAGTACCAAAATCGCAGTAACACCTGTTGAATAAATCCGTGGGACCCCCGAAGTGTCTCTCTGAATTTGGACAGGTGGTTTTTGTCAAAAAAATGAACCATTCCAAAAATTTAAAACAGTCCAAAATCACTGGAACGTTACTACATTAAAATGGCAGAGACCCACTCAAGGTACATCCCTGAAAGTTTGAAGCCAATATGGCTGACGGTTTTTGAGAATAAGTCTTGCAATCCCAATTGACTTACATTGTAATCAACCGGAAATTATGCATTAACCGGTTAGTACCCTAATTGGGGGAAAATGTAAAATTTGAGGGATCCATAGTATCCAACCTAGTTAAAAAACTTAGTTTGACCCTTCCAGATGCTATATCTTTTTTACAACGATGAGACCTATCCGTGTGATGGAAATAGAGAAAACAAACAAATTCATAAAAGAATATAGAAAACCGTACTGTCAACTGTTGAATAAATTAAAATTTTGGTGTCCCCAGAAGTTTTCATGTGCACTTTTGAAGTAATTGTCTTAGCCGTTTCGGAGAAGATTGAAGATTCGAGTTTTTTTTTTTTTTTTTTAATTTTGCCCCGAAATGGGTCAGAACAACCATGGTTATCTTATTTTAGCCCCATATAGGACCATCACAACATGCAACGTTCAAGCTGAAGCAGAAATCATTAGCTTGATTTCAAGGGAACAATGCTGGCAATTGCAACATCCAGTGATCTTAAATATATGTATCTGATATCGATGTCACTCCTATGCACTGCCATGCTGGTCCTTCTGGTAAATTAATCACCGTTGCAATATGAAAGTCTTCACTCATGCGGTTTTGGAGTCATTAGTTTTCAGATGAGAAGTGACAGGATCTACAAATAGCAAAATACTTTCGAATATGTCAGTTTGACCTTCCAATCTTACCAAAGATTAGAATTAATAACACCAAAAGAAATACTGTCTGTACCTACCTAATGTTGTTCAATAGTAACAATGGGCATGGAACCCATCATTACCACGATATAAGCCAATATGCAAAATTTGTTGCTTTCTCAAAAGTATCAATGCTAAAATGTACCTGTAGGCTTACCAAAAATTCACAATTCAAACATTTGTTAAAAATTGGGAAATGGCAGTAGCGCCAAGCTTAGTGCAGTTGAATCCAATGAAAAATATAGGTATATTCCCAAGAAGTTTGTACAGAATCCAGCATGCAGTTTGGAGGAAGTCAAAAATAGCCAAACACATAAACGTTTATTTAAAAGAACAAGAGAACTGTAACGGTTTTGGGCTCAGCTGTCCTTGAATGCACGAACTGAATTGCTCCTGTGACCTTTAGAATGATATCAAGGTCACCTTTTTATGGCACCATCACTCTTTGTAATGTCAATCTTCGCTGATAGTTTCTGGAGTCATTTTTGAAAGAAAAGGGGCAGAAGGGCTCTCTGTAATCAAGATATATGCAATATGTAAGCTTCACCTTTCGAAGTCACGCAAAGTAAAATTAACAATACCAGAACGAAACCTCATATGTACCTGTCTAATAGTCAAAAACATTACCCGGGTGCAGGACATGGTGATGGCTGATCAACGATTGACCACTCGACATATTGCCAGTGTTGTGGGTACCTCTTATGAGAGGGGTGAGCACATTATCACCAAGGAGTTGGGAATGACAAAAGTTTCTGCAAAATGGCTGCCAAAGCTCTTGACAGTGGTTCAGAAACGTATCAGATTCCTAGCGTCCCCAGACAATTTATGCCAATTTAAAGCAGATCCCGATGATTTTTCTGGCCCTATTTATAACCATGAATGAGACCTGATTCATTATTTTTAACCAGAAACAGAAATTCAGTCTAGGAAATGGAAGCATCCGGGATCTCCCCTCCCCCAAAAAGTAACTCTGTTTCTCCTGTTGGGAAGGTGATGGTTTCAGTCCTTTGGAATTCCAATGGTATTCCCCTAATTGACTATCTTGAAAAAGGCCACACTATCAATGGAAGGTATAATGCGTACAGACTGACACAGTTGCGTGAAGCTATCAAAGGTAAGCAACAAGGAATGCTCACTAAAAGTGTCGTCTTACACAAAGACAATGCTCCTGTTCACAAATCGGTGGTTGCCATGTCAGCGATCCAGAATTGTGGCTTCGAACTCACTGACCATCCCCCCTTTTCACCCGATTTAGCCCCGTCAGACTGCCACCTGTTTCCCAAAATGAAAAAGGAACAAGCCGGTCGACATTTTCCTTGTAATGATGACGTCATTCCCACTGTAAATGACTTTTTGGGGATGGGTAAAGGAAATTTCTCCCTGACCGGCCTCCAGGCCTTCCAGTATTGCGGGCAAAAGTGTGTAAACCTGGAAGGGGACTATTAAGACAGATAAATGAAAATATCAATTTTGTACGTATTTTTCACAGCTCGGCTTAGAACTTTTCAAGCAGCCCTCAGATAATCCACCAAGTTTGGAATGGATCTGGTTTTGAAGACGAAATTGAAGATGTAAGTTGTTAATTGGCAGATGGACAGAGAGGTGACTGCAGGCAAAGGACTATTAGGTAACCTCAGCAGATTGACAAGTCAGCTGGGCAAAAGTCACAAAAATACAATTATCATTAGGGCGTGGACGTTTGAACACATTTTGCAGAGACCCGTCAAACTTATATTTCCACCAAGTGGGAAGTGACTCTGGCTGAGGGCTTCGTGGAAGAAGTTGAAAATATGATTTAACATTGCAATCTTCATTGAATTGCATAGTATCCAAAAGGGATGAATGAATAAACCGACAAGCACCTGAATTGAAGCATTCGTTAAAATCTAAGATAAGGATCATAACCACCTAGGGAATCCCTTCGCTGGAACCTTCCACTAGATATTTATACACCACATGTGCCAACAATATGACAGATGGTTTTGGAGAAGAAATCAAAAACAGCCAAAACCTCAGCAACAATCGTTACCGGAAAAAAAACAGCGCCACCCGTTGAACTAATTAAGGCGTGGGGGTCCCCAGGATTGTGCCTATTAAAATTCAAAGAAATTGGCCGAGCTGTTTCAGAAAAATAGGTTAATCCTCCAGATACACCTCTACTAATGTGTAGTCAAGTATGAGATGTGGCAAGGGTCATTCAAAAGGTGAATCTCCAGGTTCCTCCATGGTATACTAATAGTAAGCCTACTATTATAGAAATTCATTTATAATCTTCGTGTATTTTGTTGTCAAAATCCGGGGATTAATACATATGCCTTTACATTTGCATTTCTTCATTTACCTTCCCAATGTGTGTTTCTATTGATGATTGCATCATTTGATACATTAAAAATCAGAGAAATAACTGCAGCGCCGTCTAGTTTTAACATTATTACAGATTAAGTTAAGGTACATTCCCAACAAATTTGGATAAATTCTGTGTTCTTATTTTTGAGAAAAATGAAAAGTTACAAAAAACATAAAAATGTTTTGAATTTTTTTCAGAAAAAAACCACCATTCCTTGACAAAATACAGGACTAAAGCTCCCTAGAAGAATCCCTGGTAATTGTGAAACCATGGACTGAGCAGTTTTCGAGAAGACACATTAATACGATTTTCAAAAAACAAAAAACAAAAAAAACAAAAAACAAAAAACAAAAAAAAAACAAAAACCCAAAAAGATTGTTTACGTACCATCCTATAACTCAAACTATATACCACAATTTGAGACCACTAGCTCTCTGAGGGTGTTTTAAGTAACTTGTTTTACCACCATGCTGGTTATACGTAGAGAGGAATGAATAGAATCGCATTATTCTGCACATTGTAAGTCATTTCCTGTATCGTTGGACTGGAATAAACGTTTGGACTGGTAACGCTTGTTTACGGCGAAAAATAATCGACTCTACCTCTGGAATGCTGGATAGGCTAGAGAATTACCTTTGGCAGTGCCAAACACAATATTCATCGATTCATATGAAAGAGAACAGTGCCTCAATCGCATCATGTTCCATTAGGTCACGTTTCACGCGACGACTTGTGGTGTCGGTTGTATTTTCAACCTAGATTGACGCTGGTAAATGTAATAATATTGACTTCACGCCGGGCGATGGTTAGCAACGTGTTAACTGGTTGTTTGTACTGGTTGTTTTGCCACTACCAGAGTGATACAGGTCAGAAGATGATGCAGTGCAGCACAACCTGTAACGTTGATCAATAACCCTGATTGTGTGCTATAATAAATAATCATAATGTTTTCCTTCTCCCTCTTAGTATTAAACTTTAATTATTTTGCACATAGATTATCATATCATTTTTTCATTTTAGTTGGACATGAAGTGATTTCAAATAAAAAAAAAACCATGGCATCTTGGAATTTTACACGGCAATAGTCATGCAACAGTAGACAAAGCAATTTTGAGAGTTGCCCAAAACAATTTTTATCATACTTCAAGTGACATGGCGTGAAATTTCAGGTAGGTACTGCTTGGCAGCATGTGGCAAGGTAAGATACTGGTGCAAGCGACAACTGAAAAAACATATAACTTTATTTGTGATCTGCAACTTGAACTTGCAACATAAAACATACAACAAGAAGCGCACTTGCAAAAACATGTATAACAGATTTTTTGTGGAAACATGATGCCCATTGGATACCCAAGGGTCTATAAAACTATGCAAAACCGTTACTTACCCCATGGCATGTAAAAATGAAGTAAGTTTGAAAGAAGTAAAGCACTATTCGTTGGATGATTCCACTGACATGCAGTATATTCCAAACTGTGTATGACCAGTTAATAGCATAGACGACCACACTAAAACAGTGTAGAATAACGACGCCAACACAGAAAGCTGAATCGAAAAAAGGGTGTTCAGTAAGGCAAGGCAACGATAAAGGAGGGTATTGCTGCAATGTACGAAAGCAACACCATCACAGCTCATTATCAGGAGGACAATTATATAAGTGTAATCAATTATCAGCAGTACAATTATATAAATGTAATCAATTATCAGCAGTACAATTATATAAATGTAACCAATTATCAGCAGTACAATTATATAAGTGTAACCAATTATCAGTAGTACAATTATATAAGTGTACCCAATTATCAAGGCAATTGCCATGAGAAGTGGATACCTGCTTCATCACCTTACTACCTGGGGAATCGAAAATCTGTGGTACATACATTGGCACATGATTTATATAAAATATTTATTGCTTTTTTCTCAAAATGCTAGCTCTTCCAGTTAAACACTAGTTTATTAAGTCACTTCAAATTATTAAAACTTGTATCATTTTAAAGTACCAGTTTGATGTGCCACTGTTCTGAAGTATGTGTGATGGCATGGATGCCTTTGCTTTCTGAATGTATGGATTGCAACGTTTGGAAGTCCATAAATTAAACCTAATCTAACTACACAGGTTATGAAATATGGTGGGCACATAGGTATTTAAAATACCCAACCAGCAGGTACCTGTTCAGCAGACATCAGGAGACGACTGAGCTGTGCCAGTTATTCTTTTAAAGGTCACGTTCCTGTCTCATTTGTGACTGAAGACATTCCCTAATACCATGAACATGTTATTCATTCCCACAAAGCTGAATAATGGGGTCAACGGCTTATTCAATAACTGGCAATCGATGTCCGAGTTGGCATTTGCCGAATGCCTTGCCGCAAAATGAAACAATCACTGACTTTACGCCCGGGTACATTGGTACCTAAAATATGACTCGTTAAGGAAGCTATTTTTACATGCAAGTTCCATTCAATTTTAGATGCAGAAACATGTGGATCCATGATAAATGTTATATTTGTTTAAATCGTGTAGAACAAACACAAAATACGGCAAGTAAGACAGCGACTTAAGTCACTGTGGCACGAAATGCTTGAATTTGTCAAGTAGAATATACAAGCATTGGCAGCTATGCTTGGTTTATGCAGTCCATATTTGAAACGCCGTTTTTGAATACCAAAATTGGGTAGAAACATACGATTGAGCCACTGTTATCATATAAAATGCCACCTTAATATGACCAAATAGTTAAAAAAAAACAGTACCCAGATTCATAATTTTCAACCCAACAATGACAGCAAAGCTAAATACAGCAAAAGGAAGAGATTTAAGAATTACCAAAACATCAACATGCATCTTATATTACCAACATGAAAAAAAAATTAGTTTCACTTCTGACTTGGACTGGCAGTAACCTATATATATATATATATATAACAACGTTACAACATCTGAATATTTTCCGCTGCTAAACTAAATTGCATGTTCTTATTAATCAGACTCCTTGCATCAATAGCTGAATGTCCAGCGATCATGGCTGCCAAAACAGTTTTGTCATGATACACTTTCAATGGGGAAGTATGTTACGATGATTGGTTCTGATAAGATACCATGCTCTTATAGCTATGCTCCATGTGTACATGTAGAATATGTATTATGAATGTCCAGATGGGCAAAGTTCCATGTTTCATAACCGTGGAGATGGCAACAGTAAAATTTTAACAATTTTGACTGAACTTTACTGGGAACGGACCTGTATTTATTTAAGTAAAAGTTAAATCGACCAATGCAATTTCCCCCATTGCACCTAACTTCCAACTTCTCGCAAAGATTAAAGTTAACTTTGAATAAATCTCATTTTGACTTGAGACCGGCAGTCATCCACAAAGGACTATAAGCCAAACCTAACCATAACAAGAGCTAGGGACTGGATATGGAGTCCAAGTTCATTATGGTGTCAACGAAAGACCTTAAATTTGGTCATGTGTTTTCTTTATAACAGGGTCATAGGACATCGAGTATTAAGTATATGTTCACAATAAGTCTTAAATTGATACGTACCCAGTTAGATCATGGACGTAACTTTGAATATTGTATCTGAGTGTACAGCAAAACGCTCAAATGACTTCTGGCATGGGCTCTACTTTTATTTTAATTTGCATAGTTTGATAATGTTTGACAATGACGTTTGGTTACCTGTCTCATAAATATGCGAACACAACACTGGTGAGCAAAACGTTGGTGTACATACCAAGTGCCCCCAGTCTCAGGTAAATGTCGACGCCGTCGCAATACATGATAGCAGGTACAGTCGCTCTTTGTCTAAGTTTTGGACGATCAACAGCCGTGGTAGAATTTTGATGCTCATGTATGTTACTTGATTTCCCACCTGAGTTGCCAGCCGGTGATAGGATTTTATCAGGTACACGTACTTCACTATTCTTTTGCCTTAGGAGATAGCAGTGTACGTATAAGAGAAACACCAAAGTCACCGTTGTCAGGTATATGGCACAGACCTGTAACAGTGCAATTTAATATATTTACTAAATTGTTTTATGAAAAGTGATGTTTATTTTAGGTCGTTAATAAGCATTTACATTATCACATATTACAAATACCAGATATTCCTGCTGTATGTTGACAGGCAATTATATATTTGGAAATATAACAAGAAACTATAAAAAGTATACCTTTGATTAACCGACGGAAAACATAAGTCGGTTTACGTTGTTTGAACAGTACAATAAATTATTTCATATTCAAGGCCAAAGTATCACAGGACGTCAGATATGTTCATGTCTTTTGAAAACCAGAAGACAAGCGTCCCCTGAAGCACAAACGGAAGCCTTCCAGAGCCTTCCAGAACACATTGATGGTCGACGTTCCAGCGACAACTTAGGTCCAAAATCGTGGCTATTCTTTCCAGTTCCTGTTTCATAATATATTGTACGCAGCACACCAATCTGAGGGCCATTTCAATGATTCTTTGAGCTGTTAGACAATTTACAAGACAAGTCACATCTTTAAAACAGATGCTCCACATGTGACCACTGCAGTGGAATTGTGTATATCAAATAGAATCACCAACAGAGAATTTTATGATATGTCAGCTCATTCTTAAATCAACAACGGAACACTAGGATCTAAAAGTGTTGGCATCCTGATCCAATGTCATTCTGGCTGATCACTGCATCCCTCCAAGGTGGTGAAGACTTTACTTTACACCATGTCATTCAAAATAAGGGCTTTGCCAAAAGTATAGCTTAAAAACATATATTCAAAATATGTTGCTGCAGAAGAAGCATATCGTTTTGTTACCATACAATGATAAAGATGGCAGAGTGGTTACTGGCGGGGAAGAGGGAGGGGTCAGGGGTAGGCTGTTCAGTTGATTAGCCCTGCTGTTTAATTAATGAGGCAGCCAGCAGAATTCAAATGAGAGAATGTTTGAAATTTTGCTCTACTAAAAATTTGTCAGCTTTGTTGTCTAAAGGCATAAAGGAGGTGCACGAATTTCGGTTTAATTACTGTGGTCAGATAGAAGCATCTTCTGGTATTAACAGGTTTTGGATTTGTATCTAATTTTTAGATTTTTGTTGGAGTGATTGAAAGGTAGAGATTGCCATTTACCTTTTAACCAGATTCCCTTTTGGGACTTGTGCACGTAATAGACAACTAATCCTCATTTGGATTTAAAAGAATGTATCAAGTTACTCATATATAAAACATATGAGAAAAATAACTTTCCCAAGAATAACCATATCTTATGGTTGAGTGGATATATGCGTTTTCCATTTCAGCTAGGCGACTGGTGCCAAAGGTTGCAGGTTCGAGTCCCGCTCGTTCGAGAACATAAAATATATATTTTTGGCATTTTCTTAATGCTGGTGGATTTAAGTCCCCGATTCTGGAAACAAATGCCAACTCAGTAAATATACTGCATAACCGTGTTGATATAGCACTTGCACATAACTACCTCCATTGAACCAATCTTTTTTAAGAATGGGGATTCAGTCGAGTGGATATGTGCGTTTCCCATTTCAGCTAGGCGACTGGTGCCAAAGGTTGCAGGTTCAAGTCCCGCTCGTTCCAAACATAAAATACAAAGGTGCACATTTTGGTAATGATTTGAGGGATGGCTATTCTGCATTTAAATATGATCATTTTGCTGAGTTATTAAACTCTTTTGATTGATAATATATATCCATTTGGGAGATCCCATCTTGAGACAGACAATTGGTATTACATTGGATGCTAAGTGTGCACCATTTCTGGCTACCATGCAGTTATTCTACTATGAAGTATAGGGGTTTGGTAAAGCTGTCAAAAGAGGAGAAATTTCTTGATAAATGTTTGAAGTTGTTATTCACATATATCATTTCACAAATAAACCCGGATAAATTCGAATTAATGTAAACTCAGAGAATGACATTAAAAGTTCATTTCTACATCATATGACTAGGTGATGATTTTGAGTCAATTACACTCATGTGGATAGCAATATTCCACTTAGGCCAGGTTATGGTGTCTATGTGTCAAGTTTATAGCCTTTGCAAGAGTATGCACCGGTTTGACTCCCGTCAATTATGCCTGCTTCAAAAATGTGTGAAGCAAGGATATTCCATATGAAATTGGAGCGATCATTTTTTTAAGCTTCTTGGTAAAATGAAAATGTTTTTATATAAATAACAGGTGGAATTGATGTGTCATATGAAAGCAAAACTAAATATGTAAACCTAATAACTGCCGCTTACATTTTGTACAATGCATGTGTGAGGTATGATATTTCCTTAACCCACCCATTGAATTAAGACTGAGTCAACAGCTTTCCTCGGCATGGGTTGGGCACTTAGTGCCCAACCCATGCCGAAGAAAGCTGTTGACCTGGGTCATGTTGTCTTGACAGGTCTCATCTTCAATTCTCAGTCAAATTGTTTTTCATTGCTGTCGAAATCAGTTGAAAACGCTGAAGCAGACGACATTTGACCACCAGCCGGATTTGGCCGGTTTAAGTGGGAAAGGGTTAAGTTGAGAGTTGTTAACAGTAATCGATTCAAACTACTAATGACTTTTGTTGGTACCTGTCTCAAGTCAGGAGAGAGACGGTTCCCTTCATACAGCATTCATATTCGTTCACTGATATGAAAATATGAAGTTGTTAGTATGTGTACCTTGGACGTCTGGGTTTTGACTTTCCTACTTTGATGACTGCTGGGTTTTGATCATGGATGGTTATTGTTTGAGGGGATTTTCGGTGCAGTTCCCCTAGCATTGTTGAAAGTGTTGTCTGTTTCTATTTTTCATTAACATCAATTTTTTATGTTGTCAATTTGACATGTTCGCATCTTCAGATATCTTCAATTATTAATTTATTGATAAGTGGATTTTCATGTCTTGCTATTATATCTGTTGGTGTTCATGTGGATGGGCTTGTCAAGATTTAGACGGTTTTCAACTTGGGCTGATTTTTCTTTTTACTACGATATTAACATGGGATGGTTCCATACTACTGTAAAGGGTGACCCTCACTGATATCGTCTCACAGGACCAAAGACACAATGAGACAAATTATCGCCGATGACGTAGTAGGTTTTAAATTCTCGCCTAAAAAAGCTGAACTTTTTAATTTTAGTGTGAGACACAGGTAGAATTACCAATTCAAAAAAAGAAATTTCATGGATAAAGCAGCACACGCGCAGACGCTACTTTTCGGAAAGCCAAGAAACTTCACTGTGTCCCACCGACACCATGGATGGCTATATCATAACATAGGTAATGAAAACTGTATCAATACATTTGCAGTATATTTCATAAAATGTAACACGTTTGTAAGTGTTGTGAGGGTTTACGAAATAGGTCGCTTTCTAGCTGCCCAGGTCGAAGGCATGCACATTCTATACTCTCACACTGGAGCTGTACATTGCCTGTATATCTACAGTAACGTCAAAAGAAAGCTCAATGCCCGCGCCTAGGCTTTACTGGTACTGTGGCAACCTGCATAATTTTGGAATAAATGCATTCAGTGTTTCATCAAAATAATGCACTAATGGCAACACTTAGCCAACACCCCCCTCAAGCAAGCAAGCAATCAAACAAACAAACAAACAAACAAACAGACAGACAGACAGACAGACAAACAAACAAACAAACAAGTAGATAAGTAAATAAATAAATAAATGAATAAATAAATAAATAAATAAATAAATAAATAAATAAATAAATAAATAAATAAATAAATAAATAAATAAATAAATATTCCGGCACCAATTTTTCCCTCAAAAAATTATACAATGGAATTTCTTCCACTATGACCAAATAAGATTAAAAATATGGTCCTAACTGGAAAGTGGTATTGATAAGGGATATTGTTCAGTTAAGGATAAACCAAAACGGCTATAAATTAGCGGTCTTAACAGAAAAGTTGTGACGCCACCATCAAGCCAATGATATGGAGGCTACCACAGCATGTAGGTCCTAATTTGACACTGCTAACAACTTTGAAAGGCTTTTCCTTGTAATGCCATATGACTTGGGTCTGACATCAACACAGCTTATCAGTCCGTAAGTGTGGTTCTATTTTTTCATGATAAAATTGCAGGGTTTGGCAAACACCACATATTCATGCGTCATTATGTCACATTGATATATAAAAAGCTCGGAACACGTGTTTCTGGGGTTGATACATAAACATTGGCGCAACTTTCTGATCAACTGACTTCAAACGGATGATTTTGCTATTGTGGTTTAGACGAAAGTGGTCCTCTAGCAAGGTAACCGACTTTCATCAAAATTTCTACTCTTGTTACGACAAACAGATATATCTGTTGCTAATATTGACATATATAGTAAATATAATTCTGGTTGCATCCCTATAATAATCTCTTTAGGGAGGTAGTCTTAGTTGAAACTTCTGCCGTGGGGAGGATTAGATCTAATTTTTGCAATAATGCCATCTAGCGTATTCTAGAAAAGATTTTACGCTTCAAAATATATGATGTACTCAATTTTTTCAAAAAGAAACTAAAACTGGCTACTAGTATGTCTCAATTCATTGTGTCTCTCGTGATGTTACTTCAATTGATCCTTCTAAGGCTGCACGCGACGTCTCTTGGGAGTTTTTAAGGTGGATAGCTGAAATCTTCATACCGAAGTCAGCCATGTCACATGGCCTAGTGTTCTTGGATGGTAGTTGAGATTAGGCGCAGGTCACATGTACAGATTTTTGCTGAGTGAATCGAATTGGATGCCTTTGAGTTCGTTTGTACAAAAAGATGTCTGGAACGCAGCAAACAAAATGCTAAAAGTTTGAATCCATTCGTTTTAATGCAGCCATTCATTCATAATTCGGCCGTGAAAATTTTAAGATGGCCACCATGTTGTTCAAGTTGAACTTTAAAAATAAAGTGTTTTTCGCATTGTTAACTTATATTAACACCTTTTAAAAACTTACTTCAACAGAAAACGAGATCAGTTGACTTTGGCTGTTGAATATGGAGGCCGTGATGATGACGATACCCAGCATTATCATGATGAGTTGGTAGACGGTGCCCATCAGCCACGTTAAATGTGAACTACAAATAACAAACACGTGATTTGTCGGAATATCCTATGAACTTCCATTAGTATCCCGGTCATCTGTTTTTCTTAACGCATTGGTCGAATGACTACAAAGAAGATATATATATATATATATATATATTCCAAAACGGTCTTTGTTTCTTACCATTTTCGATTGGGATAGGTTATCCGAGTGCGGTCCGAGACATAAATGCAGAAAGCAATAGAAATTCCAGTGTGACCACAGATGTCACATTATGCAGCGCTATCCATTATTCCATGTTGCACTCGTGTCCAGTAAGTAGAGAGACAGAGAGACAGGGAAATTCTCCGACCGTGACCTACCTCACTACCCAGGGGTCACCCTCGTATTTTCCCGTGACTTTATGCCGCAAGCTGTTCGGAGCTGTGCCCTGAAGCAACAGCGACACATAAGCGTTTCGCCTTTTTTTTTTTTTAGTTAAGTGTGCGTCTCCTCGATATGCTTTGCACTGGTCACAATCAGTGGAGCTTCTTTTTCTTTCTTTCTTCTTTCTTTCTTTCTTTCTTTCTTTCTTTCTTTCTTTCTTTCTTTCTTTCTTTCTTTCTTTCTTTCTTTCTTTCTTCACATACTTTTGTAATATTATAATACGTTAGTATTTCTTCTATTTACGCTAGGTTTTATATGACTGCGTGTTACACGTTAGCGCAAAACCATTATTTTGTCATTTCTGTGGTCAGTATGTTGCTTTGAAATTGGAGACAGACACGTTGCCAGCGAAACTTTTTTATGACCATAAATTATTTGGTCAACTCGTTCACTGCGACTAAAGTCGAACCACTAAAGACCAACTACTCTGAATGATAAAAAAAAATACTGGACTCGATTTAGTTGTGCAAGACATTTCATTCGATTTTGCATAACGACATGCCTGTAGTTCTAGAAAATATAATGGTCTGGAACAACAGCTTTCCTCGAGACGCTTTGGACACAGCGCGTCAAAGAGCGTCGAGGAGAAGCTGCTAATTCAGTGCACAATGAAGAAAACTTGGAAAAAGAAAATGCCAAGAATTAAAAGTTGAAATTTTGTGAAATTCTTGTATGTTGGTAAGGTATGAGCGCGAGAAAGAGTCACTCAAGTTCATAGATCGAAAACTATGTAAGTGACGACAGGCTTAGTATTCATTTCTCATGGCGTCATGGGTCATTGGCGGCCAAGGACAATGACAATGACAATGACAATGAGCTTTATTTCCAGCGACCCCTTTCGGAGTAGGGGAAAAATATATACAGATATTGCAGTACATCTTAATAGAAAAGTGACCACACAACCTTTAGATTTTTTTTCATGATAAGCTTACAGAACTTTGCCAGTCGACATAAATCTGCGTATTTGGCATTGAAAATCCAAACCAAATTATGGTTACATGGAGTGAGCCTTAGATCTCTGTTGATAAATATAACCCTTTCCCTTGTAAATACGGTACAAATGAAAATGTAATGAAACTCATCACCAATTGAACCTTCATTACATAAAGTACAAAGTCGGTTTTCGTAAAGAATGTTATGAAATTTACCAGTGATTACTGGAATTTTATTGTTACCACAACGAAACTTTGTTAGATAAATTCTTAAATTACTAGGCAAATCTAGTAAATATTTTTCTAGACAAAGACGGTGCTTAAAAAGCCTGTATGTTCTACAATGACCGTTATGGCTAACTTCAGCAACCCATTCTTGCTCTTAAATATCCGACAATTTTCTATCAATAGCTGCTTTAATATATTGCTGATTAACTGGACCATCAGTATACCATAAGTACGACATGCCAGACTTATCCATTATATCCTTAATTTTTTTCAACCATGGAGACTCAAATATACCATTTACAAATAAGACTTTCTGCAACTTATAGAAAATACAAGAAATCTTAATTTCCTTTCCGCTCACTAACCTAGCCCAGAAGTTCAGCATCTTACACTCACTAACTTACTAATCTTAAACATACTTGTCTCACCATTAGCCATACAATTAGCTGTTCTCTTATGAATTTTCAACAGCCTCTTCAAAAAACTTAATTGAAAAGTTTCCAATTGTTGTAAGTTTTCAAATCCCCATATCTCTGCACCATACAATAGAATAGGAATTATCAAGACCTTGAACAACTCGAGTTGGACATCTATGGGTAAGCTCAGTCTATTACAATGACACTGTAGCTTAAAAAGTGCTTTACTAGCTTGAGTTACCTGTTTATGTAAAGCTTTACAAAACCTGTTGTTGAAATTGAATAATACGCCCAGGTAGGTATAATCTGGTACCACTTCAATCAAACTGTCACCAAAGTTAAACTGAGGAAACTTGCGCACTTTACCTCTAGAAAAAATGACTATCTTAGTCTTAGAAGTATTAACAGTAAGAAACCACAAATTACAGTATGTGTTAACAGCATTTAGTGCTAGTTGCAATTCCTCAGCACTCTCTGCAAGAATAATTGTATCGTCTGCATATAAAAGTGTAAATAAACGCAAGAAAATTTCCACCGTATCATCACTCAAACAATTATTAATACTTTCAGACAAATAAGGCAAACCGCTATAATGTTTACTAATATAATATTCGAAATCATTCAAATATAGCGCAAACAGCAGCGGGGACAAATTTTCGCCTTGCCGTACACCAATATTATAGTTGAATAAATCTGTTTTGTCTTGACCTATTAAAACGCATGACTTTGCATTATCATACATATTATGAATAACATTAAGTACTTTCCCATTGATATTACTCGAGAGCAACTTACACCATAATGAGGTCCTATCCACAAGGTCAAAGGCCTTGTGATAGTCAATGAAAGCACAGTAAACTCTTTTTTTGTTATGAAGATAAAGGCTTAAAATGCTATGCAATGCAAAAATATGATCTATAGTAGAGAAAGCTGCCCTTAAACCGGCTTGTTCATCACCAAGTATACCAGCACATTTAATATAAGAAGTAATTCTTTCGTTTAAAAGAGAAGAGAAAAGCTTACCAATGCAACTTAACAAAGTAATGCCTCTATAGCTATTAGTATCGTTACGTGCACCTTTCCCCTTATAGAGAGGCATGATCACTCCAATAGTCCAATCAGTCGGGACAACACCTGTTTCAAGAACAAGGTTAAATAACAAAGTTACAGCATCAACTACAGAAGATGGACTGTACTTTATAAACTCATTGATAATTACATCTATACCAGCAGCTTTGTTATTTTTGAGCCTATTAATCTGCAGTTGTACTTCTTCCACAGTGAATAATGCATTAATGTATAGATTATTTTCATTATTAAACCTCTTTAGATCAAACTGGTCGTTAACATTTGACATATCATCCGACTTTTTCTGGCTTAACTTCTTAAAATGCTTCAAAAAGCTCTCTTTAGAGATATTGTTAGCAACAGTGGTACAAAGAGTAGATTTGTTCACAATATTCCAATAATCTTTAGGCTTAGTGCTCCTTAGATTTCTAATATCTTTTTCAAACTGTTTCAGGTAATCCCGTTTAGTCTTGGAAACAAGTTTTTTTATACCTTTTAACCACAGATGTATATTTCTGATTGTTAACTGCTGTCTTATCCTTGTTATTAACATATTTAACTCTATGATATTCATCTCTTAAATTACGACATTCAGTATTAAACCATTTATTAACAACTTGATTCACTCTCCTTTTGGGCTTATGTGACTTAATTTCCTTCACTAAGTCAAGTTCAGTAGCTACCTGTAAATGCATTTCCTTTAAAGACTGCACACACTTATCAATTTTTTTTATCAACACCTGTCTGGCGTAACTGAACAATATCCTGCTTTAATTCAGCTACCTTAAACTCGGTAAATGCATTACTAAAAAAGGGTTTCTTCTGAGCATCCCAAATAAGTTTTTCCGTAGAACTCGCCTTTTCACAACTCTCTTTCAGACTAACGCTAGATGTAACATACTTTGTAACAGACTTCGGGATTAACTCTATTACAACAGGACAGTGCTTATCAGAGAGGCAACTGTCAAAAGTATCAACTTCAAAAATTTTAACACATGTAAGAATATCGGGTGAAGCAATACAATAATCAATAGTAATGACTTGACCAAAGGTCGTAGCCCCAGTCAAATAATCACTACCAAACCTGCCAATCATTATATGAACATCCATAGTCTTACACAGATCTAACAAGGCATATCCATTGTTATTAACCTGTTTATCCTGGTTGTATCTCTCCGTACATATACCACATGATTGTAGTTCTTAAGTATTACTAAATAAAACATCATTGACATCCATACCTGTTTCAACAGCAATAATGCCATCTAACTCCAGAAAATCATTCAAGGTACCAGTCCTAGCATTGAAGTCACCCAAAAAACAAACAGGTGCATCTGTGTGACTCCTAGTCTCAACATAATCTTGTAGAATATCATCAAAAATATCATTAGTATAACACACCGAGCCCTGGTGAGGAATGTAAGTGGCCCCAAGTAGAAAATCAAAACCAAGAATCTCTTTAGACATAAGTATCCATAATACATTGTCTGATGAAATTACATCCATGACTTTGGTGTACTTAAACAAAGATTTCTTAATCAATACAGCAATACCGTGGACACCCCCATAAGGATGTTCAGGGTTATTTTTTTTGGCACAAATAATTTCAAAATCTGGAAAATCCTGAGGAAAAATGACATCACATTTTGTCTCATTTAAACAAACTACGTCGAAATCCTTTACACACTCTTGTATTATCCCATACTGTAATTTCTTACCTAAACAGCAAATATTTAAGCTTACTAGCTTTAGTGGTTTAACATCGGGGGAAATACAATAGTTGTGTTCAGTCACATGCTGACCTAACAGAAAGTCCTGAGTTAATTCACAAGTTCGATCACAGAAAGGGGCTGCCACTCCTAAAAGTCCATGTACAGTCCTAGGTCAAATTGTCACAATTGTATATATTTTTCTTTGTTTCACGGCCATTTTCTTCTGTAATGTAAAATATTTTGCCATTTACAGTCCAAGCCGATTTTACTTTCGGGTCATCTTTGATGGCACGCAACAATTTACTCCTCATAGTAGTCAAATCGTCAGCGATGAACACTTTCTTGTAATTGGGGTTCGCAGATTGTTTCAGTTCTTTCTTCTTCTTCATCACCTCAGCCTACATATCTCTGGAGATGAATCTACATTTGATAGGACGCGGTTTGCCTGTCCTCGCTCCAGGTACTCTGTAACATTCACTGATATCCTTGTCGCTTAAGGTAATGCCTAACTCTGCTGCCAGGCTAATCACTTCTGCTTTGGGATTCTCACTTGCATTTTCCGCAAGATTGAATATTTTCACATACTCTTTCCTGTTGTCTTGAGCATTGACATCGGCTACAAACTTGAGAGACTGTACTTCCCTCTTAATCTCATTTACCATCTTATGGTCCACTTTAAGGGCCTGAACCGCCGCATCTGTAGCCTCTCTTACAGTGGCTATTAGCATTGGTTGCAACGCAGTCAAAACATTAGCAATAATGGGTCCAATATCGCCCATTGCTGTGGCTTTGCCAGTGCCCTTGATCTTAGCGCACCCTTCTTTTAGCCTGGTAATTGCCTCTTTAATAGAGGTCTCTGCATTAGATTCAACAGCCGCACTGGCTGACATCTCGACTCCAGTTGTTATTTCATTCTCGGTCTCGTCCTCCTGTATATTCGTAGTGAAGCTGGAAGAAAACAGCCAACTTGGGTGTAACAGACTCACCTCAGAACTGGGCGGAAAGAAGCCAGTAGGTAAATCCTTGTTGTGAAAAGTAGAGTCAAAGTTCAACACCCACGGTTTAACAAACGAGCATATGCATGTAAACCAGATCACACGTACTGCTATGCCCATTTGTACACCATTGAGTTAGTATTTCAGCATGAAAACTCCAAGATAGGGCGCCGCCCTGGTGTCTCACAAGTCACGTGACTACGATCCAATGCACTTGTTCTGAACTTGTTCAAATTAATCAATTCCTCCTTGAACCAGCGGGCGAGTGTGTTAAAGTGCTACGCAGTAATGTCTCCAACCAAACTGCACACAGCGTTAGTAATAACAGTCCGCTTTCCCAAAGATTTGCCATGTTACTGTAAGACATGCAATGCCAATGGTAAGGCAGCAAGCAAGATGGCTGCCCACTAGGTCAGTGCACGTGCAAACTTTTCCTCGAGTCTTTTCTCAGAAAAACGAGCAATTTATACCAGTTAGCAACAGTCCAGCATGACCACTAGACACAATGGTGTAGTGCCTCATACAAATAGTAATGCCCACTGTACATAACAAATATGTAAAAGTTCCTTTTTTTTCTAGACCAGCATGAGAGCTCCTCCTCGAGAGGTGACGTCACTTCTCAATGGTCTCATAAGTCGTAGGCATGCCAGCAGTTTTTGGCCTCGCTAAAGGACTCTGAGGCCAGGAAGCATATATTATATAATTATGCATGGGCCAATCAGCATTATCCGTCTTATCAACAAGCCCATATTTTATTAAAATGTTCATGTAAATCAAGATGATACTTCGACAGGGGCATAATCATGGGCATGTTGGAAGCTGGTCTTTCATAGTATAAGGTTACCAGGAGACTTTGTTGTCTATTTCTCCTGGAGAAACAGAGGCCACCTCAGTCTCCTCTCAACCTCAAACTGGGAAAGACCGGCTTCCAACATGCCGATGATTCAGTTCATAAGCTGTGAGTGACCAGTGCGCCCAGGGAAGGCCAACAGGGTAACTATGCATAGGTCTTATACATAGCTGAGCGTCGACGACGCGTTGTCGAGGGTTTTTTACGTGTAGTCGAGCCACAAATCAGGTTACACTCTACCAGAAATTGTGTCCTGGGCCATGTATACTCATACAAGTTAGCACAATGCCATTTTGATCGAATTGTACCCAGTGAAATATCTTACATTTTTGTTCCAAATGATTACACAGCCAACAAACTGCCTGCCTTCGATAAGACCTGTATCGTCGTACCCGAGATACCATGTACATTGATGCCCCTTATATGCTGCGAGATTCCTTGTATTTCTTGGTTTAACAATCTATGTTCTTGGGTAAGAGTAATGCCAGATCTCCTTGCCAGCTTCAGTAACAGTTATGTTTGTGTGCACAGACATATTGTTTTTCCATGAATTCTTTATTGTGCCGGTGTACTAACACATATATATTGCTTTCTGTTTTTTCTTTTCTTCTTTCTTTCTTTTTTCTTTCTTTCATATTTTCTTTCTCACTTTCTTTTCTTCTCTCTTGTTATTATAAGGACCGTTTGGAATTTTAAATGTTTAATACTTTCAAACCTTTTAAAGGAAAAGGTACCATTTAACTTTAATTCATAGCTTTGTGTTACAGGGGTATCAAATGAAGGACAACCAAATGCTGTAGAATTTTGATTTATGCAGATAAGGGTCACTTATGGGTTTAATGTTGAATATAACATCGAATGGAGCATAAACGTTGAAGAATTTTCATTTATTCTAATTAATGACACTTGACCAAAAACAAAACAAAACAACAACAATACACACATATCAGCTCGGGCTTGTACAGCCTGAGAAGTATGTATGTGTAATCCTCATTCGTGATTGCAATCTTGGACGGATATTCTTCCGTATCGCAACGCTAATTGCAAATAAGCAATCACAAATTAAACACATCTTCATATAAAGAAACAAGAACTGAAACACGGGACAATCTGAATTATGCAAGTACATATGAAATTCATGCAATCACATCATACCCTGCTTGATTCATATATATTCCTGGAGGAAAAAGTCCCCCCCCCCCCCCAACAAAGTCTCCTGGTAACCTTTTCTTTGAAAGACCAGCTTCCAACATGCCCATGATTATGCCCGTTGTCGAAGTATCATCTTGATTTACATGAACATATTAATAAAATATGGGCTTGTTGATAAGACGGATAATGCTGATTGGCCCATGCATAATTATATAATATATGCTTCCTGGCCTCAGAGTCCTTTAGCGAGGCCAGAAACTGCTGGCATGCCTACGACTTACGATGTTGATCACAGATAAATGTTCTCTGTATTAGATTGCGTTAAGCCAGATTAATACAGTGTCAGTTGTGGGATTGGAACACCATTGGTCCAATGGGAGATGCCCTGCATTCTTGAGCATCAATGCTACAATACCCTGCATAGTCTGACAAGAGGAGATGACATTAACAACCCAAAGCATTGAGCAGGCGATAATAGTCAACCTAGCCACTGATGAGTACATGAACATGCATATGAGACCGTGTGATCAAACTTTATGCTAATAAATCTCAATTACCAGTGATGATCAAGTGTGAGACTGCGTCTTAAAATGACAAAAGCAACTTATGGCAAGTGTTACTAACATGGAATGGGGTCATATACTGTCAGCAAACCACAAGTCCTAACGACCCAATACAATCTGGAAACTGACTTGTAAGATCGTGTCATAAACTATTAGCTGCAGTTTATTTGTCTTTTTAACTGTCACCAACTTGTAACGGGGCCACATAATCAAACTACACGTCAAAAAGACCCCATATGATCTCGAAACGTTTAAGGTGGTGCCATAAGCTATTGGCTGCACTTTGTCGCTGATGGGCCATGGAAAGGATATGTTGCAAAACTTGTTAACTGGGTCTGTTAGATATGAGACAGCTGTTATCTTTATGCTACGCAGTGAATATGCTACACTTAAGACACACTGAAAGGATTTTTTTAGTTCACTCTTAAGAAATGCTTTTTTGTCATGAAATACTTTGGAAGCCACTTGTGACATGTTTATTTTACAGTAACAGTTATAATTTACATGGAAATATCAGGAGCAAAAACGTTTTCAGACGTTAGATCCCCTCATCCACATTAACCTGTGGTACTGGCGTTCTGTAATACTGGTTCTTAATATGAACCGGATAAGAAATATCACAGATATTAGCAGGCTGATCCTAGCCTTAAAACTGCATATAAGGGCTGACCTATATATTGTCACTCACAGTGCCAAAACAGGCAGTCATAATATGTTTGGAAAATGGTTCACTTTACCACAGACAACTCTTATTTTCAAGTGGATGGTGACAAATTATGATGCTCTTCTGATCTACTTTAGTTGTGCTAAATAGTGTCCTCAGTGCAAACTTTTGCTGCATCTTTGTCAGGGCACAAGCCTCTATTCTGTTTTATTGAGTTCAACAGATATTAATGGATTTTCGCACGTAAACGAAATTCATGTAAATGAGTCAGCCACCTTGAAGATTCAATCGAGATCATCCAAATACAACCCAGCCTAGGTCTTATCAAGACACATAACTCCAGGAGTTTCATCTCATTTCATGAGTTCTTCTAGAAACGTCGCACGGAAACAAAATTCAAACTCACTTCAGAAGCTCTATGACCTTGAGAATCAAGTTTCGGTCACCTAAATGTAATCCTAACATAGGTCTTACCGAGACATATAATCCTACTCAGTTTCATAAATTTTCATTAAAAAATTAAGAATAATTTAAGAGGAAGAGGAAGAAGAAGAAGAAGATGATGAAGAAGAAGAAGAAGAAGAAGATGAAGAAGGAGAAGGAGAAGAAGAAGAAGAAGAAGAAGAAGAAGAAGAAGAAGAAGAAGAAGAAGAAGAAGAAGAAGAAGAAGAAGAAGAAGAAGAAGCATGGAAACAAAACAAAGTCTTCCGTGCATCACGGGGAGACATAGTAATGCATAATGTGCACGTACAGTGCACCACAAAGTGTGGCGACTGCGGGAAATTATTATATTTATTTGACCATGTTTTCCGTAACGATTCTGCCTACACATTTGACAAAGCAGCAATGCAAAATTGTTTTGTTCGTGATTCAACATAAATAATGCAGATCTTACATGTGCAAGATATCACGTTTTCCAGGATAGTATTTCACACAGCAGGAGATCATTTTTAATTTTACGATTGGAATTTGATGGTTTGTGAATATTTGACGACTTGCATCACCTTCACGTTTTTGATGTCTGCAACCCCTGCATGTATTACTTTTTCGAATATGATACTTGATGGGGGCACAGATGAAGTAGAACCTATTTTTGCTCCACCATTATCATTGAAAACTGCAGTCCTCTCTTCATTTCTTGGAACTTTTGTCATTTTACAAACGTTAAGGTTGCATCTATATCAATGCAATAACCGTATCAAATGATTGTGAATGATCATTTTTCTCTTTTTTCTTCTAATTTTATTTTATGGCCAGGTTTTTCTTGTAATATTCATCTGACGACCATGGCTTGCCAGTGTGAAGAAGATTTGTTGTATCTATTGTTACCTATCATACATTATATCGCCTAAATTATAACATTTCTTGTGTTCAAATATAATTGCCTCTACGCAATCATTTATTGACTGACTTGTAAAACAATTGATAAACTGCAACACATTTTACAACTGTGCCACATTTCTTACCAATTTCGTACACTTTTTTATCCTTTAGTGTGTGACTATTACACTTGCAAGTTTTGCTAGCGTCTTTGTTTATGTACATAAATTCAATTATCCCGCATTGGCTAATTTTTTTTTTTAAATCTTGCTAAATTTTAAAAGTGCTGCATGTTTTACAATATGCTTCACTCTTTGGCCCGTGTGGTGCCCGTTTTACCCCATGTTCAATTTTGCGGCCTCCGTGCTGTACGATTTACCACTGTACGGCACGATTCGCCCCCTGTGCTACTCGTTTTACTACTGTGCGGCACGATTCGCTCCCTGTGCTGCTCTTTTCCTACTAAGCGGCGCCTCCTTACCACTGTGTCATTTTTGGTGTACATTACTTTATAGTTTACTCCATGTAGCGATATAAACTTGATATTTTCTTATACTTTTTAAAACTATCCTGGATTTCTTTACCGCCATGCTGCTTTTTATAACCCCTATGATTTACCTTTAGACCACTTTAGCTGCCATTTCTGCCTATTGTGTCATTGGTAATAGCTGAAATCTCCGTTCCAAGTATTTCAGTTTACATTTTTAACAATATTATGATACAACTACACGTCTAATACACTTCACAATGTGATTACCTATGTAGTTGGAAGTACGGACGCAGTTCATTTTAGTCCGAGGGCCATTTTGATAAATTGCTATTTGTGTAAATGTCTTGTGAACTTACGTGCATAATAATTGTTATTTGGACAAAAGTTTTAAACGAGTTCTTTACCAAACTATTACACCAGCTGGTAAATATAGAACTTCGTGACCTTACAACATTTTGGAATCTTTATGACCAACTAAGTAACGAAAGTAATCTGAAATCAGAAAACCCCATTGATACCCTTAACTGGATAGATCATTTTCAAAAACTATTTAACATGTCAAATTTCACTAAAAATATTGACATTGATGATTATATAAAACACAACCGAAACAAAATTTTTAATGACCTCAATTTTTAAATCACAATTGATGAAGTAATACAGGCAATCAGGAGTCTCGAACGCAAGAAAGCACTCGGTATAGATGGTGTACTCAATGAGATACTCAAAAGTGACACTAATGTATTGCCCCCCCCCCCCCTCCCATTATGTTGTTTAACAGACTACCGACAAGTGGTTACTTTCCAGACTGCTGGGGGAGGGGGTATTTTGGCACCTATACACGAAAAAGGAGATGTGTACACCCCTTCAAATTACAGGGGCATCGCCCTGTCTATTCACTTTTGTAAGCTCTTTTGCAAGGTCCTGAGCTCAAGACTAAAAGTATTTTGAAAGAAATAATCTGATGCCATACCACCAAATTGGTTTTAAAAACCACAGCAAGACGTCAGACCACATTTAAGCACTGAAAACCCTAATTGATAGGCATGTAAATCAGCATACAGGGAAGAAACATTGCACTTGTTTTGTTGATTTCCAGTGTTCATCGACTCAGTTTGGCGTCAGGCACTACTGTATAAATTCTAAACTATGGATGTTGGCGGAAATTTCCTTAGTTTGATTGCGTGAGTGTATCAAGATGTGAAATATTCCATTAGAACAAATCACGGTCTGTCAGCAAAATTTTCTCCGAATATCGGTGCCAAGCAGGGATGTGTACTCACTCCTCTCCCACTCAATGCATTTATCTCTGACTTCATTCATATTTTGCCTGCCAATTGTGGCCCAGTTACGCTTCATGCTTTAATATTGACCTATTTGCTTTATGCAGACGATCTTGCGTTGATTTCAGAATCTGACAATGGGCTACAACACTGTCTGGATAAACTTCAGGAATATTCCAACACTTGGAAATAGAAGGTCAATATCTTAAAAAGTAAAGTAATGATTTTTTACACGGGGGGGGGGGGGGGGAGGGGGAGGCAGAGCATTCAAACAAGCACATTCCACTGTGGAACTGGGAACTGGTATCATTGCAGCCAATTACTGTTCCTTGGGTATTGAATTCTGTGCCTCAGGGATTTTCAAAACTGCAATTAATACGTTGTGTAGTCAAGCTACTAAAACTCTGTTTAAATTGAGACAGTATCCAGGTAAGAATAATGTCAAACTTTAAAGAAATATGTTTAATTCACTTATATACCCTGTACTCTCTTATGGCAGTAAAGTCTGGAGTCTGTTTATGCTTAATGAATTAAATGATAATAATTTTGGCCAACTGTGTTATCAGGCTGCAGTTCAAGGTATCCACAACAAATTTTGTAAATATTTATTTGGTATTCATCGAAAAGCTACAAATGTTGCAGCTGAATTGCGAAGCTTCCCACTTTTGCTTCCATCAGTATGTGGTGCCGTAAAATATTGGTTAAATTTACAGTCGAGTAACCCTGAAACTTTAAGTGCCCACACACTGGAAATTGAAGTTGGGCGATATTATCACACCCAAGACTCCTGTGGAACTTCATATGTGTAAAATTTGTAACACAGTGATAATGTTGAAGATGATGCACACTTTTTATAAGATTGTAGCCTTTATTTAGAAAACAGGTCTCAGCTGTTCAGTAAACTTTCAGAATGTGTCGCTGCTTTTAATCAATTATCCAGAACTGATAAGTTTAATTTTATAATGACATTGGTTATAGGCAAGTCTTAGTAATCAAACCTGCACTTAATTTTATAAATAATGACTGACGAGCAGAATTTGTAGGTCATGTGTAAGTGCCTAAGTATCACCTTTATATACATATATATCTCATAGTGCAAGTGGCTATCATAACGCAAGAGCACCTGGTTGTCTACATATTTATATTTCTGTAGTAATATGCTAGTTTTTGTTCTTTATTCATTTATTTGTCTGACAACCCTGTACTTTGTGTATATTTTATGTCAATAAAGATTTTTCCCTAAATGAAATTCATGTGTTCGTTGCATACTTTTTAGTCCATGCATTCACATTGTATAATGTACTGCGGCTTTGGACAACTCTGTCGTACTTTGCATTGTTCTCTATGAACATGTGTAGTCAGTTCTTCAAAAACAATTTTCTCAATTAGACCTAAATATATAAATTATAACGTGATATTAAGGACAGGTAAGACACCAAAAACCTTTGCAGGGCCGATTTTGAGATTTTAACGGTTTTTACAAGATGAATGTCCTTTCTATAAGTTGTCAAAATTTCAAGCTTTTAACTAAACTAGAAATATGACAAAAACGCCAAAAACCACACAGGCATGTGGACATCCGAATATCCATGTGTCATTCTTTTGGTTTTATGCAGCCATACGGAACAATGCCACCCGTCAATCATACTTAACAGTCTGTCACGTGGCTACAGGTAGCAACGGCCCATAGGAAAAGGCGAGTGGTATAACGGCGGGACCGCGAAATCAGGCGGCATGCCGAAAGTATGTTTATGGGCAGGGAAAAGTTGCAAACATGCTAACATACCATAGCCTTAGTGGTTTACTTTATAGTTATCTTGCTTATTTTGCGTTCTAACCATGTCCCTTCAAAGGCCATGCTGCGATGGATTATCCCAGTGGTCCTGCACACCAAAAACAGGTGTGAAAAAAACCCCAAACACCTGGCACTTTAATCAACAGTATCCACGAAACGTAAACAGTAATATTTTATCGATACCCAGGGATGAGGAAATAAAAATACAAACAAAAACATCGAAATAAGCATAAACGAGAACAGAAGAGAAAACACACAAGAAAGGGATACAAAACTCAGGTTGGAAAGAGAAATGAAACTCATTGAGAAAATGACAACAAAATAATGACAAGCTAACTAAGTAAAGTGTACAGACAAGTTTAACAAGCAAACTACATAAAATGTACAGATAGGAGTAAATTAAAATTAAACATTATGCCTAAAAACGGGATGAAGAGGTAGGTGGCCAAAGATCAAACCCGCCATCCGTTCGTTGCCACCCCACCCCCCACCCCTTTACCGAAGCCAAGCAACACAATTTTCCTCGTTGCCAGGCTTGAGGTCACGGGGCCCGAAGGGCCGCCTCCATGACGTCACACTTTGAAAACAGATCGTCGCTGTCGCCGTTTGACAGATCGCTGAATAATGTTTTCCGTACTTCAAAGGCTCTTTTATTCATGTGATTGGCCAATAATTGATTGAAAACCACGAAATGTTAAGGAACGATGTTTACAAAGTTTTGTACAAATATCAGCTCAACTTGAGCAAACGGTATTGTTTCAGAAGCAAATGATCAACATCAAAGGGTAATTTGGAGAAAAAAAATCATATTTCGACCTATTCATATATCAGCTGCAATTTGTAATCGTGCTTCGTTCTAGCCATCCATAATTCATCAGTCTTAATTCCAAAAGCCGAATTTTGCACGACATTTCCCATCCATGTCTGCGTGTTATGGTTAGGCTTCGCAGATTGACGTATCATGCCACTAAGCCCCGCCCCCAGAAGTCCGCATTTACAGTGGTTTACTTACTTCAACCTTCCGCCTTGATCTACCGTAATTCCCCTCACTTAAAGCACACATTTAGCGGAGCATTTTTCCAGCCTCATGTTTGCCGGTTTTGAATCGTCATAGTTCGCAGTGAATAGGCAGATGGGCGATAATGATGCGTTCATCGAAACAGTCCTCAAAAAGACTCAAGACTACCACATTTCGTCACAAAACGCATATATAAATACATACTTTCCTCATACTCTTTTTCAACAAGCCATAGCTTATAAACAACTTTACTACGATCGTTTCTTTGTGTTTAAACTTCAAAGTCGGTTGTCTACAACTGACTGGCCCACCATTTTTGCATTTTGCACACCAGAACACACACGATACGACACATCGAAACTTCCAAGAAATGTACGCAAATTTTTCTGGTTGGCCCGGCTGCAACTGTGATTGTGTGTGTGTGTGTGTGTGTGTGTGTGTGTGTGTGTGTGTGTGTGTGTGTGTGTGTTTTCATAAATTGATGGATTTACAGTAGATATGAATGAAATGGGATGTGTTGGATATAATTGTAGATTCTTTACGTTATTTGGTGCATCACCCCTCTTTCAATCAGAGAGGTAGCATTCAGCATAATTTAGCTACACTTTTATTGAGGTCCTTTTAACTCTAATTGTATGCGCTCTTGTGTTTTGTGGGGGGTTCCGTTGGGTGGGGCGGTTCAGATCAGGGGCTCACTATTTCAGAGCTCCTGGTGTGATCTCGGCCCATTAGGGAAGCCTCTTACCATGCACATGGGCGCCCTCTGTCGAGACATTGGGCAACTATAAAAGTCATGATAAGATATACATTATTATAAATACTTACGGTGCTCCGGAATATCGATACGTTTCTAGTCAATTATCATTTATAATATTTTGTGTGTAAATAGATTTATGGTTTAGTTATATGATTTATCCTGATGTATTTATTTACTATGCTCCTGGCTAGTTATTACCCTGTGTTCATGTAGATGTATGATTTATCTCGATGTACATGTATTATGAGTTCCTCGTTCGCGGGGGTTTAATAAAATCTATTCTATTCTATTCTATTCTATTCTATTCTATTCTATTCTATTCTATTCTATTCTATTCTATACCTGATGTGTGACTGTACAAGTACCAGTGACGATCTCCGCTCGATAAGCACTGTTCAGTTTCCCGGGCTTTTCCATCCCACAAGTTTGTTGTAGACCGTAATAAAGAGTTGGTATTGGGTGGGGGGGGGGGGGGGGAACGTTCATTATTTTATTGACATGACGTCCATTTTTTCATGTCTGGTTTTGGGGGCCGATGTGTGGTCGATGCTTTGCGTACGCTTGGCCTTTGTTCTAATCGTCTTTCTGACCTGTACTCTGCCATTTTTACCTTCAGTATTGTACCCGAGGTTTTCTTGACTGGCATCATCGTTCCTATCCTGAAGAAGAGTACCCTTAACCCTAACGCTGTTCAACACTATAGACCTATTATGCTGAGCTCTGTTCACGCTAAACTAGTTGAATTATTTATGATCCCTGAGGACAACATCAGTGATGTACAACTTGGTTTCCGTAAAGGGCGAAGCGCTTCCTTCGGTTGTGCATTCCTTCATGACGTTATTTCTTACTACAACAACAGGCATTCCCCGGTATATCTATGCGCGTTAGATGCCCAGAAATGTTTTGATAGTATATGGCATGACGGGCTCTTGTATAAACTTATTAATGTTCTCCCAAAATGCCATTGGCTGCTATTACATGAATGGTATTCTAATTCCCATGCCTTTGTTAGATGGAACGGTGATGCCAGTCGTTCTTTTCCTGTTAAAAGAGGTGTCAGACAGGGTAGTGTTTTGTCCCCTTACCTCTTTAATATATTTATCGATGACATGTTACAAGATATCAGCTCGCAATCCAACGGTTTACGTATAGGTGATCATTCCTACAGCGTTTTAGCCTACGCTGACGATGTTACTTTATTCAGCAGTACCCTGTCCGGTCTGCAGAACTCTATTGATATTTGTACTCAGTATTCAAAGTTCTGGAGGTTTAAGTTTAACCCTCATAAATCTAAATTCGTTACTATGGGTCCAAAATTGTATCGTGATCCTCCACGTATATACTTGGATGGTGAGTCTATGTCCATGAGCGACGATGTTAGTATTTTAGGCGTATATTTTAACAGTAAAAATACATGTAATGATCATATTGAACACCGTATTCAACAGTGTAGACTTAACTATTACAGTCTCTGTAACACTGGTCTCTCGTATCCGGGTCTAGACTCTAAAGTCAAAACTCATATTTGGAAAAGCGTATGTTCACCAATTCTTACTTATGGACTTGAAACCTTATCAATGTCCAACAGTTCACTGTCTAAATTAGAGTCCACTCAGGGTACTCTTGTGAAGCGATATGTCGGAATTGGTAAACGGTCTCATAATACCTCTCTATTAAAATCCCTTGATATTCCCTGTGTCTCGGACCAGATTGCTGTCAAAACTTTATCCTTACTCAATCGGTGTTTTAAAACCCAGTCTCCCTTAACAACACTATACTCCCATTTACTTGCAGAATATATTGTTCTTGGCAAGAGAAATAAAGACTCCATTGTTGATCGAGTCTTAAAACTTGGCTACTCCCCTGTTAATGTTGCTTTTTCCGATTTCCGCTTCCGAGTCCCTCATTATGTGCCCGGTGACGGCACTGTGGACTCACTCAGATATCTTGTGCACCATGAGAATTTTATAAAGCCATGGACTGAAGAACATGTTTTGGCTGTTCTACTGACCAGATGCTTCTGAACATTTGGCCAGTGGAGCAGCTCAAGATAATTCATTAATTGTCACTGTTCACTTCACATGCATTTCTGACCATATGTAGTTTATCTGAGAATTATGTTAAGTCATGGACTGGAAAACATGCAATGGTTTCATTTATGGTCACTACTACTTTCATGATATAGTGCGTTACTGACCATAAGGTGTACTGTATTCTATACCCAGGTGGTTTATATATGTATGTGTATGTGTATGTGTAGGTGTATGTATGTGTGTATGTATGTGTATGTGTATGTGCATATGTATGTGTGTATATGTATGTATATATATATATATATATATATATATATATATATATATATATATATATTGACGTACCTTACTTTTATTTCCCGGAACATGGACTGGATAATATAAAATGATATCAATATCATGACTAGGTGCTCCTGTGGTCGTCAGAGGGGGGGGGGGGGGGGCAGCGGTAGCGGCAGAACCTCTGTGCGGACCCACATCACATAATTGATTCATTTGTTTTATTTTTTTAAATTTTCATTTGCATAGTTTCGATGTTTTACCGAGTGTTATTAAGTCATTTTATTTATATGTACTATGATGATGTTCCCCCATGCAGTGGCATGGCATTAGCTATGTTGGTTTTGTACCCTTTGACTGTTTTGTATCTCTCATTTTACATACTTCAGTATTTACTTTACTTTCTGCATGGTGTATTTTATCTGTCTTTATCATCTCGATGTAGTCATTTCAATGTACTTTTATTTCTCCGTTCGCGGAGGTTCAATAAAAAATAAAAATAATAAAAAATAATAATGTATTTTTTACCGGCGTGATATATGCAGGCACAGGCATTTTTACAGGTTTTACTGACCAAAATAGTACCGGTGCATTTTGCAGATTTTTGTCAGGTTTTGACATCTTTGGATCAATGTAAAGCAAACTGACAGATTTCCGATACTGGCGTCCACATATTGTTCTGCTTTGCCAGCCAGTGGTTACCCGCCACGAAGTTGTCTATCATCCTAATGAGCCTGCCATATAAGGCGTAACCAATCAGCGGGCTAGTTATGAAACCACGCTTGCGACAGCACATGCTGAGTCTGAGACAGAACTTGGAGTTTTCTCAACAAAAACTTAATAAATTGCGCTCCTTTCAAGCATGATTAATGAACGATCTCATAGTTGTTAACAAACAAACAATGCTTACGAATTAAATAGAGTTGTCAAACTAGAAAAACCCCGAGTAAGTGCCTGTAATCCCTTCAAAGCAGGCTTGATCTTTGAACTCATTTTTCACACGATCTCTTTCACAACAACATCTCAAACTATTTCGTTTCTATCTTCCACAGTTTTGCTTGAAAAAACATCTAGTTTTCACCAATATCATCCTAAAGAGCTGAAGTAAAAAGCCCAAGATGTTTTGTATGAGGCCTGGTTCTTTCACAGTACTCTAAAAAGTTGAAATCCTTTAATGGGTAAATGGAGTGTCATCACTTCAACTTCAGACGGCTAAAGCTCATAAACGAGGCAAAAACACGGGAAAAACAAAACATGCTTTTGAGGATAGGCGTTAGAAGATTATTTTTTGAAAGAATTTTTTTATGCAGTACCATAACTGAAAAAGTTGAATGAACATTATCGAAAAAAGGAGTGTTACCTTTGCATAATTGCTGCATAAACACCTAACAAAGTATGTTATTGACAACAGTGTCATTTGATTCCGCGGCAACTTTACATTTCAGAAATGTATACTCTATGGGGGGTAAATATGAGCTATAATTCGTTTATTCGAGATTTTGTAGAAGATGTACCTAACCCCGAGCTTATCCTTAATATAAAACACATCCATCTTTGTCCTCAAACATAAGGACATACCACTTAATATCTTGGAATACTATTCAAAGAAAATTAGGAATTTGTTTTAAAAATTAGCTCGAATGCAATCTACTTGGATCATGCATCCGATATGGCACTACTCTAATTTGCAACATACTTTGTTACCTCTGAACAGGCCAGTGTCGATATCCCATCTACCATTCATCATCAAAGTATTTGCATTCTTACAAACTGAAGTTGGACTTTCTCCAGTACATTGGGTCTCAATGTAATTCTCAAAAAATGTGCGATATTAGCTACTGAACTGCTATAATTCCAAGTTTCGTTAACAAATATTGTAGAGCATAGTATCGTACAGTGAAAAGCTAAATGGGCTTGTAGTATCTGATACTAGTTTAGCGTGTGATTGCAATGTTAATTGAGGGTGTGCATGGGTCGGCTTCAAAACAATGATGCAGGTTATAATCATGCATATTTTTCGTGCGCATCTGTTTATATTTATGTCATGATCAAAATTGGCTTGAAGCCCTGTTAACATAATGAGTTGTATGGCTCATATAAAAAGAGAGGATTGTATACATGATCAGAGAATTTGGATGCTATAACATTGAAGATGCTTTATGAATAATATCACCGTGCCATTCATATTAAGAAATTTCTGGTTCAAGGATATCAAAGTCATTATTATCATCTGGTGTGTAAGGTGAACTTATGGGTTTTAAACCCCTCCAACATTTAAACGATTTTTAACACTAAAAATAATAAGGTCGGCAGAATGCCTAACAATGACGGCTGACAATATACCCTGTTTATGAACACATCTTAGCCGCCGGAGGGTCTTAGAGCTTTGTTCATGATGAAATTGGAAGAAAGTGTATGTTGGTATATCAATTAATTGCATCTTTCATCCGTCTTACTTAAAGAACTGTGCCTCCTCTATTACAAAACCCCTGTGTTATATAATCAATACCACTCCACAGCAAGCTATATTTTCAGATGGATGGAAATCAGCTCATTACTCCCATACATAAGAAAGGTTCTAAGCAACTTGTAATTAATTTTAGACCCATACCTTTGATCAGCTGTGTTGAAAAATTATTTGAAAAATGTGTGTTCAAATTCGTATTTAACCACTTCATTGAAAACCAAATATTGGTTAAATTTCAATCAGCATATCAACAAGGAGACTCTACTGTATGTCAACTACTTGAATTGTATGATAGTGTGCTTGAAGCGATGGATAATAGGAAATTTGTAAGATTTGTATTTTTAGGGGTTTCTTGAGCCCTTGGCAGAGTGGGGCACAGGGGATTATTGAAAAAAAAATATATGCTTCCGGCATACGAGGAAATGTAGTGAAATGGTTTGAAAGATATCTGTTCAACAGAAAGCAAAGAGTGTTATAAATGGTCAATACTCGTCATGGAAAACCATCACAGCTCGAGTGCCTCAGGGATCTATCCTAGGTCCGCTTTTGCTTTTGTTGTATATAAATGATATTTCATGCATAGTAGAGTAAAAAATAAGATTATGTGCTGGTGACACAGCGTTATTTTGTATTCTTGACAAAGATGAAGTAGATCTTGGAGTTATGACCATGAGTGGTGATCTTTCGGTAATGTCGGTTTTGGCTGATCAGTGGGTCATTTGTTCAAACGAAAAGCAAACTAAATCTGTGACATGCAATGCAACGAAAATTCCAAACAATCTTCCCATTTTTATGAAACACACACCTGTATCTGAAGTAGACTTCCATAAACATCTCGGAGTCACTTTATGCTTGGATGGCACGTGGTCCAGACATGTTAGATGGTATTTGTGTGAAGGCTATAGAGAGGGTTGACTGCTTCAGAGGCATGAAATATGAAATGGATGGAAAGCTTTTGGAAAAACTATATTATTTAATTTTATAAGGCCGATTCTGGATTTTTTTCTAAACGGCAACACGTTCGTCTGGACGGTTGGATTGGTAGTTTTGTCACGCGTTGCTTCGTGACCCTTCTATGACGTGACCTAACGTACGTCAGTAACGTTACGCCCTGCTATGTAAGCAGCATACAGCATTTCCAAACCACCTCTGAATGATATTCTTTCGAATCAAAACTGGTCAGGCTTTTTCCACAGCTTTTAGTTTTCACGCCACTGGCTTTGCTGGGTCTTTCACGATTCTGGACCATGCCAACACAGTTTGGGACAACTGCAGTCAATCATGTAAAGACGGACTGGAGCGCCTGCAGCATGCGGCGGCTCGTGGAGTGACAGGGGCGACACAAAACATCAGTCTGGACCTATTGTACAAAGAAATCAAGTGGAAGTGACTCAGCAAACGCAGAAGGAAACAAAAACTAGTCACCATGGACAAAATTCAAAACGGTCTGACATCGGCCTATTTACAGGACAAAATTCCTCCAATTCATGAATCAGGTATCAATACTAGGCACGCCCGTGACATAACTTAAATTTTTTGTAGCACAGATCAACATAAACGGTCTTTTTTCCCATCTAGTGTAAATGCATGGTCTCACTTGGATAATAAAATACAAAATTCATTTTCGGTAGCTTATTTAAGAGAAATTTGGGGGAAAATGCTGCACGCGCTCAGGACTTCCACTCTGGACGAAGCCGAACGGCCCAAATTCACCATTTTCGCATGCGACTGAAGTGTTACACACTCATGGTTATATGTTTCATCTGAATTTACAGAATTCACCTGGTTGCTCATGTGGAGCACAAAACGAAGCAGTAAAATACTATTTCCTTGACTGCCGGAGGTACAGCGATATTCGTGATAGGCATTCTGGTAATATTTTTCAATCTCGGCAAGCTACGAACATGGATGTTTTATTATTTGGTGACTTTAAAAACGACTTAAATTGGAACAGAAGCTTATTCGAGTCGGTGGAGAAATTCATTTTGGATTCCAAAAGATTTTGATTTTCCTTTTCATTAACTTATATTATACTTAAAATGGTGCACTTTCTCTGGACGGTAAGCAACTGAAAACTAATATATATAATTTCCATTGTCATATCTCATGTATTTCGGGAACAAGGATTCAGGTCGGGCTGTTGACAGCGCAGCTGTAGGTTCTGAAATGCGTAATGAAACAAATAGACTGTATGAGAACTGTTTGCGTGGTAATCATAATGTTTCAGAGTGTACAAGCAAAAAACGTTGCTTTGTCTGTCAAAAGAAGCATAGTGCATTTTTACATAACGATCAAAACACATAAAACCATAGTGGGCGTTCCTGCTGTTCTCCACTTAGGTGGTTTTGAACTATCGGAATTTGTTATTAATGATAAAAAAATTAATGGCAGAAATTCCCGAAAGCCTTAGGGCAAAGGAAGTCCACGAATTCTCACATGAATCTATTGGTGTAGCCTTAGGCATCAAGTGGCATATACCAGATGATGCATTCATGTTTTGTGTCAAAGATGCACGGTTAAAGCAAGTAACTCCTACATCAATGCTTAGTTTCACTTCATTAATATTTGATCCTTTTGGGTCTTATTACACCATGGGTGTTACCAGGCAAACTTTTGTTGCAAGACGTTGCAAGATCCAAACTTGAGTGGGATGAAAAAGTGTCACATGAAGTCTATACAAATTGGAATAGGTGGATAAGTTCTCTAAATTCACTTAAACAGCTTGTTTTTCCATGATGTTTTAAGCCATCTGAATTCGAAAATGGCTATCATATATTTTGTGATTCTTCATAAAGACGGCTGGGGGTCGTTATCTCTGTCCGATGTGTTAACGAGAAAGAACAAATATTGTGTAGGCTTCTGATGAGTACAACTGATGTAGTGCGAAAAAACGGACATCATTCCACAATACCTAGGTTAGAGTTACAGGCAGCAAAATGCGGTGTTATGCTATACAACACTGTCAAAAATGTATTGGACTTTGGCTCTGATACTCCTGCTTACTTTTGGACGGATTCCAATATAGTGCTACGTTACATCAAAAATGAAATACGTAGATTTCATTTTTTTGCTGTAATAGAGTCAATGTCATCGCTCACTCACAAGCCCTAAACATTGTCGACATGTTTTGTTCAAAGAAAATAGAGCGTATCTTTAAACTCGATCTGGAGAAATCTTCAAACAAAACGCCATTAAAGTATGGTATGAAGGTCCGTCATGGGTATATCAGCATTATCCTTACTGGTTGGATTTGAAGAGAGGTTTGTCCTTGTATTGAAATTCAGCCAGATGACCCTGAGGTTAGATAGGTCAAAACTTGCACAACTGAAATTTGTGTGGATTCTTGGCTGAACAGAATGGTGAACCACTATTATTCTTGGTCCAAGTTAATCAATGGTGTTCCTTGGATCCGAAGTTTTGTTATGTTGAAGACAAAACGTAGCAGTGAACCAGGAGTTTTGACTGCTGATGAGCGTCAATGTGCACACAGTCACACACACATCCCTATAATGAGTCTACACTTACTGTGAACATCCTCGGTATCAAAGTGTATCCATACTGAGCCAGCCAATCAGCATCCAGAAAAATCCAATATGGCTGACAGAAAGGCAACCTATGCATCTTGCATGCCCCAGTCTTTTATGTTTGTATACAATCCGTAATTTACCAAATGAAAGCATAAACTATGAATGTCTGATGCTTTTTGAGAGTTGATATGTTCATTTCATCCAAAAAATACCCATAGAGTCAGCCCATAGGCCCAATGACAGGCAGCTCAAACATTCACGTTTAAGGGGTACCCCCTAAAAATTTCACTGTGTCCTACTTTCAAATTAGCTAAACTGGCTGGAGACTTTCTTTGAAACCCGAATCCCTTAAAGATTTAGAGACCTAGATATCTACTGTGCCCATAAATAACATCCCCTTTGCACTCAGCCCACTTGTTAGCTTGATGAGCAGGGGAGTCTGAGATGACCTCATTTACCCATATTTCTAAAGAGGGGTGGTCACTTTCTGGGGACATACACCCCTCATAGATCTTGATATGGAATCACCAAGTATGGTATTTCTGTACTGGAAGACAAGTTTACTTTCATAAAATTGGGGTTAAAGGCCATTTTGGCCCACCCCTAAGGGGAGGCAACAAGAAATCCGACCCCACCCCCATTTCAACAGGGGACAGGCCCCCATCAGTGAAAATTAGCTAAAATCATAGGAAGACTGAAAATAAATGGCTCAGAAATATTTTAAAACATGGACCACAAACACATCTAACATATACGTAAGAGTCACTTGTGTGTGCTAACTCCAATTAAAGAAATTCGAGTTTAACCTACCCCCCTCCCCAACAGAAAATCTGGAAATTGAACTCTCCCTCATTCATCCTCTTCCAGGCCTATCCCCCCTGGGTCCCATGGCCCAATGGTGCATATTCGTGGTCAGTATTTACATCCAGATGTGTAACTGACTCCCCAGTCACAGTCATGTTTCCATCCTGAATGAAAATCACATTGCAGACAGGCTTCCATGGGTCAGATTTAGCCTTACCTTGTGTTGGGGCCCACCTTTTTTGCTGTAATCTTTACCTGTTAATGTCTGTAATCCTCAAAATTATATATCATCAACTCTGACCCTTAGATGAGAGCAATACAAGCAAAGAAATAATTGGTTTGCAGCAAAAATTAACAATAAAATATGTGATATAAAAGTTGAAGGGGGGACGGTCACATGACCCAAATCAGGCAATCTGATTGGCTTACATGGGCAACTGGTTCTTAGTGTCATGGATACTAGTAAACAGATGCCATCCTGCTGATGGTTCTTCATGGAAATTATGTGAGTGTTTTTATAATTTAATTGAGAAAACTTTGTTTTGCTGGGTACAAAGCATCATGATATAATTCATCACATACCAACAGAGAAAAACCACCAAAAAGGTGTTGTCAGGTAAATAACCTTACACAAGCAATAAAAAAAAAAGAAAAAAAGAAAAAGAAAGAAAAGGAAAGAAAAGAAAAGAAAAGAAAAGAAAAGAAAAGAAAAGAAAAAAAGAGAAAAAAATCCTTGCATATCTGTACATGTGTAGGTGTCCAAGCTTCCCTTGATTACACTATAACGCAATAAAACCAAGATATACCCCACCCCCATACAAATACATTGGTTCCCTGCCTTGAGAGACCACCTTCTTTGAAAGACCACATTTTCAATATACTTTAGTCAGTACTTTTCTTGTTATTTTTCCTCCTATGAGAGAGCACCTGTCTTGAGACACTACAATTGGTCATCCCTAGGGGTGGTCTTACAAGAGAGGTTTCAAATGTGTTTTATTTCAATTTAGCAGCAAGCGAAATATGATATTCAGTGGCTTCCTCTATATCTCATTTCAGTGTTAAACTAAACAAATACTTCAGTTCGTCCGTTTGCCCACACAACATTAATCTCCTCACGCTTGAGACATTACCCTACTACCACTTGGCATACCATAATATTAGTCGGGCCCACATGTTTGTGTATGGTCACATGGGCACTCCCGATGCCAAACCGAGGCCCTGGTAAGAGCCCCTAAGACTAGATTGACCCAGAAACACGCATGTGTGCCTGACTGACATGACATTTTAATCAGACATGTTCAACAACTATCTTATAATAGAGAAATCACTGAAGGTCAGGCGCTATTGAAATCAAGCTCTATCATTTCTCTTTATCCATTCCTGGACGAAAAAGGGATTATGCGCGTAGGAAGTAGAGTAGAAAACATCTAGTCTTGTTAATTACGACACCCCTGTGGCTGTGGCTGTTATACGTCTTTTTCATGAGAAAGATCACCATGTTCTAGAATGAACTTGGAGCCTAATCCGTGTCTAGTATTGGCTCGACACATTGTGAAGCGTGTATTCAGGAATTGTACACTGTGCAAAAAAAATGTATGCAAAACCAACGCTGCACAAATTCATGTCAGACCTTCCAAGGGAGCGTGTGTCACCTTATATAAGGACTTTTAGCTATGTTGGTATTGATGTATTTGGGCCATATAATACACAAGTATATCGTTCACAACGGAAGAGATATGGATGCGTTTTTACTTGCATGACAACAAGAGCTGTTCATATAGAAATGTTATATTCGCTTGAAGCAGATCCATTATTTGTGCCTGTCGTCGTCTTATAGCACGTAGGTCACAACCAATAAAAGTCTGGTCAGATAATAGCACTTTGTCAGACGAGAAGTCGAGTTGCGACAAGCGTATTTGCATCACACATAACATGCTTTCTTTTCACGTGCTTCTGCTTATTCAATTAGTTAGAGTTTCATTCCACCTTTGAGTCCACATCAGGGAGGTGTGTGAGAAAGACTCATGGGTGTGATTAAGAGGGTTTTACTTGCTGTTCTACCTAAAGCTTCACACTTGAGTGATGAGACCTTGTGTACGATTTTTACGAGGTAGAAGCAATTGTAAATAGTAGGTCTCTTACAAAGCTGACTGATAATGCAAATAATTATACACCCTTGACACCAAACAATCTTTTGGTCTTTAATCATACAGCTAATATGCCTCCAAATGTTGGTTATGCTTCTGACAAGTATGGCAGCAAATGGTAGTATGTACAACATATTGCCAACATTTTTTGGAGCCGGTGGATTAAAGCATATCTACCTGAATTATACACTATATCAAAATGACACACTCCAAAAAATATGAAAATCGATGAATTGGTGTTAGTACATGAGCAGGGACTTCCACGTAATCTCTGCCCGTTGGCTATCGTTAAAGAAATTTATGTGGGAAGAGACGATAAAGCCCGTTCAGTGCTAGTTAGGACAAGATTTACTGAATTGCACAAGCCAATAACTCGTCTGGTTCGTTTAGAACTTGACACTGATGAGTAAATGTCTACTTACAAATCAAAAAGTAAATCTTGGAAAGTTTTCAAGTGCTATCATGATAACAGCAAACTATTATGCAACCAGCATTGTATGTTGTAATCAAGTGTGACAAGGTAATTTTGCCATTCAAATAATTTTATGATAGTCATGGTTTTTTTTCCATCTAAGTAAATTTCTGCAGGTTTTAGAGTCCTCACTGTTAGGTTTAACAGGCTATCAGACAAAAGACAAAAGATTACAACTCATGCTGAGTATGTGCATATATGGCTTAAATGGTACCCGTTTGTGAGCAACTGCGTATATTTCGTTTTGCTCAGTTAGCAGTAAATCTTAGGAGGGTTCCAGTTGCTGTTATTCATTATAAATCTTCACAATCTTTAAACATATACTATTTATAAATACTCTCTTTTCTGAATATATTAATATATGGGGGAGGGGGTTGTCATTTCCCATGTAAGAGTTTATTATTACAGGTGCAAATTATTGAATTTATAGCGATCAGTATACAATTGTTGCGTAATCCGTGCATCCCTGGTGGTGAAACCACAAATTAAACTTTTGCGCGGAATTAATTCAATGCTTTTGTAGATTTCTCCGGCAATATTGGTCACTGTTAATTGGGCGTGCGTGCGAATCGGAAGCACTTTACATATATATACTCCAGTATTCCCTGTGCGTGTAATGGCTGTAGATATGTAGATATATATATATATATATATATATATATATATATATATACATTTTGCCGCTTAAGCGCTTGCTACAAGCAGTTCATATTTGCGCTAACACAATTGAAATATTATAAATTCAGGTTTCTTATAAAACTCTTGCTTAGCGTCTTTCAAGCTTAAATAGTCGTAGCTGTCGCTTGGTGTGTTTCACGCTGTAAGGCATAGGAAACCAGTAGAGTAATATTAAGGGTAGTAAGTGAACCGTTCAATACAAAGTGTTATACGCGTATATATGTTAATTTTTTTCCTTCTTGAGCGTGAAGTAAAATTATTATTGTATAACTCATGCGGTGTAACGCAGCTATGAATTTATAAGCGTAAAATTTGTACTTTATACGCGAAATAATTTTTGTAAAGTTATACGCGTAATATTTATATTTTATACGCAAAGTAATTAAAATAAATGGAAAGAGTTGAAGTACAAACATGAGCTGTTTGTAAGTGTACAAACTTTTATTGCAGTTATGGTATGTCCAGTATGTTCCGGTGAAGGCGCCCATCTGTAACCTGTCATGTAACTTCTGAGGGTGTCCTTGTTGTATTCGTGTTGTCGGCAACCAATAAATATGTTCGGCCTATACTATCATCCATCGTCGTCGTATTATTTTTCCGTATCTAACATCTATATTCTGTACTTTATTTAAAGAACTTGTACATATTTGCACCGTAAAACTTGTATTTTTGTACAAAGTAGTAACTCACTTGCACTATTTGATGTATCGGAACAGGAACATGTCATGCAAACGCTATTGGCTTGTGTTCTAATCCCTGTTCTTCATGAAATAAAATATGTTTAAAACAAACAGCTATCACAATTTTTTCTCTCCTCACGAGCCTTACAATCACGGTATGTTTATTTGGAAGGTTTAATTGTAGTGTGTCTTTTTGTCCAGAACCACTTCCTAGTAGTTATTACCTCATTCTGCAGTCCGAACTCCTTACTCTCCATAAGCTGACCTGTCACTGTCTAACCTACATACATATGGAAGCACTATTGCCCATATTCCTCACGTTCTTCTATAGAATTTTAATAATTGGCTGTATTATTATTATTTCATGTCATAATGACACATTTACATAGAGCAGATTTATCAAGTTTTCTATAATAGTGTGTGCTGGACTTTTTTCAGTGATGACAGACTGCATAAAGAGGTGAAATTCATGATATGTGAAAATTAAAAAAAAAATGGTATATGATATTAAAAAGTCATGGCTATGATATGTGATATGTAGAAACAATAGACCTTTGCTGTGTGATTTTGAGAAATAAATACCCTCACATTTGTGATATATGAAGCCCCTATAACGCCCTTATGTTAAAATTGTTGATTAATGCATGTGTACGAAATGCATAATGTTGTACAAGCCAGTGGGGATTGCAATGGTAATTGATATTTCGACTGCTTAAAAACCATCATGCAGATTCGCTACAGACGTGGGGGAAGTACTTTGGGTGGATCTCGACTGAAATTGTTCTAGTGGTCATACTCCAGAAAGTTTTCGATGTTTAGATTGTTTTGTGAATTTTGGGGGCCAACTATTTGAAAATCATGTTTTTTGAAACCGCGGCGAATTCCTTGCATTACAAAAGAAAGCAATCCGCCTTTTCAGTTCTTCAACTCCCTATGCACATACGGAACCCATTTTAAACAATTTTGATTACTGAAGGTGCAGTATCTATTATATCTAAAAGCACTGAAATTCTACCATAGATATAACCAAAATCAGTTGCTCAGATACTTTGATAATATGTTTGCTCCTTTACCAATTACCCATACGCATAACACCCGACATCGACACATTTCTCGTCATCCCCTCCCTTTAAAAGCCTTCATCAAGAACTGTTTTCGTTATTGTATCCCTGAAATTCTTAAGAGTTGCCACAAAACATTAAAGAAAAAGTCACAACCCATTCATACTATGGTTTCTCCGATTATATAAAAAATTTACATATCAATAAGTACTCTGAAATCTCCACCATAGCAAATTGTTTTGTCTGTAATCATAATTGATTGACTTCCATTTTGTACTTCAGTTCTTTGTGTCATATTAAGGTTAATATTTGATTGACTTTCACTTGTACTTCAGTTTTTGTATAATGTTAAAGACTATATAAATGTATTCACACTTCATGTAAACATACCCAAAGGTGGCGCTCGCGATAAGCAGATTGAATATCCTTAGCGGGGTTCATCCTGACTTGTTGTCTTGAAATACCTTCTTCCCTTTCTATATGTAAGTCATATATTTGTTAACAATTTTGTATTGGTATTATCTGCTCATATGATTTTGTAATCAGTCAAATAAAACTATGTCTGAGTCTAAGTCTGAGTCTGAATCTGTGTCTTTGAAACTACATAGGCACACTTCTGAGTACCCTGTATATGATACATGCAATGATACAGGCTGAAGTTGCCACCTACTTCACGGGATGCGCGAGAAATGGGGATGCTAATGTTGGTGTTAGGCAAGTTATATCTGATTGAATGCATGGGTTAAATGAACACTACCTTGACCATGGTTGGGGCACAGTCTGCAGTAAGATGCATCCAGGAAACAGAGGATTGCCCGTCTGTGCGTTTGTACGCTTACCAGAATATTATATGTAAGAGTACGATAGGTCTACAGTCAAAGGAGGTACTGACATCAATATAAAAACATGGGCATGAACACTTCGGGTGTTTTATACGTGCAGCGTGACGTACGTAGTGGTAGCCTGAAAGAAGATGGTTTACATTTTTTATTTCCAGCCTTTCATCTTCCACGAGCAAGGCCAGCATTCAAGGCACATAACGGGTTTGCAGCGTGATTAAGGGCGACCGGGCACTACGGCGGCCTCCAGTTACCTCCAACGGAAAAAGGGTGGAAAATAACGCTCACATCCAGGCAGTGTCCTGAATTTACGTTGCCTTTTATTTGCCGCTTTTGTCTCATGCAAACACACTGAAACTCTCTATTATGATCTATTACTATACTGGTAAACCGACACTTTGTCCACTGAAGCCCGCGTATTTTTTTACTGCAGTTCGTCGACAATTATCCGAAGTCCCAATTCTGTCAAATCGAGCAAAACCTCCGACATTTGAGTGCTAAATTCACCAGCATGAGGAAAACTGGAACGTTAAGATTTGAAATGTTTGTATGAACTCGTTTTATATATTGAGAATCGGAACCAGAAACACAATGATTCCTTTTTGCATACAAGCCAGACGCTTGAAACACTTTACCTTGGTTGCATTTCAAACCAGTATGACTAAGCGATATTTGGCCAAGCATGCGGAATCACACAGAAATAGTTCAATAGAATACTGGATATGATGAAAAAATCGTTCGCTCCCACAGGAAAGGAAGTCTGCTATTCAACCATATCCCAATCGAATTGTCCAAAAGCAAAAGGATGCAATTGTCGTCTGCTTTAATGGTGCTACTCAAGTTCGTGTTAATAGAAACTATGCTAAATATATTTGATAAAACCTCTCATGATGGCACGCGCTACATATGTTGCAAGCAATTTGTCTCACAAGAAATAATTGTGAACTCAATACTGGCATGTAGTCTGACTTTCTGCTCATGCTTTTCCGGACAGGAGGTTGTAGAATTGGGCAATATCTCTGTTCAATTGGAGGAGAGGGTCGCATAAACATAACCATAGGTTTAATAGTATATGCCAGCATTATGATACATTATTTCAGAATATACTCCCCATTTACAAAGGGGATAGGGGAGGCATGTGTCTTGGCAGTAGCGGTACGTAGAGAAATGTATGAATTAAACGGGTTCCATGTTGACATGGAACCCTTCAGCAGAGATTTAATTGTGAGATCTGTTAAAAAAAAGGTTTGCCCTAGCATTGGTATTTGCACAGAACAGGAAAAAATATACATGGATTAAACATTTACTTATCATTGTTGCGTTCTTCCTTTTGATCCATATCCATGCGAGAGGTGTCGTTCTCAACCACCACTTCACTGTCCTCCATGGTCGGCCAGGCAGACATGATTGTAGGTATAAATTGCCAACAATTCAGCTCCCAGAACTCAAAGGCTTCTGACGGCTGCCTGTAGTCTTTTCTCAATTCATATGTAAAACACACGACATGCTGCAGTTTGAGCGATAAGAGTCAATTTATTCGTAACGTACAGATTGGTCATCATAATCCACTGGAAACATTATGAATTGCTTCATATGGTCAAGCGCAGATCTAACTGTGCTCAATGACCACAATATTCTGGTTTTATAGTTATTATTTGAGACATATAACGCATGACAATTTCATGTTTACTTTCAACAAACATACAAAAAACCAATTCCTTTGCCACGACAGCCAATGGAGATACATGTTTACGTTAACTGTCATCTACGACAAGAAAAACAAACATATCTCAGTCTCTACTTTAATGCAGATAAAAGGTAAGTTTGAAGTATAAACAAAAAAAAGTGTCAACCAAGCGGCACGACAAAGACGGATGGAAGGACAAAATTAACTGTGATTTTTTTTTAATAAAACGGAGATTCCCGCCTTAAGCTATAGAAGGACAAATAAGTTTCCCTTGTCGAATATCCCTTCTCTTTGACAAACGCTCAGAACTCGATGTCATCCAAAGCAAAGCTTTTGTGATCACCTCCATAATGCGACTTCCTGTCTATTGCAACCGTCTTGTAACACCACCAAGCGATTTTTTTTTGTTTTTTACCTGCACAACACGACACCGTGTCTAACGTGACTGCGACCGTCATATACATGACAATTTATGCTGCGTAATGCCACTTTTTGTAGAGCGAATTTCGTTTTCATAGCTTTGATGTCCAGTTGTTAGTCACAGAGCAAACAGGGCATTTATATATGTTAGTTTACTTCAGAGTCCTTATTTTGTTCAAACGCTTCATCTGATTTCAAGACATGTCATTTTTTAAAATGGAACGTTTCAAGTAACTGATCATGTTGCTCACTTGTTGAAACGGTTCTTGTGTCACAGTCATCTATTGTGACTTTAACTCACGAATACCTTCTGCCATCAATCTTCCGGTACATGTACTATGGGTAATGTTGCACAAACCGACCACAGTCTGTTGCGTCCGTTTTGCAAATGCATCAAGTACGATCGCAGGTATAGACAGGTTCCACTGTAATGTAGAAGGTACTGGAAGTGAGACTCTTCGCAAGGCGTCTTATTAAAGTGGTTTCTCAATACAGGTATTTTTTCCCAAAGAGGTCTGGATTTCTTTATTTTTTAAGATGAAGTCTTTTCCTGTGTTTTCCTGGAAACTATAATGCTGTTGAATCTCCAAATACCATCAAATCCCTACAGAGATCACTACTAGATGAAAAACATCAACCGACAGTCACATTTTTGTTACCCTAAATTAATTGTATCCCCACTAAAATCACATTTAAGTCCCTCAAGTAGTCTTAATAGGGAGATTGCATTGTATCTATGAAATACAAATTTGGAATGAGTATACCGCTGTTGGTGAAAGTATGTACCTGATTTTAAACAGTCAAGACTGAAATTGTGCTAATTATATGCAGGGGAAATTTTCAATCTCTCATATCTTCAACCTATGTATGTTTATGGTGATTTAACACCTGAAAGTGGCTAGCTAAAACCATTGTTAACAGTTCTTCCTCGTTCACACATACGGAATTTGCTACCAAGCTAATCTTCTTTTCTATTTTTTCTTTCGTTCGGTATTAAAACTACGATGTGACCCGCTTGTTGGCAACGATCGATTTTTGTGTCTTCATCGTATAGCCATGTCCCAAAGTGCGAGGTTTGATAGTTTGTCTAGCCAACGAAAACATGTTTTTCCATTCCTTGCTGTTAATTGTCAGTAAAGGTGGTGGACTATGATGGAAGAAAATTGTTCCATATAGACAACTACGAGGTAGCCGTGACGGGTAAAGAGGTTAGAAAATAAATATGAAAATAAGGTACCTTCGCTTTACATTTATGAATGTATTTTCACCTTGTCGAGCACAGATCTGTTCTTCGAAGGGACTCAGTATGTGTCCACGAAAAACATGATACAAACATGTACAACAGTATAAAGTTCAATTGAATTACTTTGACATTGTAAATGAAGTCTAAGAAATAGGGGGAAAAGAACTTAGACAAATATAATAAATTATATTAGCACTAATCGGATACCTGTCGCAGTTATCATGCCTGAAAATGATAAATGGAGCTGTGGGTTTGTTTCTGGGTGGGCGACCGATGAGGGAGCTCCCCAATGGACACCGGCTTTTGGAAGTTTTGCTTCATTTGGTGCAAGCCAAGGGGAGGCAGCTATCTGTTGGGATTGGTCATCACATTCGACAGCACAAATACACGTTAGACGACTGCACACGCCACAGGTACTCGTAGCGAAATAAATTATGCAAATAATGCGTTATAATTATACTAGTGTTTGCATGGCTATTTGAAAGCATCCCTGACTTGCTGGGCGCCCAGCAAGTCGGGGCGGCGTGGCAAATAGCCATGCAAACACTTGTATAATTGTAACACATTATTTGCATAATTTATTTCGCTACGAGTACCTGTGGCACACGCCCACAGAAATGTGCCTGGGCTCACGATACATTCTGCGGGAGAGGCTGACGCATGTTTAATTCATTGAGTCGTTTTAAGGTCATCAGGGTGCGTAAACTGTTAAATAGTCTGCGAAAGACGTGCTGCATATTTACTTTGAAGTCTCCTATCTTTTAATATTCACACACCTTTTATATTGGTAGCTCAGGTGACTTGTCAGTCAGCTGAGGAATCGTGGTGGTCAGGCACCCGTCGTCGTTCAAAATTCACATTTTCTACTTCCTCTCCAAAACCACTTGGCAGATTGATTTCAAACTTGGTGGCAATATATCTTGGGTGCGCCTCTACCAAGTTTGTTCAAATGATCATGCAGTGATTTTTGGAACTTTAATGATTTGTTTGGGGGGGGGGGGAATCTTAAAATAAATCTTTGCTATGATAGCACAGAGGAACGCTCATAGGACAATTTGGGTACTTATCGTTAAATGCACCTTTCCTATTGATTGCTATGTAAGTTAATGGGCATTCTGATGCTTATTCACATTTTCGACTTCTGCTCTGAAACCGTCATCAAGATTCACTTCAAATTTGGTGGCAATATACCTTGGGTGAGTCCTTTACCACTTGTTCAATGGTCATGCTCCAGTGATTTTTGGATTTTTTAGTGATTTTTGGGGGGTGGGGGTGGGGGTGGGGTGGGGGGGGGGGGATGGGGGGGACAAATCTTAAAAATCTTCTTCTCTGAAACCACTCATCCAATTGCTTTGATATCACGCCGGGAGCCATTCTAGGACTTCTATTACTTAATTTGTTCGCCAGGTGGCGCTGCAATGTTTTCCCATTTTTAAATGATTTTTTGAGTGTTTTCGCTATTTTTGACTTATTCTCCAGAACCGTCACTCAAATTCACTTTAAAGTTGGTGCATACGTTTCTTGTGGAAGGGTCAAACAAAGTTGTTCACTGAGTGGCCCTGCTGTGTATTCCCGATTTTTAACGATTTTTAGCTCAGCTGACTTGCTAGTCAGGCTGAGCTTTTAGGCGGCTGAGTCGTCGGTCTGCCGTCCATTCACAATTCACATTTTTGACTGCTTCTCTAAAACATTCAGCCAGATTCACTAAGTCTTACAACTTGACGCGGATGTACCTTGGATGGGTGCATACCAAGTTTGTTGAAATGGTCACGGTCTAATATTTTTTTACATTTTTTATGTTTTTTTCTTCATATTTTTAGGGAGGGGGGAGGGGCAAATCTTCCCCAAAACAGCTCACCCTTTTGCTTCGATATCATACAGAAACACTGCTAGTTCTTACTTTGTTCACCAAGTGCCGCTGCAATTTTTTCATTTTTTTAATGATATTTTGTGGTTACTTCTGTTATAATAGACTTCTTTTACAGACTCGTTACTTCGATTAAGCTGAAACTTAGTGGATATGTTCCTGTTGAAAAGGTCAAACAAAGTTGTTCACTGGGTCGCACTGCTGTAGATTCTTATTTTTTAAAAGATTTTTCTTTGTTTTTTTTTCAATTCGGGTACTTATCAGTAAATGCATCTTTGGTATTGATTAGTGAGTAAGTCAATGGGCATTCTAATGCCAATTCCAATTTTCGACTTCTTCTCTGAAAGCGTCATCCAGATTGACTTCAAACTTGGTGAGAATGTACCTTGAGTGGGTCTGAACCAAGTTTGTTGTAATGGTCACACTTCAGTGATTTTTGGATATTTTATGATTTTTTTGTTCTGTTTTGGGGAAAATATTGAAAAAAAATCTTCTACTTCGAAACCGCTGACCCAATTGATTTGACAGCACACAGGAACACTCCTGGAGTCTCGTAGTTCTTAATTTGTTCACCATGTGGTGCTGCAATTTTTAGCTCAGCTGACATGCTTGGCAGGCTGCACTTTTAAGAGGCTCAGTCATCCATCTTAGAAGTACTCCCTAGTCTCATAAACCCAAACACAGGTCTATCCAGTTGCAACCTTAATGTGGGACAAGCTGAGGTCACCTGAGCATTAGTTGTTCATGCAGCCCTCCAGTTTTTTTTGGGGGGGGGGGTGTTTTGGGGTTTTTTGTTTTTTGTTTTTTTGTTTTGTTTTTGTTTTTTGTTTTTTGTTTTTGTTTTTGTTTTTTGTTTTTGCTTGTTTTTGTTTATTGTTATTATTTTTTATTTATTTTTTTTGGGGGGGGGAGGGGCAAAATCTATGTTAAATCTTCTCCAAAATTGCTCAGCCAATAGACCATGTCAGAAATTTCACCACCAGATGGCTCTGGGGTACTATCCACCCTAGCTTGACTGAGTGTCCACTAGCTAAGCATGGCAGAGTATGGGAGGTGGACAGTCTTTGAGTAGAAACAGGAACTAATCAAGAGAGGAGCACCAATTAAAGGCAAAAAGTGTGATTTAGTAGAAGGTAAGTACTTGCTGATCAGTTTAATATATTATCTTACAGGAATTTATCCCAAGATTACAAGTTTAGTCACTTGACTCCAATGGGTTGAACCAGCAGTTTACATCACTGGTCATATATTGCTGTGTGTGTGTTGTCTCTTGGCCACACACAATTCTGTGACAAGTCAAATTATGAGACTGTGATTGAAAGTATAATTAATGTTCCATAAAGAGATACTTTCATAGCCATACATACATTATTTTGAATGTGGAATACCCTGGTCAAAGTGCACATAGGCCACCAGTAGCCTGACCTGAGCCAAGCCTCTGGGGCCCAGCCAGTAGCTTGTATATTGGGTCACTCCAGGGGATAAGCAAGGTGTTAATGCTGCTGTTGTCTAGTTCCTCTGGGGAGTGTGCTTTATTGGTGTGCTGTGTATACAAGACACTTGTTGGTAATGTGTTTGTCCAGAATTACAATGAGGTAAAAACACTGCATACTCAAAGGCAAAGATGAAAAACTAAACAAGAAAAGGAAAAGTAACTTTATGTCCCCTCCAGTTTGAAAGTTTACCTTTTTCCTTACATTTGAACAGCTTGGCTGCCCTTCATTACCTCAAACAGTTCAGTTGACAGGACACATATTTAGTCTTGCACTTTTTTCAGACTTGACGCATATGACAGAAATAACAATTTTCATTCTGAACCTATACTCAGTCTGAAAAAAGAAACACCCCTTCCTCAATGGCCCGACCAAGAATTCAAAACCATAACTGAAAGCACACAAAACATACCGCCAATGCGCATGTCCCATCCCAAAGTTAATTTTCCTTTTCTTGTTCAGTTTTTCATCTTTGCCTTTGAGTATGCAGTGTTTTTACCTCATTGTTATTCTGGACAAACACATTACCAACAAGTGTCTTGTATACACAGCACACCAATAAAGCACTCTCCCCAGAGGATCTAGACAACAGCAGCATTAACACCTTGCTAATCCCCTGGAGTGACCCAATATACAAGCTACTGGCTGGGCCCCAGAGGCTTGGCTCAGGTCAGGCTACTGGTGGCTTATGTGCACTTTGACCAGGGTATTCCACATTCAAAATAATGTATGTATGGCTATGAAAGTCTCTCTTTATGGAACATTAATTATACTTTCAATCACAGTCTCATAATTTGACTTGTCACAGAATTGTGTGTGGCCAAGAGACAACACACACACAGCAATATATGACCAGTGATGTAAACTGCTGGTTCAACCCATTGGAGTCAAGTGACTAAACTTGTAATCTTGGGATAAATTCCTGTAAGATAATATATTAAACTGATCAGCAAGTACTTACCTTCTACTAAATCACACTTTTTGCCTTTAGTTGGTGCTCCTCTCTTGATTAGTTCCTGTTTCAACTCAAAGACTCTCCACCTCCCATACTCTGCCATGCTTAGCTAGTGGGCACTCTGTCAGGCTAGGGTGGATAGTACCCCAGAGCCATCTGGTGGTGAAACTCATTTCTGACATGGTCTATTGCTTTGAAATTGCATAGGGACACTTCTAGGCATCCCTAGACCTTACAACAAGTGGTGCAGCGATGTTTTTCTCTTCCTTTTTTCACGAATTTTTACGTGTTTTCAGTGTTTCTTACTGCATCAAAACTGTGGCTCAAACTGTTCTAACACTGGGTGGTTATTGTAGCTTGCAGGAAGCTCAAACAAATATGTTCATCAGGTGGAGACAATCTGATTGCTGATTTTAGCTCAGATGATTTGTCAGTCGACTGAGCTTGTGTAGTGCTTAGGCATCCGTCGTCTGTTACTCTATAACAGTGATTCAATCACTTAACTTATTAATTTGATAATGTTCGAGATTCATAGATATCACAAAAACGATATAGGCCTACTTTCTACTTTTGCTATAAAATCAGCTAAGTGATAGGCCTACCAATTCTCTTTTTGTTTTTGGCATAAGTGATAAAATTTGGATTTTGAGTGGTTGGGCCCATACATATTAGAAACATTATAGTCTGTATTTAATGAAGAACATTTCAAAGGTTAAGAGGACCGGTTTAAACCACCAGTTACCTTTTGTGGGTGACTCAAGTCAGAAGTGAAATTTGTTTCTTCACATTGGCATTGGAAGATGAATGTTGATACTTTGATAACTCTGGAATCTCTTTGCTGTCATTGTTGCGTTTGATATTTATGAATATGGGTCATGTTTTTCTACATAAATGTACCATGTTGGAGACGTCCGTCGTCCGTCGGCGTCCACAATTCACAACTTTTACTTCCTCTCCAATATCACCAGCCAGATTCACCTCAAACTTGGTGACAATGTACCTATTGTAGGTTTCTATCAATCTTGTTCAAATGGTCACGCTCCGAGGATTTTTGGTGTTTTATGATTTTTTTGTTCTTTTGGTGCAAACCTTAACAATCTTCTACTCCGAAACCGCTCACCCAATTGCTTTGATATCAAACAGGAACACTCCTAGGGACTCCCGGTTCTTATTATTTGTTCACCAGATGGCGCTGCATTTTTTTTTCTTGATGTTTTTTTGTGTTTTTGCTTTTTTTTTTAGACTCCTTTTGCGGACCCTTCATCCAGATTAAGTTGATACTTGACGGATATGTTCCTTGTGGTACGGTCTAAAAAAGCTGTTCGCTAAGTGGCACTGCAGTGGATTCCTGATTTTCACGATTTTTTTTTTCAAATCAGGTACTTATCCGTAAATGCACCTTTCCTGTTGATTACTATGGGATTCAATGGGCATACTAATGCTTACTCGCATTTTGGACTTCTCTAAACTGTCATCCAGATTGACTTCAAACTTGGTACCAATTGACGTTGAGTGGGTCTATACGTAGTTTTTTGAACTGGTCTCGCTCTAGTTATTTTTGGATTTTTTTAAAGATTTGGGGGGGGGGGGTGGGTTTGGGGTTGGACAAAGCTTAAACAAATTTCTTTTCTGAAACCGCACACCCAATTACTTTGATCTTACACAGAGACACTCTCGGGAACTCCTAGTTCTTAATTATGCAATAAGATGCGCTGCAAGTATTGGGTATTTTTATTGATTTTTGTGTTTGTTTCCGCTATTTCCAACTTCTTCTCCAAAACCGTCACTCAGATTAAGCTGAAACTTAGTGAATATGTTCCTGATGAAAGGGCCAAAGTTGTTTACTTGGTCTCACTGTTGCGGATTTCTGGTTTTTAACTTATTTTTAATTACTTTCAATTCGGGAACTTATCGGGAAATGCACCTTTCTGTTGATTACTATCAAAGTCAATGGAAATTCACTCCTTTCATAGAACCAGCAAAGCATAGAATTTTCTCACCTCCAAATGACTGGAGAGGGCATCGCGGGGTGGACACTTATGGGCATAGGGTAATGTATGTTAAAGGCATCAATTTTCAGAGTAAATATGAGGCCAATTATAGCATCATTAACATATATTGTAAAACTTTCTGATCAGTATGCCTGTCAATATCGGTAATGTACCACGCATTTTCAATTTGAAGATGTTAGAAACTTTTAACAGGCAAAATTAATGAGACCCTCATACAGTATCTATGTACTGACCACCATACATGCATAGATGTCAATTGGTGTCTGACACCTGTGGGGTTAATCACTAGAGTAGTTTGTGAAACCTTTAAACTGAGTACATTTTGGCAGCATGTGCTCATGATGCTATAGCATATAGCTCTCTGAGATATAACCATTCATACAAGTGTGGTGTTTAAGGTAGCGGCGGGGATTGAGCCTCGCGCAGCGGTCCCGCGACTTTGACGTTGCATAGATGAACTATGTTTCACATTTCACCCACAAAACCATACATTTTATTAATTGTTCAGACATCTAGATTTGTTAGAAAGAAGATTCATTTCGATACGATAATTTTCAAGGGTTTTATACGCCCGTTTACAAGAGGGTATCAGATTTGACATTTTGTCAGCATTTCTTTAAAAATAATCGATGCAAAAGTGTATTACCTATGTAAAATTAAAGTATAGACCAATATGCAGGAACCGTATTTTTTGTTTACAAATAAAATACATAATAACAGAATTATCGAATTCTTTGATCATCATTTTAAACTTCAGCAGTTACTTCATTTTGTGGGCTACAAAAGTCTTGGAAGGGGACATCTGACGGAAAAACAAAAAAAACGGTTCCCAGATAATATATTTATCTTTCAAAAGACGATTATTTGAAGCAGATCGATCGATTAGCTTTTTATTGACGCTGTCCACAAAATTGATTCATAAGCAGAAAATTTCATTCCGAGAAATCGCCGTTGAAAGATTTGAGGCCCTTTTTTCGCACATTGTTGGCCATAATGACAATACAGCTTTCCAAATTCGGCCCGTTTTGGTCCCAGTACTTCGAAGAAATGTCAATCAACATCTTTGATGTGTAGTTTCCAACATACAATGATGTTTATTGGCTTAAAAAAGCAGTTTTTTACCCGAATGACATCAAATGCAGCCACACTTGAAAGCTTGTCACTCGGGTTTCCACGTGAATGGGACAGCTTCAAAGGGGGATTGGAAAGCGGATTAGCCACGTGACCCGAAGGTGCCATCACCTTGACCCTAGCAACATTGTTTGCATATGGCGCCGCTTGAACAAACGGGTTGCAGTTTCACAGCTTGCTCTACTCAGAGGAGCCCGGTAGGCAGGAGTTGCTCACTCACTTCTCATCACCTTGGATCAAAGAACAACATGGCTTTATTAACGGCATGGATGGGACATTCGCCATTCAGTGTCTTGGACTACTTGCGACCTTACCGAAAAGAAAGTTGGAAAAATCGACATGCCACGATCACGGAAGAAAAGGAAGCAGATGGATGACAATGTGAAAAAAAGTGTTGACGACCAGGAATATGGATAGGACTGAGTCCGAGGGTAAATCGGACTTCAGCACAGTCACCGACTTCAATGTAGCTTATAAATGCTAGATTGGCGGTCAACATGAATGATCGTGACGTAACATTTAAGACAATAGTCCTGTTACTGATAAACAAACACTCCCAGGATAAATTATACTTCAAAGAAGAAACAAAACAAAAAACAAAAACAAAAAAACAAAAAAACAAAACAAAACAAAACAAAACCAAAAAAAAAAAAAAAAGAAAAAAAAAGCCAATGTTTCATATGTGTTGAGAATCAATTGGTTTCAACGTTGTATTGGTGATGAAACTGTATTGCTAGAATGAAAAACCTAATCCATTGATTTGCTGAAGTAGTCTTTGATCAGACCCTGACGGTTACATAGATCAATATTAGTTATAATGCACCAGACCACGCTCAGATGTAAGGTGATGACGCTACCCTTCGTGCGCAAGGGTAAAACTTTCTTGCCTGCTAAGACGGACTGTGTTTGCTTGCCTGGCGACATGCAGTTCAAGCGCAATTTAACAATTACACAGAGCGAGTCTGTCTGGCAGTCAAGAAAGTTTCCAATTCCCACAAAATTGAGAAAGGGATGGGCATCGTGAGGCAGTGTGTTCTTCGTGGTTGGCTTGTGCGCTTTTTTTTTTGTTTTTGTTTTGTTTTGTTGTTTTTGTTCTTGCCGGGAGCACAATAGAATACGCCAAGCCTATTTCATTGGTTCCTCCACATATTAGCGCCTTCCTTGTGATAAAGAATGCCATTCACTTGGCCACGTTTTTCTCGCGTATTGCCATTCGAAACCTTGCCACTCATGTAACATATTTTTTATTTTGTGGAGATAACTAGCCCACTGAATGATAGTTGGCTCACCCTTGAACTGCAATAAACTGATCGAGACACAAAACCGAAACTTCCTGATGGGTGGGTGCGGGCGAGTGGTATCGGAACATGCCGCGCACAGTGAGACAAAATACTTTTATGTGACCGATCAACCAGCTAAAAGCAGAGTGCAGAGTCGCTTTTCGCAGTCATTTAACAGTAATCTAATTATTTTATCCCCCTGATTGTCAAATTTTTAAAGCTTTTTTTTCTGTCCCCTCGCTCAGTCTACTTCGAAACACCCCCGTATGAAGTGGGCAAGTCCGTGCACGTGCAATGTGCCAGTCTTCCAGTTCCACAAAATGGGACAGCGCTACAGACGATACCAGTTTTAGTGGAGGCGTGTGCTTCATATAAATTTACTTCAAGGTTAACATTTAATGCTATTCACCGTTTCACATTCAGGTAAACGGACATATAATTATTGAAGGCAGATATAATTATTTACGCTGAATCGAATCCCCGCTTTTATAGTTTGCGGCATATTTATAGCCAAGTGGTCCAGTGTTAGGATTCCTCGATCGTCATGCGTATTTTTTGCCAGTAAAGATTAAAACTTAAAAGCAAATTGGTCTTGGATAGGGCAAGACTGTAGAAAGGGTTGTAAGCCTTTATGATGTATACAATGCCATGATTCTTAGTAGCGATTTACGCATAGGTTGAAATCGCCTTCATTGAAAACACACTGAGGCTCACGTCCATCGCCAGGTGCCGTTTTGACAATCGTCACCTTTTATCGTCCCTTACTTTTTAATTTTTTTTATCACACCGAGAAGGAAAACATGAGCCCATCGATTTAATCATCTACATGGCCATTTGGTCACCACAACAAACCCATTAATCTGTCCTAATCTTGTCAAGCAGTTTATACAAGAATTGGTAGGAGCGCACCTCAAAATGTCACAGTTGGTCGCTTGTCGTTGCTACGGTCCTGGATTGTGGAAAGCAGCCGACTGCTATCCAAACTTTGGCGGACTAATTAGCATACATTTGTAAACAGACATGCTCATGCTGCAGCCGGCTAAAACATGGTCATGTTTTTTCCCTTTTTTATCACATAAATTTTGCTTTTGTAGTAATCATGTTTGGTGACAAGAAAGTTAAAGTGCCAAACTTTACGGAAATGGAAAAAACTCATTTTCTGTCGGGTCACGATTTTGCCGTTATAGCTCAATCCCCGCCGCTACCTTAAAGGGCAAAACGCGATTGTTTCAGTTATGACAGACACTTCACCGATCAGGCAAGCTTCACTGCCCTAAAATAGTCTTAACCTATTGCTATAAATTTTACATTTTATACAAGGTTTCATTAATAGTTCAGAGGCCATTTTCCTTCCACAATTAAACTTGTTCAGCTGAGATATTCATGTTATTTTACCATGTAAACCTTGCTCTGTGGCCAGTGTCTATGTTAACACTATACAATAAGGTAGTCTTACCCCAGCAAAGAGGCTTTCTCTAGGCGCTGGAGATGAGGAATTCACTGGGCACAGTGGTCCACCAGTTGGGGAAAGTCCTGAATTCTAATGCTAATTCACATTTTCGACTTCTTCTCCGAAAGCGTCATCCAGATTGACTGCAAACTTGGTGGCACTGTACCTTGGTTCGGTCCCTACCAAGTTGGTCCAAATAGTCATGCTCCAGTGATTTTATTTATTTTTTTATGTTTTTTTTTTTCGGGAGGGGGGAGGGGGGAGGGGATCTTTAAAAAAAATCTCCGAAACGGCTCAGCCAATTGCTTTGAAACAACACAGGAACACTGCTAGGTACCCATTTTTATTAATTTTTTTTTTTCAAATTCATACTTTCTACTTGTTTTCCACACTCATCAGGCGGGTTCACTTGAAACTTGGTGGGGATGTACCTTGGGTGAGTCTCTACTAGGTTAGTTCAAGTAGTCATGGTCCAGTAAATTTTGGATTTTTTGCTCAGCTGAGTTGTCAGTCAGCTGAGCCTATTGGATGGTCAGTCGTCCGTCATCCCTTCGTCCACAATTTACATTTTCGACTTCCTCTCCAAAACCACCGGCCAGATTCACCTTGATATACCTTGGGTGGGTCTCCACCACGTTTGTTCAAATGGTCATGCTCCAGTAATGATTTGGATTTTTCATGAATTTTTTTTTCTCATTTTTTGGCCAAATCTTAAAAAAAAACTTCTTTGAAACTGCTGGGCCAATTGCTTCAAAAATGCATGGGGAGACTTCAGCGGACCTTGTACAACAACTGGCGCTATGATTTTTCTTTCTTTTTTTCTTTTGCAAAAATGTGGGTTTGTTTTTTTTTTTTTTTTTTGGTTGTTGTTGCTATTTTCGACTTTTCCAAAACCGTCACTCAGATTATGCTGAAACTTGGTGAAAATGTTTTTCGTAGAAGGGACAAACAGAGTTGTTCACAGTGTGGCATTACTATGAATCCCCGATTTTTCATGAATTTTTGAATTCAAGTATTTAACAGTTAATGCACACAATACTATAGGTTATTGTGTAAGTGACAGGCGATTGCAATGGTAATTCACATTTTTCGAATTCTTCAAAATAGTCGGCAGTGACAACCGCTTGCCAGTAGAGGAAAGAGTTACAGGAGTGTGTAAAAAATAGTACTACTTTTTCACAAAGAATATGCTGTCCTAAATTTTGACCTGTCCTAAATGTTGACATTTTAGTCAATATTTTGGGATAAACTTTTATCATTTCCGAATCAAAAGTGGGACTAATTTTTTTTTTTCAAATTGTCCTACCTTTCAGTATACTGTGGCATGCTGACATGCCTTATATGCGGACATTTCAGTCAACATTAGGACAACATTTTTATTTCGGAATCAAAATTAGTTGTACTTCTTTTCAACTTTTCCTATCTTTTAAAAAACTTGAAATGCTGTGTAATACCAAGGAGGGTAGCACTCCTTGGTAATACTGACCTATGCTGACATTTCAGTCAACATCTAGTGCAGCATTTGCCTGCTTTTAGAATACTTTTTTCTTTCTTACTTTGTTATATTCTGTACTCACAGCTGTCTATAATACGCATGGTTCATGTTGTCATTAATTGAAGAAGAAGAAGAAGAAGAAGAAGAAGAAGAAGAAGAAGAAGAAGAAGAAGAAGAAGAAGAAGAAGAAGAAGAAGAAGAAGAAGAAGAAGAAGAAGAAGAAGAAGAAGAAGAAGAAGAAGAAGAAGAAGAAGAAGAAGAAGAAACCAGTACTTCGCCCATAAAGGGGCAGTTGAATGTCCATTTTTCTGAACTTTGCAATTCAATGTGGTGTGTGTGTTTTGTAATCAATGATGTTGATCTTGCCTCCTGTGTTTGCCATCTTTATGATTTGTTTATTTTCTGTAGCGATCACACTTATTATTCACTACGAGATTATTTTTTCCTTTCGTGGTTGCCACTTCGTGTATAGAATCTATGGTACTCCAGGGGTTTGTTCTATTGCTGTACACCTTTGATTTTATGAGTACATACCGTATTTAGGCTGTTTATTCTGTATTCAAATTTCAAAAATAAAAAGCAAACGCTTCATTTTTGTACATCATGGTAACTATCTAATGAAAACATCAATTCAGATTGTATAAATATTAGTGGCCCTCCGCTTACTCTTATAAGGCGACGTGCATATGAACCATGGTCCCGGGCAGTATATGAGCGACATTTCTTTCTGTCGTGTTAATATCCGCAGTATCTCACGGCGAACACTAGGTGTATTCACTCAGATGTTGTGCCGGAATTTTACATAATTTCTGTGTCAGAAACTTTCCCATACCCTTCTTGTCTGCTGAAAATCAAATTTTACCTGTTTTCACGATCTCAATAGTAGATTATTGCTTTAATGCTGCGGGTGGTGGTGAGGTGGTGGTTCTCAATGTTTCCAAATCTTTGAATGTGTGGCACCAAGTGGAGATACAGGTGCCTACTCTCGAACTCTTGTGGTCCGAGATAATATATATATATATATATATATATATATATATATATATATATATATATATATATATATATATATATATATATATATATATATATATATATATATATATATAAATCTTTACTTTGTGCCATTTAAAGGCCGCCTTCTGAGGAAAAGGCCAGGATAGTCCTGACCTAACGAAAAGGACAGAGCTTCATAAGAATATTTTGACACGAGATTTGAATTCCCATTCTAACACTCAGTTTGGCCTAAAGCTTGATAAAAATATGTCGTTTCTAATTTAATAACTTTACGAATTAACGAACCTACCCATATTAGTGAACATTCATCTACGTGTTTCGAATATATAATTTCAAATATCTACATAAATTCTTGTATTTCCTCCAATTTCAACTGTGCTTATAATAATATCTTTCTTTTTGGTGGAAAAAATACCCAACATTTCAACGACATAAAAGGGATTTGGGTAAAGTTAATTTTAGTGGCTTCAGAGCTTCTCTTACTGATGCGAATTCATGTTTTGTTTCGGAGGGCATTCAAATATTGTGTAGATTCTCGGTCACATAATTCATGGACACAGCCGCACAGTGTGTTTCTGACAAAGATTCGAAGTTGGCCCTTTTGACTTGCCCTTGTGTAATTTCCAACATCGTTGTCTGAAGTGTAAAGTTGAAAGTAAATATGACAGGGTCAATAGTCTTCGCTCTGCAACCAGTGATTGATCATCATTCTGCCAAGTCCAGAATCAGTATCAGCAAGAAATACAACTATCTGAGGAGAAGCAAAAGTGTAAAAACAAAGCATTCCACACTATTGCAATACACACACTGTATATAATTTGTCCAATATTAGCACTTACCAACACGCGTTTGCAAAGTTTGATATCCCATAGCTTTAACAAAAATATGTATACGTCCATCATTTTGATGAACTCCCTGACAGCCAGATAAGTGGCAGTTGGAGAAGAACCCGAGCTAGTAGAGAAGCTGGCAGATTGGAGGAAACTAGCATCTTGGAGAAGACTTGAGTCCTGGACAGAACTGGCAGTTTGGAAACAACTGGACCCTGGAGGAGTACTGGCTGAACTGGGAGTTGACAGCCAGAATAAAATGACATGTGTATGTGTCTGGGGCAGTTTTTAGAGAAAAAGCTCACGTTGTTTACCTGTGTCGATATGGTTTATACAAGACCCAAGAGAATAACAATAGACATGACCCCCCCACCCAAAAAAAAACACGCAACCCCCCCCCAAAAAAAATACACACATACACACACAAAAAGCGGTAAAGTAAAAGGACAGTGTCTGTCACTTTTAAGGGGGTACGTAGACCTGTACCTGGTAAATATTGACGGCTAATACAAAAGTAATTGGCAGGTCAGTTAATGACACAATTAATATGGCATGAAGTGCTAATAAAACGACAGACTCCTAATGATCCTGTGCTTTACTGATTGACACCTGCTGTTTCTGTAAGTGCAGTTCTTACTGCTCTATCCATGTACTGTTTCAGTGCTTACCAATAAGAAACAAAAGTTTAATATTGCCAAGAAATGAGCCACTATATCAGTTTGACCTTGCAAGGTCACTGAAGGTCAAAATGAACCAAGTCCAAAGAAAACCGCAATTTTCCATGCTGTGCCAAACAAAACCTCATGCCATTTCATACTGATTTTTAATAGTAACTATGGGCCTGGGATCCACCATAACCAAGTTATAAGCCAATACGTTGGTTTAACCTTTATTTCAACCAGTGAAAATTTGGATAATTTAACAAGAGGAAAAAAATCAGGTTAAGCCTCTTTGAGAAGCGCAACACTTTCACCACCAAGAGCAGACGCCTTGGCTGTATCCAGGCTTCAAAGTGTCTCAAAGACTTCAGTTTCTGTTATAGTAATAGAATCAAATATATGGAGGTATTTTCGGATAAAGTTAAGATGAAATTGTTGCAGAATAAAAAGAGGTTAAGAAATCAGTTTTGGAGCAAGCTGTCGGAAATCTGTTGATTATCTTGACGGAATAGATGGGGTTTCGATTTGAAAAATATTTTACATCATGTCACCAAAATGTATTTTTTCTGGAAAAAAAATTGGTCCGGTCTCAACTTGCTGTGTAGTACTCCTCAGGGCTCTCCAATTCTCTTCGAACCCCATTTGTCACAGGACAAGTGCCCCTATCTGTTGCAGGCTATTTTTTCACATATTACTTATAACACCAGTTTTTTTTTTCGGACAATATGGCATGCAAATTGTGGAGCCGTGCTTAACTGTGTCCGCTAACATCTCAATGCAGCTTACTTTTGGACAATCACATGCATATGATGGAGCTTTCGCTGTTTTGGTTAATCATTGTTCAGCTGTGTCGATTCAGCGAGTCCCTGGATTTCACTTCTGTTGGATAATGATTGGTTCAAAAATGGGAAAACACGTTTTGTAGCTTTAACTATCCCCTTCGCTGCCCGGGTTGTACACAACTTGTTGCGTGACATGGTTTCTAAGTCTTTAGCACTGTGTGCTATTATGCAGCATCTTGTTGTTTCACCGTATATTTAACTATGTCTGCTAATATACACATTGACTTTTTGACAATCACATGCTTTCGATGGAGTAACTACTAAATAGGTGATAGTGGCCTCAAAACCTGATCAGCTGATCGATGTCCTGTAACTTTTAGCACCTGTGCATTGCATTTGAGAAAAACCCATATATTATCTGTTCAGAACATCTTTAATATTTTGTCATCAGCCTGTCTATAAACTGTAATAACACCTTGTGACAGCGGCAATGAACAACGGTGCTTTGGGTGCTGGACAAATAGCGAATTTTCGTCGGAAAAGGAGGTTAATGTTGATTTATTCAGCGTTAACCTGTTTCGTATATTACAAAGGTAGAAATATATACAGGGACATTATTGGTACCTGTAATGTTGTGCATCGTTGTTATGGGCCGATGTGACCATGTCATGTGGACTGCATGGGCCAGGTAAATGCATCGGGGTTTCTCAACACTGATCCTGGAAACTTCAAAGTGAAAGGAAAAAGATATATGACGATGGCTAAAACGTTCCAGGGCTTAAAAACCTCAGAGTAAGCCTATGGCTCTTTGATTAATAAAACCTGTCAAACATATCTGTTTGTCATAAAGGCGTTGTTCATTTTAAGGCGCACGTGTAGGTTACAGACCACAGTTGTGATTGGCTGGATGCGCATCCCTACGGAGATAGTCCGTAATTGTGAAAACACCGTGTTTTCCATGTTGTAGCTTCTGTTTAAACAAAGTTAGCAAAGTCAGGTTTGCTGCATCACAGAGTTGCTTCATTGGTGGTCATATAGGTGCACTGTCTTCCAGGCCAGGTGGGAACTTTATGGTGGGGAAGGACAATGATGTGACCCCGGCCAGAGCACAGTTCATACACCAGTATAAAGCTGAATTCCAGGTGTTGTTTCGTGTTTCAATTATCACGAAATAATGAGCTGGGAATTGTATGACAAAAATTTGTCCGTGTTTTTCTCACATTTTTATCTATTAAATACCGTTGAAGAAATTTTAAAATACCAAAATGCTGATTTTTTAGACTGGAAAATGCTAATATGAAAAATAAAAGGATTTATAACTGTAGTCTGTGGACTGTATGCAATCCTAGCGCAGCGGGTTCTCGCCATAATTGAACGCATGATGAACTTAGACGCACGGACGTACATACGGGCGCAGGTTTTAGCAATACCCTTTGGTTTAAGACCGAGGGGTAAAAATGTTGTGGTTGCCGTAATCAAGTGAGCCCATGAATTTACTGTCAATCCAGATAAAAGATGCTTCCTTATTCCACATTTTTTTTTTTTTTAGGATTTTTTTGCCAAAACATTTTCCTTACCAACCTGCCCAACATCTTAATGATAATGTTACAGCAAACCAATATTTTCTTCGGAACGGCCTTATCCGATGAAAAATTCCCTGCAACAGAGATTGGTCATAATATTTCATTCATGATCTAAGTTAAAATACGTCAGTAAAAGGCACGGGGTCACATAAATCACAGCTGGCCAAGTTATCACAATTTGCCGTAAATTATCAAATATTGATTACAATTCCCAGCATGCATGCCAAAATTAGTCTTCGTGAAAAGGGAGCCCAGGAAAGCCTGGGGACATTACCTACGCTTGTTCCCATGGTGGACCGCTTCACAAAAATATGAAGCTTGAAACCAGAAATACGCGCAAATCTATAAGGAAAAATCAGTGCAAAAAATAAAAACTTTACAGCAAAACAAATTTTGGTCTGATCACTGAGGAAGAAAGCTTACCTTTAAACGTATGATTTTTTTCTCATAATTACGGCTATAGTAATCTGCCCTATTACATATGTACCTATTTAATCCAAAGTTTATAATTGAAAAGTAAAACAAAAAATGTTCAAGCTCATGAAAAACAGTTTTATTTATATAATGTCATATTATTATTTAAAAATGAATTATCATACCACAATGTCAACCTCATTTGACATTTTTCTAGACTGAAACACGAAAAGTTTAATTTATTTAAAAAGTGAACATAACATCATTAAAAAGTGATAAAAATGCTAATTTAGGATTTTCATGACTTGGTAACTTAAACATGAAAAGAATTTTTATGAATATAATATAAGTAACATTGATAAAGTAGATGGTTGACCTTGTCTGAAGGCGTGTTAGTCCAACCCGTGTCACTCGTCAACAATCTCTGCTCCATTTGCGTGTTCCAACTGAACTTTTTTACTCTTCCTTTTTCCTTCTACAGTCCGACCAAGGAATCGGCTGGATTATGACATTCGGAATTCTGCTTCTACCAATATTTAAGTCCAAAATAACTCCATATCCCGGCCGGCCAATTGGGTTTCCTGAACTTTGTCATATTGGTAATAGATTTCTGTCAATTCAATATACGCGCCTCCGACTTGACGCCAGTCAACGAAACTCTCATTTATTTTAGATTGGTGTAAAAAATCTCAAAATTATTCTGGTCGTTCAGTCAGGGAGGACATGTGCCACTATTTCTTTATTTGTCACTTATATACTGCTCTACAATCAACATTACACACCAAAATTTCCCGATTTGCTACGTTTACGCTACAAACGTTGGTATGCGGTTGTCCAGATAGTTCTCTGAAAAAAATATTGACATTTTAGCAGTGCAGGAATATATTTGTAAGAGCGAATGTTCAAAACAATTGGTATTGGCTGAATTTGTTAATATTATTAATAAATGTTGTTTTACTTTGTGGCATATCAATATATTAGGTGGATTATTCTGCCCTGCTGTCTTTGTTGTCCTATTGTAGTCTTCTCTTGTATGTTTCTATATGTCTAGTGTGTTCTGTGCTTTTGTACCTTCTCGCAAAAGGAATTCGTATACGGCTTGGCCCTCTTTCTCTTTCTTAATGTATTTTTTGTAATTTTGTTTAAAAAAAATATATATATATTTAAACCATTTATAACAAAAAAAGAAAAAAGAAACACTGGAATGACTTTGTGACATTTTCTCATCTACCAGGAAATTAATAGCTTTTATTACATTACGAATGTAACCCAAGAGTACATCTACGGTATAACACTCCATCAGCACATATCCGGGCATTATGGCATACGGGGTCGCATGCCACCTGCTCGCGGGAAAGGTCTCTGCATTGTACGGTCTTCCATCCCTATTACGCAAGCCCTTTTCCTCAACGGAAATCTCATGAATAACCAGCTAATAATGTGTGTTTTCCATAATTCGAACCTGTAAAGTGTTAATGTGGTCACTAAAATTGATTTACAAATAAGCTGGCATCAATATTTCCCACTTTGTGTCAGTTGCCACTGACGCACAGCGCCTCAAAATGAACCTCTGTATGATAAACAAGGGTGTGTGACAGGTTTTATTAATCATATCACATTAAAACCTTCCGAAGTTTTTAAACCATGAAAGGTTTTCACAATCGTCATCGAACTTTTGCTCTTCACTTAAATTTATGTCTATAGTTACCATCCAATACACTAAAAAGTGTATTTTTTTTAAAGAAAACATAACTTCAAGTGTAATTATTCCACCGAATATGAAATTTCAGTATCGCTATTATTATTATTATTATCATCATCATCATCATCATCATCATCATCATTATTATTATTATTATTATTATTACTATTACTATTACTATTATTATCATTATTATTATTATTATTATTAAATTTTAATTTAAATTCTTAAACTAAATTCTTAAATTTGCATGAAATTTAAAATAGTGTTAAAAATTAAAAAAAAATATGGATTTAGTTCACCGAAAGAACACATAACGTTCTCCAAACCCGTATTATATTTTAAAACTACTTAGTTCCAATTTTACGACTGCTTAAATAAGAAATTGAATTTTGATTCTACTTTAAACATCCTGTAAATTTTGAACTTAAATCCTTGTGGTACACTTTTACAGCTCTTCACACCGAAAACACGACTTTGCTCCAAACATGTCCTAATATAAACTCGACCTCTCATATGTGATCATATAAACAACATATTTTCTAAAAGTAGACATTTAACTTAAATTAATAAAAATAATACAATCTCCGTAAGTGTCAAGAAATTGAATTTTAATTGCTAGAATAAAGAAACTTTAGTTATACGGAGTTTTGCGGAAAAACTTGCACAAAAACCAAAAAGTGGAAAACTTTATTTTCTTAAGGGAAATGTAACAGAACACTTCTTGCAATAAAACTTTATTTTCAATTTTGAATTAGGATTTTAGTTCAAAATTTAGAGGATGTTAAGATCAGAATTCAAATTTTCATTTAATTTAAACAGCCATGCAATTGAAAGTGAGCCTTTAGAAATTAAACTATGTATTTGGAGAACGCTATGTGTTCTTTCATTTGACACTACAAACTAAATATAATTTTCACTTTCCTAAACGCTCTTTAAAATTTTATGCAAAATTTATGAATTTTAATTTAAATTTAATTACAATAATAGCGATGCTAAAATTTCATATTCAGTGGCAGAAAGACACTTGAAGTTCTGTTTCCTTTCAGAAAAATATACTTTTTAGGCTGTTCGATGGTAACTATAGACAGAAAATAAACATTTTCATACGAGATTCATAAACTGTGCCACGCCTTTAAGTTGTCACGATCAGTATTTGGAAACCATGGTTCACGTATTGCCACTATCACGAAGTCATTGATCTGGCCCATCGCGTCTGCATAATTTGATAATATCGGCCCGTAAAAATGACGTACAACATTATCACTAATATCCCTATATTTTAACCTTTGTAATACAAGATACAAGTCAACGTCAGATAAATTATACTTGAGCGTACCTCCTCATGCAAAGAAAAACGCACTACCAGCACCGCTGTCCGTGCAGAGTGAACAAGGCGTCCAAATTTACCTTCCTCAAACAGAGTTTCTTAAAAGACTCCACCCTTTAAGATCATTCTTCAAGGATCTCATACCTCCAAGCCCGGACGTACATTTCACGCTCTGGGCCGTATATGTCTTAAAGCCGGGCGCGATTTTAATGCTCTGGGGCGTCCACCTCTAAAAGGCGGCACTGGCGTGTAGTATGGTTGCGTGGATCTCGCAGGAATACCCTTCGCATTTGTTTCAACATAGCACATTGTGAAGAGCCTCATGATCCGGCATACTCATGATGTGTACTTTATACAGTATGTAATCTGTACAATTTTTGCACACAAAATAAATGATTTATGTATTTCAATAACGCTTGACCGAGCTAGTGATGCAACCCTCTTGGATTCTCTATGATAATAATTTTATCCTTAAACTGCCCTCTTGTGGGCTTCATACGAAACATTAGAGGTACTTTTAGCGGGAATTTGCGGACGGACGCGTTTATCACAGGCCAGAAATATGTCTCCTTAAGGGAAATCGGCAAACTAAAAAAAAAAAAAAAAAGTTTCGATTCTTTAGGACGCCCACGTATGGTTTTTTACTCCATAAAGGCAGCCTTTAAGTCTCTCAATCACTGATTTCACGCTCGCCGAAGATTTCATGCAGCGGTCCCTTGCTGTCGTTTGGCTACCCGCCAAGAAGAACGGTAGCAATGGACTTAATACACGCATGCGTGGAAATTTGGGCTCACCGCTTGTCCTTGCCATGCCATATCAGCTACGCTACAACACTACGGAGCAAACCGGTTAGTGACGAATTAAATAAACTTTGTCAGCTTTGGGCGGTCCCAAAATTTTGGATACAGATCCTGAATGGAAAACTATACACTTATTTTATCTTCTTCAAATATATACAAGGAAAAGTGTTACAAAAATAATCCCAATGTAAACTTTGGAAACTATTCAAACTTGCTACATGATTTGAATCGTGAAAATTTACTTGTAGAATTAGTAATTATGGTTTTAAAACTTGGTTTAAACATATTTATTTTCCAAAATACAAAAATAAATGCAAAGATGATCACAATTTGGAAAAAAGGACCAAGCTCTATATTAACCCATCTTGCGAGGAGAAGAACAACGTACAAACAGAACCAAACACCACGCACAACTGACACAAAATCCGTCAGGTCTATGGCCTCAATTGCCGTGACCTGACTGGCTGTGTGTCAGAACACAGTTAAGAGGGACAGGGACAGCAGATGAGGGACAGATAAAGCGGCATTTGCCGAGTTTGATTACTGCAATAAGATTTCGCTACCGCTAAGTGTATAGTGAACCGTCAGATTGACATCATTTTAACCAATACCTGCCTGCGAAAACCGTTTAAAAACATGAATAGAGTCATGTACATGTCTGTTTGACTATTTTTGTGAAGGGTTGAGGCATCAGATCCATATAAAACAGTTGTATCATAAATTGGGGGCATACTTGGATATTAGCGTATGTAACTTGGATCGTGCAATTAAGTACAAATGGGACTCACAGAAAAAAATGTCAAACATCTTTATTGGGGGCACCGCATCTACAACATTGTACAATTTGGCCTACGTTTGGTTCCGATTTTGAATAAATGCTGGTTCATGTGGCTGCTGCCAAGTCTGAAACGAATATGAAGTATTGACGTAAATCTCTCCGTAGTTGTAAAGTTGAGATGGTACAGGTGGTTTGTGAAACAATCTTAATTTAGACTTTAATGTTGATAATAATTCAGAATTTCTGACGTTAGTAGGAAGCTCGTTCCAAAATCTTACGGTAGATTAAAAACATAAAATGTTAAACCAATCAGGACAGGCTATAAAGTGAGGTAAATCGGATCCTTGGCTAGTGTTATAATTTAATGGTACAGGATTATCAAAATCAGGCATTGAAAAGCATAAGATGTTCGGAACTAAATTGTTTACTATTTTGTGTCTTTGTCAACTTGGCAGCGTTTCTGCGCTTTGCTGGAGCCTGTCAGCCGAGCTCTTCATAAATTTTCGCAATGGCTGTACTAGCAAATGCGCCGGTTACCACCCGAGCAGCATTCAGCTGAATTCCCTCAAGTTTCTCAGCATCAATGACTATGTATCCACCCTAGACCGGACTTCCATATCCCAAGATGGGCCCGATCTGTCAGGATCTGTCAATACCTTCGAGTGTTGAGCAATCTAGGCGATAAGTTAGACTTCAAAAGCCTCTCAGATTTATGGGTGACATTTCGTATGTGTTCAAACCATATCAGGTCGGATCTAAAGGTCATGCCAAGATGCGTGTGATCCTGAAATTTGATAGGAGGATGATAAGGTGAGTCAAGCTTCCTAGGTATTAGCATGCTGTTAGTTTATAGAGTATTAAAAAGTATCAGCCAATTTTGAGATCACTCATCTATGGTGGAAAGGTCAGTGTTTCTGCAGCCTCAAAAGCATTGTCAACAGTTAGACATAGAGAAGTATCATCAGCAAACAGTTTGATATCTGAGTGAACAGGATCGACGGTATCGTTTAGAAATTTTAAGAACATAGGCCCGAGAACGGAGCCTTGGGGAACAACCGCTTGCACTTTACCCCAAGTACAGGGCTGGGCTTGGGTAACAACTCTCTGTTGGCGGTTTTTTAAAAAGTCAGTAAACCAGTGAAGTAAGTTGGCACGGGTGCAACTTTTCTCTAGATTGAATAGTAGGCCAGAATGCCAAACTTTATCGAATGCCCTACTTGTAGCTAAAAACACGATCCCTACTTGTTTTGGATAATCTGCTGCAAGACACAGCTCATGCTATAGAAGTAATAACTGATTAATGGTAGAATCACCAGGTGTGAGTCCCGATTGATGGGCTAAAATAAGTATATTTTCCTTAAGGAAATTAAGTGTCTGTTTGCAGACTGCCTTTTCGAGAATTGAATTCACACAATCTAATAATGAGACGAATAGGTAACTATTACAAAATGACTGCGATCATTTTAATGGATTGGAATATCAACAGCTCTTTTCCACGAAGAAGGGAATTGTTTGTTCTCCGAGAAATATTCAATAATTGTGTAAGCGATTTATAAATAAAGATGCGGCTTCTTTAAGAAGGTTTTTGCTAATACCAACTGGGCCGCAGGCCTTGAAAACATCCAAACTGAGTACCATATCAAAGACTTCATCCTCACTTATAGAAATAGCGCTCAGAATATTCATTGGAAGGGTAGGTGCGCCAGGTAAAGTAGGTGAAGCCGAATCAAGATTGTAGGGGAAAAAAAATTAAAACCCTTGGCTCTAGAAGCATTATCAGTTATATGTTTGTCATCAAAAAGAGGAAGGGCATCGTTGATGTCTGATTTCGACTTAGAAAATTTTTACTGTAGTCAGCGAGTTTTTTTGTTTTTTTGTTTTTCTTTTGTTTGTTTGTTTGTTTGTTTTTTTTTTTTTTGACGTGGGCTGTCCAGCCTGCTACGGAGTTTATCATTATAGTTCCATTCTGCCTTTTTTTAGTTGATCTTGATACCTCTTTCAAAGCATAAGAAATCTCGGCTATAAATCAGTATCACAATAAGGTCCACTAAATTTAGCCTTTATGTGCCCGGTGCACCTTACTACTCAAAGAGCGTACATGAAGAGTGTATCTTGCAGGTCCGCTGGCCGTACTACAATGTCATCATTTGCGATGCAAAAGTGTGCCGCTTCAACGAATAAAAATTGTGACTATAGGTCGCAACAAATATCAGCATCTTTGGAAAGAAGACAAGTTTTCCTGTTTTTATTGCGAAGCTGACTTAAAATTGGAAAAATCATCTTTATTATAGTAATAGACACGTCGTGAATAAACTGGATACTTTGTACGCCAAAATAGCAAATTAGCACCGACGACACAGCGGTCACAATTAGCAATAGCAGTTACCACCCGTATTTCTTTTTTATGAAGTTTGTTAGATTACTAATAATCTGTTCAAGACATATTGCACACTCTGTAGCAATGCAAGTTGGCTCGGCTACATGCAGAGAGAACAAATAAGCCCGCTGAGAGATGATTAAGTTAACCATCGGTAAATGTAGACGGGTGCGAATCGAGATAACCGGTTATGATGATATTCTTAATGTTTGGGGCCTTCACCAGGTCAATGATTTTTTGACATTTATCCCAAAATGAAACCGAAGTATTTTGGGGTCTGTATACAACACCCAGGAGAAATGTATTATAATGAAGTATTATTTCGCACCAAAGCGTTTCAAGGTCCGCTAATTCGAGATCGAGATGCTGTGTTACAAGTAAAGAACGGGAAATGAAAAGAGCTACGCCACCTCCCATTGCATGTGGACGATCTCTACGTATTTTTGGTGAAAGCCTGGCAAATCAGAGTCACAGTCACTGTGATTTATATGTGCTAAAACAGTTTCGGAGATAGAAATAAGATCAATGTGTTCAGATACGTCAGATTGAATGCATCTAAACTTACCCTAGGATAGGAGGATAGGCTTCTCACATAAAAATAGCACAAGGAAGTATAACAGTCGTTTGTAGCAAAACCAGGATTAACATGAATACCGGCCGATAGTAGTACCAAAAGGAAATTTAGTACAAAAACGTATTCCAGTTTGCAACGGTACCTAGAGTGTATTGTTAAAATATATACAAACTTAATGATATTCCAGTTTTGATCTCAAAATTGTGATAATGGGTTACAAATATAGCAATGGAGTTCAAACCCGACAATAGGCCAATATAATACAGGTATTGGCACTGAACAATTGATACCATGTGGTCTGATGTCCACTTGAGAGGGTTGCAGGTACACACTCTCTCTCTCTCTCTCTCTCTCTCTCTCTCTCTCTCTCTCTCTCTCTCTCAATCAATCAATCAATCAATCAATCAATCAATCTATCGATCGATCGATCTATCTATCTATCTATCTATCTATCTATCTATCACAACAGATACCAAATGCCAAGTGAAATGCTTTACACGTAAGTGTAATTACAGGACACAGTGTAGTGCGTGCTCTTAACCCACAATACGTCAGTACACCCAATGAATGGACGTGAAACAGAAGTCATGGCACTACATCTATTGCAGAAGTTATGTGGGGAAGGATCAGTAAATATAATAGGCAAAATATGGTATCCCAGTTTGTAAAATATCCAAATATAAACAGTAAAGAGTCGTGGCATGATAGCATTTCGGAAGAAACTACTGGGCCTTAGCTACCTGGCATTATGCTACACAACAACGTCAGCGTATGCCCTGAGAGAACGTCTTACCCTTCGTTCACCATGATGAAAACCCTGTGGAGGTCGACATTTGAAGCAAGCCTGTCAAATGTCATTGATTAATAAGCTTGTATCAATGAACAAAGTAATGAATAAGCAAGAAAGTAAGTAAGTAAGTAGGTAAGTAAGTAATTATAATAATAATAATAATAATAATAATAATAATAATAATGATGATGATGATGATGATGATGATGATGATGATGATGATGATGATGATGATGATAATAATAATAATAATAATAATAATAATAATAATAATAATAATAATAATAATAATTGCCATTCGACAACATGCTGTTAGTACAACAAAAACATGACTGTGTTTGTTTAGACAACGAATTTAAATAACACAATTATGTTGGTAACAGCGGTGAAAATAAGAGTCTCTCATGGGTGGGAGAAGCCTGTAAGAGTCAAGGAATCCACTGTCTGAGCAATTCCAAAGAATACGATTTTTCAAATCACCGTGAACACCCCTCTGACGTCTGTCGTGTATGATCCCCGTACGTTCTACCAACAGTAGCACATATCAGTGCATGCTGATAAGGCCACCTACCGGTTTACTCGTAAAACGCGGGCCGGAAAACACCGATGTCACAGTTCACGGATGCACTCAGCTGTGGAGACTATTCAACCCTGATAGCCGACCGGCAAAGGGGGGGGGGATTTGCTGGGTTCATCTACATAAATATTATAATCCTTTAGCACCACTTTGATTTTATTTTATGACAGATGTATTTTTACATCTTTATCTTTGTGGTAAATCCGGATATTTATCGTATTTCGTTGGTGTGATAAGTCTAGCTCTATCCTGCAGCGGTCAGTCCATGTGTGCGTACGAATACTGTTCATTTTGTTGAAAGTCGTTTCAGTACAGAAAGCCACATAACCTTCTGTGGTGGCGGTTTGCTACTTATGCGACTCCTTGTTAGGGAGACTGCAGTGACAAATAGTTGAAACTCTTTTGCCTTCATTCAGCCATTAAAAGCTGTATGACCAAAGCTTAGGTTTCGACTTATTCATACAGATACGCAATGTAATCTTGGGTTTGTAGGCACGCGATAAGGAAATAACAATAATGATAGGCAAAATCCTTGCCTTTGAGCATAGATAACAGTGTTTCTGAAAATATGAACGTGAGCATCCGAGGATCAGCTTGTGACATCTGCTTGAATAAAACATGTCATTTCACTAATAACCTGCTAGGTCGTTTAGCTATCCTTGCAAAGGTGGTATAAAAATAAGAAATAAAACTGCCACACGTTTTTTCACATCAGATAAAGATCCAAATCTAGGCATAAATGAATAAACAATCGTCCAGGCACAATTCTCTCCATACAATAATGCGTTTTACATTATCTTATATATAGAAGACACAATAAACAGTCACTACAATAGCTGTAGGCACAAGCTTTTTGGCAATCGCTGTAATATCTTTAGCCTCGATAATCATACATATATATATATATATATATATATATATATATATATATATATATATATATATGTACATGATTATCGAGGCTAAAGATATTACAGCGATTGCCAAAAATATATATGTATGTATACATATGTATATATATATGTATATATGTATATATATATGTATATATATGTATCTATCTATCTATCTATCTATCTATCTATCTATCTATCTATCTATCTATATATATATATGTATATATATATATGTATATATATATATATATATATATATATATATATATATATATATATATTACACTAGGCCTTCTAAAAGTAACATTTTAACTAGAATCTATGGCATATGCGTTGTGTTACAATCTAACTTCTAACTTGCCTAAAAACAACCCATTTCTTTTTTGAAACCCGTGTGTTCTGGCTGCCTTGTGTGACAAAAATTAATACCCAAGATTTAAAATCATATAAGAGGTACATCATATACAAAATACGAAGGCATACACGAAAACGTGGTGGGGACCGCCCCAACACGTTTCAGATAATTATATCAAGTATTAATCTATAGTGTTGCTAAGATGAAGAATAAAAGTGTATGTGTTATTAAAGCATAGACACGAGGACTATGACATTCTTGTATTCAGTTGACATTGAATCCATATACAAAAGTGGTCCAATGATCTTCGAATGATATCAAGGAACTAGGATCAAACATTACCGAGGTATAAGCCTTATGTCAGATTTGCTACTAGCATTGCTATCACCTTTGACTGACATTGTAATGAATAAGAACATATGCATTAGTAGGCAAGAACCCGAATTGAAAAAAAAAATCGTTAAAAAATATGAGGTCCGGAGCATCACCACTATTTGAACACATTGTTAGACCTTTCAGCAAGTTTCATTTAAATTAAGTTTCAGCATACCTGACCGGCAGTTTGGGAGAAACAATCTAAAAGAGTAAAAACACAAAAAATTCAAAATAATTTTTGATCGCAGCACCACCTGTTGCACAAATCAAAGAATAGGGGTGCATGGCATGTTTCTGTGAAATGGCAAAGCAATTGCGCAAACGGTGTTTGAGAAAAAGATTTTGGAAAAAAACGCATACAAACCTAAAACAACCGGTGTGTGACTATTTGAACAAACTGAGTAGAGACATTTACATTTCTACCAAGTTTTGCCATAATCTGAATGATGAATTTGATTTGGAGAAGTCAAAAATTGCAGAACTGCACAAAAAATACGCAAATAGGAAAAACTGCAACGCCACCCGTTCAATCAATAAAAGGTCTACGGATCCCCACAAGGTTTCCTGTGCAGTTTCATAGCAATTGGCAATGTGATTTTGGAGAGGATATTATGAAAGAGTTTGTTTCAAAATAAAGAAAATATCGTAAAGAATGAATATTAAATGAAGCGTTACAATTTGAACAAACTTTGTAATGACCTCGCTCCAGATATATCCCCAGCAACGCTAAAGATTTTCAGGCCAAACGTTTCCCGATAAGTCGAAAATTTAAATGTAAATGGACGACAGACGACTGACCATCCTATAAGCTGAGATGACTGAGAAGTCAGCTTGCCGACAGCTCAATGTACATTCCAATTATCGCCAACAATGCCATGTAAAAATTTACTGCTATAATTACAGCACCTCATTTGAAATTCTAATGCCAATAAGTTTGGCATATTGCAATTGTTACCATACAATAGATTTCAATCAGATGGTTTTGTTTTCTATTTGCAACATACCAAAAGCTAGCTACAAGATATCAGGACGCTTGCCAAAAGTGTAACGTAGATTCGGTAATTTTGCAGTGTACAGTTGAAAACTATAGCATCAAACCATCTTTACAAAAAATCAAAGGCGGTCCACATATAATTAAATAATTAATAATTATGAAATCACAAACTAATTGCTGCTGCCAGAGGTAAAACACTACGAAATACATTTATAATGTCTTTATAAAATTAACTTGGAGAACATTCTGCTATAGACAGAGCAAATAATTAGAATGATTCTTTCTGTTGGACCGGTACTAGCGTTATAACGCCACTTGCGATGAAACAGTTATATTAGTCTTTATATAAGTTTTGAGTTATTACTACCATGACCACTGCAAAGAAGAAAAATATACGACTTCTCGTACTTTGTTGGTTTAACGAAGTTTCCTCTTGGTATACGCAAAGACCCATATGGCAGAAAGGCACACGGTGGAGTGGAAGCGATAAAATATTATCAGAGGGATGCAGCTGTGGACTATGAACGCCCAAGGAATCTCTCCGTAGAAAGCTGCATGCATGGGGAATGTATTTGATTTCTTCTCTTCAAATGTATGAATAATCCAGAGTGAAAGGTTGCACAGAAGCAGGAACGTGATGAGGGTACGTCCCGGCTTACTCTCTACCTGTTTATCTGTGCCGGCACATCGCTGTAAGCCGTCGATAATAAATACACTCTGGATGGTTGTTTGTATCAGCGACAACCCCGACGTAATCAAAGGTAAAATGGCCAGGAATCCAAACTTATTGATGTTAGCGATGGAAGAGATTGCCATGAAGCCATTGAACAAGTTGAATAAAAAGTAGGCAATCAACAGAAGGATACTGTCCGTCTTTTGCTCTTCCAACATCGCGAATTTGAGCTGCTGGAGACGGCATATACCGAGGATGGAACAAGCAAGCGATAAAAACAAGATGCCAATTTCCGTCATATAGAAGAGTATAAATGACGTGGAGTCACGATTAGGACGTTCAAACAAGACGAAGAAAAGGCTGAGTGAGATCAGGCTTAATATGACAACAAGAAGACCAAGGAATAACCCTTTGTTAGCTTTATCAAAGTCAGGACGACCAAGGGTTGTGTCTTCACGTTCTTCAATATCCGAGTCAAATTTGCCAACGTTGTAGTAAATTTCGTACAAGATGGCGGCTGCTATGAGGCTGTATTCAATCACGCATGGATACAAATATGAGGACGCCGACTTCATGAACGGTGTTCTCCTCATGCAAGCGTATTCACTTGACAAGCCTGAAAATATATGGTACGACATAAATATTCTGTGAACATGAACCTGCAACATGTCAAAATCCACTTCAAATCTTAAATGGTCTTAAGTCTGTGTTCTGATAGTGTTCTAAATTTCTTAGCAGTCTTCCGAAGTGGTCTTGAAGTGTTTTATTAATCAAAGGTCGTGTCTTAAACATTACGACACTCTTTTTACTATATGGCCTAGCATACTTCTAAATTATTAGGAACGCAGTGGTGCTTGCAACAAAGACAATTTTTTTGTCTACCGATGAGCTGCTCCTCACAAATAAGCGGCGTCGTTGCCCATTCAACGTGTATCTAATGCAAATTTTGGTAAACAGGATTTTACTTGATTTAAAAACCTAAGAGGTTGTCAATCGTTCCGTACATATTTTCACTGAATTGATCTCAAAGATGACAAATATTGGTTCTCCTAATTTGTACTGTGTGACTAGCTGCCGAATAATGGTCCGTACAGTTATGTGCTGGGCGGACTTTCATTACATAAGTAACATGACCTGTGTATGAAATTCATGAAGTCAAACTGACAAAACCTTTTACGTTCAAAAGCAAATCATCAAGCAATGCTAAAATGTTTATAATGCATCTATCCCAAGTGATCCACGTTTCCACAAAAAACCACAATGTATCCCGTCAAGAATTAAATTATATTCCAATTTTCCAACAATTTAACGTTTAAATTTGAATACAAATGTATCTGAATAAGAAAACTGTGTTTGTTGTGTGATCAATTGATAAACATTTTCTACCATCTAAATCATATATGAACGTGTCAATGTATGCAGACGATAAGTACAACTGGATTATGCTGAAAAGCTACAGAATGCTCTCTGTATACACTCACTTGGACAGCATCACTGTCTCTCAATTTAAGACTAGTTTTGAAAGTGAAAATAATGCTCCGCTGACATATAATTGGCCATCACACAAATTCATTTCCTGAAATGCAATCGCTTTGTGACCTTCCGAAAAGAGTTCAAGGTCATCGACATTTTGCAGTATCAAACTTCCTCATAATGTACATTTGTGGTACATTTAGTATCATTAGCCGTATTCCTCCTCGATATATTTATGCCCTTTACTGAACTGCTTCATGACCTTAAAAATAGGTCAAGGTTAATCAAAATGTTTAAAATTTGACTATTGGTCTGACTTATATTTGGCGCAAATGTGGTAATTCAATTTCTATTCATCATCACAATAATGATTTTAGCGTGTTTTTGATATTAACAATGCGAGTTTCGATTAATGTCGGCGCCACCATCACCCCGCATGCTATAGACGTTTGTCTACATAATGTTCCTGTTATGATGTGTGGGCATATGTTCGCAAATTAAGATGTAACCACCATCACCAAATCATTTCCTGAAATGCATTCCTATTGTACATAGTGTTGTCTGAGTCTCAAATACATGTATTGAATTAAATGTAGTTTCAACACATTTTGGTCCGTGTCTTCCGGAATACGTCAGGTGGCACCACCAAATTTCGTCTCATCTTTTTCTTTTTGTTTGATCGACATTCGTACCAATAGGCATGTGAGTTGTCAGTTAGAAAATTTTTGAAATCCCCAAATGCATTTGCAACAGTTCCAAATCAAGGAAAAATAGAAGTTCAAAATAGCTAACTATATTGTATTTGTGTCTTTTTGCCCAGAACCAGTGCCTAGTAGTCATTACCCTATTCCGCAGTCCGAACTCTTTACTCTCCATAAGCTAACCTGTCCCTGTCTAACCTATATACATGTGGAATTACTATTGTCCATATTGCACACGTTCCTCTGTAAAATTTTGAAATGGGCTGTATCAGACATTTCAGACATAGGCTGTATGTTAAATGAAAGAAATATATGATAAATAAAGCACAATCAAATGTTAGACTAGAAAAGAAGATTTCTTTCAAAGCAAATCCGTCTGTGCGTGCAAAGGAAAACTGTTGCTTTGCACACTGAAAAATTAAAATTGGTAAAGCTTCATGTGAGAAAACATGGGATGTCAGAGAGAAAGTGTAGCAAAGGCGCTTGGCATGAAAAAATATGGTGGTAAAAAAAATTCCAGACAGAAAGAAAGAAACAAAGAAAAATAAAGAAAGAAACGACAGAAAGAAAGAAAAAAACAGAATGTTAAGTGTCAGCAAACAAATAAGATGTGGTCATGTAATGAGAAACTACCTAACTCGAGTAGTGTTCACTCTTTATTGCATCTTTTATTCATTTATGACACACTTTTGACACCAGAGTCTGTACTGATGACAAAAATGTCACCATATGGTAGCGTAAAAGTGTTATGTCTGACATGACTGTAAATAACAAATCCTTGCGATATACATAATCATGTAATTGGTTGCTGATGACAGATCATGGACTGTTGTGCGTCTGGCTCATCACAGATATGCACAATTCTACTACTGTTGCCCCCAATATGCATTTTTATTTTAACTTCACTGACAAGCCCACACACTGTTCAGAGATTCCAGCTTCAGTGACGTCTGAGTGCTCAGATCTGGACAAAACTGATGACGGACAAACCTACGATATAAAGTCAGAATGTCTCATGTGCATAGAATAGTTTGGAAGATACATATTCAGCATTTTAATTTTTCAAGACCCCCTAATAAATATAAATAAAAATTCTCAGCTTTGTGGTTCACTGGATGCGACTACAGCACGTAGCCTATGAATTGAAGTTGGAACGACACCTCTACCTATAGAATTTTGAAGATATTCAATATTTAAACTTCCAAGTGCCCCTAGCTTGCATAAATTAAAATTGTATAACTTTTGTTTGTGGTTCATTGCCTGCCTCAGAGCAATAACCTATGAATTGAATAGTTTTGAAGATACTCAATCTCAAATTCTCACCCCTAGCTAGAATACTTTTGAAGATATCCAATGTTTCAATTTAAAATGGCCCTAATTTGCATAATTCCAAAAGTTTCACCCGTCTTTTAAAAAAGCAAGACTTTATTTATGCAAGTATAACCATGCCACGTTTAGAGTCTCTACGTAAAATAGTTTTCAAATAAAGTGTCGAAAAACATCATATTTAGTATTCGCCTTATTCTTTATCATAATATTGAACTACATGTCCTTTAGTTGAGTGTTGAATGACCTTACAAAGTAGGACAAGGTCACACAATCATTTGGTCACGGTGATCCAAAACGTAGGTCACCAAGTATAATTTTATGTACAATATACTCAAGTGCAATTTTGATCTGAAGGCTCAGTTCTTTTTGCCATTGATGTCCAAGCTACACCATGCCATGACAAAAACCCTCTTTGAACTTTACAGGCCTGTTGACCTTACAAAAATGGGCCAATGTCACTGATATTATACAGCACATCAGCATTAGACATAGTCTATATATCCTATAAATTTGGCGTGTCTAATTCAATTTCTTTCTGAGACATTCAATTGGATATCTTACAACACATTTTGCTTGCAATTTTCGTCCAAGTAAAGGTGGCTCCACTAATATCATGTGCAATCGAGATTTTGACCTCCATTAAATTTGATGAAGACCTATCAAAACGTTACGGGTGCTAAAATGGTCACAAGAATTTCACATTTTGACGCATTTGATCCATGTATTAAATAATGCTGTTGGTGGTGCCCCCAATCTCGGGCTCGACCTACATTTCCACACACCTGACAAGTCCTCAAAGTTGAAAGGGCCCCGGGCATGGGGCTACCTTCAAATTTGTGGACTGTATCGCGCTTACAAGCCAAAGTTTTCGGACGGTCGGATGGACAGATATGAGTGGTCGCATGACCTCTGTGATCCATGGTCATGATAGTGTAAGGTAATGACACGAAAAACTAATACCACTATTAGAAACTTTGATTGGTGCTGATCACAATTTGATTTGTCACGTTTATCTCCATTACGGACAACAAACACCAACATGCCAATTATTGTTACATTATGTTTGGTCCACTGAATCAGATATTTGGAATGATTATATTCAACCAGGCCATATATATATATATATATATATATATATATATATATATATATATATATATATATATATATATATATATATATATATATATATATATATTAGTTCTGCTGTCGAAATTAGTGAAATATCAGTCTGGCATATTCGTTCAATTTTAATGAAGAATCAGGCCTGTTCCTGTATTCAGCTGATATGGACCACTTCACTGGAAACCAAGTCCAAGTCACCACCTGAAACTTGATGTGCCAAGTTAGACTCGAGTGTGATTTTTGTTAAAATGTACTCAGCAACCAGGAGTGCCTGCCTAACTGTAAGAAAAGCTCAACGGATGATAAATCATGGTGGCCAACAAACAGGTGAAAGTGAAATCTAAATCGCACTGATCAGCTGACCGGTGCCCTGTAACTTAGCACGTGCTTATTGTATTTGAGAGAAAACCATATATCTGTTAAGATCACCTTAAATGTTTTGTCAGCATTCTGTCTGTAAACTGCATCAACATTTGGTGACGGCAGAAACGGTTAAGTTACTGGAATTATGAGCAATATTTCTTTGGATAAAGATGTTGATTTAATATTTCTTTGGATAAAGATGTCGCTTATTTAACATTGACTTGTTCTTGATATTACAAAGGTTGAACTATAGAGATGTTACTGGTATGTGTGTAGGGCCAGGTCAATAGCAGTTTTATGGCTGCCGTGCAGGCATCGCAGATTCATAATACTGGTTCTGACAACTTTAAATCAAAATAAAATGATCGATGACGATGGTGAAAACGTTCTATTGTTTCAAAAACTTCGAAGAGTCCTGCCTATATCTGTTTGATTAATAAAACCTCTAAAACGCTCTTGTTTCTCAAATATTTGTTCATTTTATGGCGCACTTGTATGAAATCCTAACTGATCGGGTTCTGGAGATATTCTGTCCAAGAAATTTAGACGCACGGACACAAGCTTTCTCAATACCCTTCGGCCTCTTAAAGTCGACGGGCTGATATATTGATCCAATCAATACTGCCAGCCCAAATAATTATTTTGAATCAAGGGAAATAAATGTTCCTCTATTTCATTTTAATATTTTTTATTTATTTATTTATATATTTTTTTTTTGGGGGGGGGCGACCAGAAACGTATGCAAATTGTGACTTGGCATGGCTCCATTGAAATCTTAGTCCACTCTTATATGTTGAAGAAGATGAAGACATGGAGTACAGTTTATACATAAAAGACAATGAGACAGATAGCAAACCAGGCGATCATGGAGCTAGAAGTGAAGCTGACATGTCTACAGGAGACCATGGAGATTGCAACTAAATTAAATTGAATTACAGACTATAAAAAATTGACTGTTATGAAAACATACTACACATACTAAAACGTCTTTACATGTGAGGTAGAGTATGTATATGTTAAAATGGTTTGCTGCGAAGAGTGTTATCCTTTTATATGGACTTAGATTTGTATTGAATACTTCCTTGGATTTTTAAAATATATCATAGTGATTAAACATATAACACAAATGCAGCTTGTGTCAGATTATCACAGAATGCTAGCTAATCAACATATCACAAGCTTTGTGTTTATGTCATTATATTTTATTCCTGTTAACAACATAAACAAACCACGTTCTACTTGTGTGTTAGTTGTGCCTCCAAGTGCTTATCATCAATACTGCAAAAAAGTCAAACATAGAATATCACTTCAGTTACTTGGCACAATTAGATGTCACAACTGATGTGATAAGTACATAGCATGATCTATTCTTCCTGAAATCAACAGCCTGACCAGGGGGTTGATAGAGCTCTATAAAGTAACAGAACACTTGAAATTACCCATCATGGACACAATTGGTGAAGTATTATCTTGTATCTTAGATATACCAGCATCACAACTGCCAGTGACAACAATCAGGGCCAAAATTCAACATCTCGTGAAGGGGATAGAATGTATAGAGGTAGAAAGTTGCCTTTTATCAAAGTATCTGTATATTGCCAGCACAAGCACAGCCGGCTACTCCTAATGCAAGTGAAGGATGTATGATGAAAGATGCAACAAAATGCAAACAGTTGACACATTGCAAGTTTGAAGCGAAATTTCAGACAGCTTGGCACGAAATAAAATCTATAACATGCGAACTTCGGCGGAAAGAGAAGATAAAAAAGTTACAGGCTAGCTTAAGGGGAAAAAAGTCCTCTATGGTATGCGAAAATCCAGCTGGAGTGGTAAACATGTTAGGAAGTAAGACCAGGGCTGTTTCACATTTACCGGGGAAAGTGGCTGTACTGGAGAACAGTACTTTACTAATTAGAGACAAGGTGGTTGATTTAGGAAAAGATAAAAATGAAACATCTTGAAATCAAGTATCTGGTATAATCACTTCGGATGAGAACAAAAGCTGCTATCTGCCAAGACTCAGATGTCGAACAAAAGGGCCCGAACCACATTGGATACACTTAAAGTTTGAATGATATGTCATCAACATGCTCTATGATGGAAAAGAGAAAAGAACACAGTTGGCCAAGGATATATATTTTTTGATCATATAAGAGACTTCATGTCTGACAGAGCTGCAACTGAGAAGAGTTTTAATTAGGTATCCAGTCACATAAAGAATCCACAAATCCTTCTGTTATTACTGGGTGAAAATACATGTCTGAAACACGGCAAAACGATTTTTCCAAGATTAACAACTTTTTCTGTGCTTTACATCTGTTGGTGGCAATGATAGAAGTAACTGCAATAGGGAGGAAACATTTGAAGATTTTCATCAGTCATTAATGAAAGGTCAACATGACGTATTAGTTGAACACACAGAGTCTGAGCCATCTGCAGCTTGAAAAGAAGGAAAACACAACATTGATTCGTATGTGTGAAAACGCATTCTTCGAGTTGGGGATGAGAAATGCGTGTGCTTGGAGTTTGAAAAACCTACGTTCAAAATTGAAAAGAAAAAAGTGTTATTTGTGCATTACCATGGGAGCAGATTTAATTCTACCTGGACCAATGTGTATTTTTCCACAAAACAAAAAAATCTTCATTTTTTGATGGATGTCCACAGTCTAACAAATCTTTTCCTAAAAGGAATTTTGAATGGCATCAATATCCTCTAGATATAAGTGCATGCACGGTTATCGGGCTTTTGTCTAAATGTATCATATGACCTTTCTGCCCAATAGTGGAACAATAATCATACTTCATGCATGATTGTCGTCTAGTTAAATATGTGAATGTATCTTAAAGATGACCAACAAGATGCTTCACCTCTTCTGAAAAGTTTGAGTCCACTTGATGAATTTATTGAAAGGGACAAAGCAAGCTCAACCTTGGAGCGACTGCTGACGTTCTTCCATGTCAGCTGGCTCAGTCTGTTTCTACAGCATTATTGCAACCCATGGAAAAGATGGTGGCAGATTACTTGCCTGAAGGGAAATTCTTCGAAAGAAAGACATGAATTGCGGAAGGCCAGCAAGTCTACAATACCTCATTTTTTTGTTGTTGTTTTGAACTTCCTGATGAGGTACTGACCTAACGCGCCTACAATATAAAACGAAGCATCCATCATGCATACTTTGAACAAAACCAAGCATTGATTACAGACGTTATCAGGACACGGAAAGCATAAATTGTTGAAAGAGGCCAAGTGTGAAGCAAAGACTGGCCTAAAAGGTTTAATGAAAGAACAACATAATCCAGGAAAAATGAAAAGCAAAGCCTCGCCAGAAACAGCGTGAGATTGAAAGGAAGTAAAGAAAAGACCTTGAAACGAAAGAGGCCCTTACCAATTGAATAGTTCATTTTGGACTGTCGTAGAATTTGTCCTAAGTACAAGTTAATTTTTCTCATATCGTATCAACTTCTGAAACGAAAGTTGCCTTACATGCACAGCTTCAGTTATGGAGAGACGTACTGGGTCACAGTTCAGAGGACAAGGCTTTGTTCTAATTAAGTCATAAAGGAAAATAATTTTCAGTGGATCAGTTGACAGAAAATATAATAAAGCTAATTGTGGCAGCATCCGGAATATATCAACATCCAAGAAGAAGGACAGAAAAAGAAAGTTTGGTAAACAACACTGTCAGTCATACATTTACTGATAGTATCTACACAGAAGAAAGACAAACACTCTTCCAGGCTTCCCCCAATGGTACAGCATCGTAAATGATGGAGACCCAGAAGTTTACACGTATAAGCTAATGGACAACCGTGCACATGGGGATTTGATCATTACTCCTGTTCCAGGAAAGATGTAGAAAGCACCCATGTTTCAGTTAGAGCGGGTTCCGTTGCATTTTGCTTCATATTTTGCTCCGAGCATCAACCAGATGCATTACATGGTACATGTTACCTGCAATACCTGTAGAAAAGACTTGATGTACTATACCCGTATAATCCGAAAAAATGGATTAGAGTTTTATTAGCATTTTGGTGCAAGAATTGTATTTCCGCCGTTTCAAGGGTTTCAAAAATTACAAATCCCACACATACTTGTTTGCTTCTGTGTAGAAGGTTGCTATCGGCACTACTTGATATTTTGATACTTTAAAATACCTGTGGAAGTTTGAAGCAAAACATTTAGCATGGTCATTTTTAGACCTTAATTTGAAAATCAGATTTGCTAAAGTGTACACATTATTATTTGTTATTGAAAATAGAAGAAAAGATCATAACATATCTTATGGTACTGTAATAATTGTACCTTTTTTTTAGTCATTCTCGGTATTTTAGTCATTCTCGGTTATGTGCATCATTGGGGTCTAAAGTTTTTCATGAAAAATAACAATGCTTGATCACAGCTTGTTTTATTAATCAAAACAGGCATAGCACCCTCCACAATTTATTTTTAAACCGGCATGGACGTCGTTTTCGCCATCGTCATCGATATTTTCTCTTACATTTTCAGGACGCCTGTTGTGAAACCAGGGGCGCGAATGACAGCCATGACAATGTCATTGACCTAGCTCATGCAGCCCTCATTACTTCATTACATAGATCCACAACAACGATGCACAACATCACACGTACCAATAATATCCGTATAATTCAACTTTTGTAACAAAGGTGGCAACTGTCCCGCATCAACAGGGAAAATCGCTGACGTTAGCTGAAAATTTGACCACCTTATGGTGCGTTTTCCTCATATAAATGAGTATTTGCTGTTATATTCTTTTTAATTATTTTTTGTCCCTGGTGGTCTTGACCATTTGTCCCTGAAATAACACTACGAATGTTGGCATCCCTGTGTAATATAAAAAAAAACAATCTAACGTTAAATGAATCAACACTCGCCGCCTCTTTGTTCGAAGATAAAGCGCTCATACTTACACACCGTCAGCACCGTTGCCTCTTGGTGCCGTTTGGCTGCACGCCAAGACGGACGATGGCAATGGCTAATAATGCGCATGCGCCAAAAATTATGGGTCATTCGATTATGCTTACTATCGCATGATCTATGAGCAGTTCCTATAGAGGAAACCGGTAAGTGACGAATCAAGACAGCTTTGTCGGTTTTGCCCTGTCCCCTAAAATTTTCGGATACGGACCCTCAATGGAAATTACCTGACTGATTTTATCGTTATATTGCCTTTGGTCGGAATTGACTTGGATTTGTTTCATCAGGACTACGATTTGGATGTGGTAATGACACTGTCTAATTAAGATACATACAGCGAAAAGCGTTGAAGAACATTCTAATGTAGACTTTGGGAACTCTTCTAACTTGGTACAAGATTTGAGTCCTGAGATTCACCTGTAGAAGTTATTGTGCTTTGAAAGTGCTTACATAATCGCCGTTACTATGGTAACTTGAAATCGATTGCGGAATTTCCAGCTTCAAAATAGGTCAACCCCTTTTCAGGCTGATGCATTAAAAGATGCAAAAAGTGTACCCTCTGAACAAAAGAGTTTTATCCTCAAAGTGCAGCTTTAATAGCTTAGAGTAACCTGCACCTGTAGTGACATCCACACCCGGTGACGTCACGTCGACGGTAGTTGGCGTCACGCGGTCTTCGTTGCCCATATAATGGCGCTTGTTCAGTCCCGTAACGTCTTCTGCAGTTTCGCTTATCAGAAGCTGTACCCACGTGACCATATTGGTGGCAAGCATGTGCATTAGACCAAAGCGGACCCAGACCTTGTGTTTGTTGATGACAACCTGCTCAGGAAGCAGTAAGAAATTTGAATTAGAAACAGTGACAGCTGTTTCAAGGCTGCAAACAGCATATTGATTTCGACTATACACTTTAAAAGCGCTACCACTAAACCATGCCATTCAGCATACAGCCTTTATACTTATATACTCATGGAAATATTTTAGGGAATGCCACATACAAGTGCCTATAATTCCTTATTGGAATGAGTAGTGGGCAAGATAGGTTCCTAGATATGCTACCTGGTCAGTTTTGTTTTTGTTTTGAATGTCATGCATCATTGGCTCCTTTTGTTGTGCCATGAGCACTGATTTCAATGGCCAGGGTGTGGTGTCAAAATTTGTCAGAAAAGTGTGCCACTGGCCAGTGTGAGCAAGGACCAACATGGATACCGCACGTAATCGTTTGGATGATGGTAGAGAATGGCAAATTGTGAGACTTTGCGATCGTGGTGGCTGGTCCCAAGCAAGGGTTGTTCGAGAGTTCAATGTTTCATGTTCTGTGGTTTCAAGATTACACCAACTGATGCAAAACTCAAAATTTATAATTCCATCATTCTTTCCCATATGAATTATGGGATTCTCCTTTGGGGATTCAAGAGCTCTAGCCTAAAAACTCGGTAGTCAGTTCAGAGGAAATTGACCAAGTTAGGGCTAGATTAAACTTTCAAAGGCCCAGATGACCTTGACCATTGACCTCTAGAGGGCATATGTAAATTACCAAAATGTGCAGTGTCACAATATCTACAATTGGAGCCCATTATGGTCAAAACCTTATGAAAATTGACCGAGTTATGGCTAGAAGAAAAGTTTGTGTTTATTAATGTATGTATATGTGTGAGCGTGTGTGTGTATGCATGTATGTGTATATTTATATATATATATATATATATATACATATATATATACATATATGTATATATATCAATCTCTCTCTCTCTCTCTCTCTCTATATATATATATATATATGTGTGTGTGTGTGTGTGTGTGTGTGCATGTATGTGTGTATGTATGTGTGTATGTAGATTCCGACATCGCGATGACGTTCTCATGATTGTCGGACGGACAGACAGACGGACGCACTGACGAACACAATGATCATCGGTCCAAAATTGCCGCAGGTAATAGGGCGTCACGCATTCACATGCTGTACTCACCGAGTGACTTTTGAAAATGAAGTAAGTTTGGAAGAAAGTAAAGACCACTCTTGCACTGGTGGTGATGACGCTAATCAGATGCATGCACTTGAAAGACCAAATGTGGATGACATCAGCCAGCAGAAAGCCGTCAAAAATCATGTATCCAACCCCAAAAGCTGAAACAGAAAAGAAAAAAAAGGCCCACAGAGTATTTAGAGATCTAAACACGAAGCCACTCAAACATCTTATACTTCCACGACCTTAAAAATGAAGTTTGAATACGTTTACCTAAACATGAAATTCCCATGACTATAGTCCAGTTATCAGTACAGTAATTGTCAACCAATACATGAAAACAATAATGCAAACAAAAATGCGCGGGACACACAATGTGTATTAATCTAGAGAAACCAGAGATGCTTGACAGCAAATATACAAAAATTAAAATATTCAAACTTCAATGATTATCAAAAATACCTTGAACACAGTCATTTGAATGAAAATGTGACAAGCACTTTTCTCCACAACAGTTTTGAAATGGTCCAGCATTTAAATCTCGCAAGCGTGCCTAATTAGCATACATAAGAATTCCACAAATTTCATTTTAATTTCTCTAAATGCACCTTTATTACAAACCAATGAATTAAATTTGAATTTACACCTTCATCTAAAATTCCTCTCCTGGAATCGGATCGGGGGTATGCCTAATTAGCATACATTAATTTTGTTTTCACTTTTGTTCCATTGGATACATGTATGGCACAAATTTGTGAATTTAAGTTGGATTGACAATCGTCTTTAATACTTTGGGAGATAATCAACATATTAATTTTCAAGCGTATCCAATTTGCATAAACTAAATTTTTACAACTTCCATTTTCATTTCATTGGATGCGCCTATGACACAAATCTTTGAAACTAAGCAAGATGGACAATAATATCAATAATACTTTTGAACATGTTCAACAGATACGTTTTCTAAGATATCGTAATAGAACAATTCAAATTTTACAACATTTCATTCCCAATTCATTGGATGCACCTGTAACAGAAACATATACATTGGAGTTAAAATGACATCTCTATCTTCTATAGTTTTTCATAGATTGAACTTCAAAATTTCTATATATCCCGATTTAGCATAAATTGGAATTCTACAACTGTTATAGTGTGTCAATTACATGCACAACCCCCACAAACATGTCAATTGCACCAACACTTGTACCTGTATGTGGAATAGTTTGAAAGCCACAATAGTTTGAAATTTTTAATATCCATAATTTGTACAACTTTCAAATCTTGTCAATTCTCGCGATATGCTTACCTTTATTTTTGGTGCTACAGACATGGAAAATTTTAAGTTTCTTGCTCACGCGGTTACTGAGTTTAAAAAGCCACAGAAATTGAGTAAAAAGTAGGCAGGTAAGAAAGAAAGAAAGAAAGACAGAAAGAAAGAAAGAAAGAAAGAAAGGAGGAAAGAAAGAAAGAAAAAAGAAAGAAAGAAAGAAACAAAGATGCTGGGTATTAAAATTTCATTTTTGATAAATTTGACATACGCCAGACACTATACAATCCTCTTTTACCTCTTTGCCACCATCTCCCATTGATTCTCGATCATTTTTCACCTGTTTTACAACTGCAAAGCTGAGGAGATTTATAATAACAATCAATGTGACAAGTTACCTACGAATATGAGTACAGACTAAATAACCCGGTTTTTGTATACCTATTGCTCCTAATCGTAGGTAGAAGTTGACTCCTGCATCAAACATGACAGGAGGGATAGAATCTTTGGGTAGAAACTTCGGTGGATCGCAGGAGGTTGTTGAGTTTCGGTGTTCCCATGTGCTGCTTGCATGTGTATCTTTTATTTCCCGCGAAAAACGCACATTGCCACAACTATCCGGAGACTGTGCTCTGTCGTGCACAGACCTGGTGGATCTGCGTAAAGAATAGATATCCCCTTCCGTTTTTTGACGCAGCAGGTAACAGTGTAGATATAGCAGGAAAATAAATGACATGCAATACAGGTATAAGCTGAATATCTGAAAAATACAGAAAGTGACAGATCGCTGTCAAGAATTGCTGTGCGGCTGGCTTTAAACTTAAAGGCATAATTAAGACTTATTCACCCTTACAAAAGGTAGCAAGGAAAGAAATGGAATACTTGTGCTCTGAAAACACATCCAAACTGAATTATTTGGATGCAATGAATGGGTTGATTCAAGTGAACAATGTAGTTTACACAGTTAAAATATCGTTTACACCCGGAAGTATATTTGTTTTGATCAGCATGTTCACATTGACCGCGCATAATGTGTCGGAATTTAAAGGAGTCCCTCCAGTAATATTTTTCATTTAACTATTATGACGACGACGACGCTTTCCCATGACATCATTTAACAAGAGAACTGAACATCCCGTCCTCAGCCAACATTGATATTCAACAAATCACATTCTGATCAGGGGGTCCGTGAAGTGTAATTTTGAAGTAACTGGCCAAGCCGATTTCAGAGAAGTTTTCGTTTTAGGTTTTTTCCGGAACATTAAAACTAGGGAACTGTTACGGTCCTGTGCTCAGCTGACCTTGCATGAACAGACTGAAGTGGTCCTGCAAACTTTGGAACGATATCAAGGTCATTTTTCTTGAAGACCACCATCCCTGTTACTAACATGAACATATGCCCTTGCCGATTCTTCCAAATTTTCATAATTTGTTGAAAAATCAGAAAATGTGGCATGGCTTTGTAGTATACCATTTAGTGTAGTGCCACCAGTTGAGCAAATTAAGGTCTAGAGGTCACCATAAAAATATCCCTATACAATTTTGAAGCAGTTGGCTTGGCGGTTTCGGAGATGAAGATTTCTTAAGATTTTGCCCCCCCCCTCCCCAAAGAAAAAACATCAACAACAAAATAACAAGAGGACTGTCACAGTCCTGTGCTCAGTTGACCTTACATACACAGGCTGAAGTGGTCCTGTGAACTATCATATCAAGGCCACCTGTTTCAGACCATGATCACCGTTGCTAACATATTCCCTTGCCATCGTAAAAAATACGGAAAAATTGCAGTACCACATTTTAAACAAATTAAGGTCTAGGGGTCCCAAAAGTGTCCCTATGCAACTTCGAACCAATTGGCTGGGCGGTTTTCGAGAAGAAGAGTTTTTAACATTTTGCCAAAAAATCAACAACAAACTTCATTAAAAATCCAAAATTCACTGAACCGTGACCATTTGAATAAACCTGGTACAGACCTACCCACGGTACTGGACTGTGACAGTCCTGTGCGTAGCTAATATGTACATATATCCTTGCGACTTTTTAGATTTCTCCCCCCAAAAAGAAAAAAGGAATTCATAAAAAAATCCAAAAATCAATGGAGCACGACCATTTGAACAGATTTCATCCAAGGTATATTGCCACCAGGTTTGAAGTCAATCTGATTGACAGTTTCTTCGGAGATGTCGAAAATGTGAATGAGCATTACAATGCCCATTGACCTACATAGTAATCAATAAGAAAGGTACATTTACCGATACATACCTGAATTGAAAAAAAAAAAAAATAACAAATCAGAAATCCAAAGCAGTGCAACCTAGTGAATAACTTCGTTTGGTCCTTCCACAAGGCACATATCCACCAGTTTCACCTTAATCTGAGTGACGGTTCTGGAGTAGAAGTCAAAACTAGCAAAAAACACACAAACATTCATTTAAAAATAGAAAGTTGCAGCGCCACCTAGTGAGTTAATTAACAGCAAAGAGCCCCTAGGTGTGTTCGGGTACATTGCCACCAAGTTTGAAGTCAATCTGGCTGACGGTTTTGGGGAGTGTCAAAAGTGCGAACTAGCATTAGAATGTCCATGGACTTTCATAATAATCCATAGGAAAGGTGCATTTACCGATAAGTGCCCGAATTGGAGAAAAATATATTTAGAATATGTCGGAAATAGCAATAGCACATAAAAAAAGCATTAAAAAATTTAAAATGCTACAAGTTACATTAAATTTTCACGAAACTTTTTTGTTTTTTGTTTGTTTTTTTGTCTGTTTTTGTTTCGTTTTGTTTGTTTGTTTGTTTGTTTGTTTGTTTGGTTTTTGTTTTTGTTTTTTGTTTTGGTTTTTTAGTTGTTGTTGTTGTTGTTGTTTTGTTTTTGTTTTTGTTTTTGTTTTGCTTTTTGCTGAATACAGCAAATCAGTAGTGAACTGTGCTACAGTCAACGGTCCTGCATTTGACCCCCTCGTATAAAATCTTTCACATTAAAATAAAGTTTTAAAAAAACAGGACGGCCATTTACTTGCATCATGGAGCCTCTATATATAAATAAAAAAATCATACTTGTGCTCATTCTGAGTCCTGGGAACCGAGGCTGTAATTTATAACCAGTGCATCCCGTTTCGTTTACCATGTCCATAGCAGGCAGTACCGTAATTCCCCGCACTTTACACGTACTTTTTGAGCAAAGTTTATTTTCATAAAGTCATGGTGCCCATTATTCACAGGTACAGAGTTCGAAAAATTCCTTCCTGCTTTTTGAGTGCCAGTTTTCAATCCTCATTAGTTGTCGTAAATGGGTACGCTGTTGTCGGGCCATAACACACGCGTTCATCGAAACGGTCTTCAAATATTCTTTAAAAATAGCACATTTCGTCACACGACGTGCATACCTACTTTTCTTATGCTCTTTTCGAACATATCACGGCTTTTAAACCGATATACCCCGATTGCTTCTTTGTTTTAAGACTTCAAAATTGCACGTTCAACAAAATTCCAGGTTTCTATCGTAAATGGCAGTTTCGTATTTTGCCCGCAGATGGCGATACCATGACACACCGAAACTTACAGTAAATAAAAACGTGTACACAGTTTCTCTTCGGCAAAGTCGCAGCTTTGGCCGGTTTTGTGCTTTCAAGTTATAGATTAACTGCTAACGCCCTGTCTTACTACAACTAAACAATGCATGAACAAAATCTGGTAAATAAAAGATGCGTGTAAATGTACCTGGTGAAAAACGTAAAAAACAAGAGGTCCCTGGGAGTGTCCCTGGGTGATTTTGAAGCAATTGGGTGAGCGGTTACAGAGATTTTTTATCAGATTTGCCCCCCCCCCCCCCAAAAAAAAAAGTCACCAAAAATACAAAGAACATTGCAGCGTGACCATTCGGACAAACTTGTTGGAGACCCACTGGAAGAACATTGTCACAAGTTTGAAGCGAATCTGGCTAATGGTTTTGGAGAATTCGAAAAAAAACAAACAAACAAACAAACAAAAAACAACAAAAAAAATTATTGGTGTTTGGCCATTTGAACAGCCTGGTAATGACCCACACAAGGTACATTTCCATGAAGTTTGTCGAAGTGAATCTGGCCAATGTTGGAGTCGAAAATGTGAACTGTTGACGCCAGACGACGGACAGTGGACCACGGTTGAAGGACCAAAAGAGTGTGAACATTTAAAGAGATTGGAAAAGACACATCCAAAGTACATCCCTACCAAGTCTGAAGCGAATCCAGTTGACGGTTTTGGAGTACTGAAAAATGTGACTTACCATCACAATTACATTCACGTGCATTGTAATCGATGGGACACTTCCACCAAGTTCCACATGAATCTAAGCGACCATTTTGGAAAATAAGCCGAAAATAGTTTTGCCACAAAAAGTACAAATAAAAAACATATATATCAAAAATCCCAGCGACACTTGGTGAACAAATTCTGGTCCAGGAGTCTGCAGAAGTGTCCCTATCCAATTTAGAAGCAACAACTAAGTGTGGAGAGAGTATGGCCTGTGATTTTGGAGAAGTCCAAAATATGAACAGGCGGGCAGACAGATGACGGATCACCACCCATCCTACTGGCTCCCCTGACTGACAAGTTAAAGTTTCAAGAAGTGTATCGATGTAATTTCGAAGCAATTGGATTTCTGGTTACACTGAAGGTGATTTATTACAGGTTTTGCCAAAAAATGAACAACAAATCTTAACAATTGGCCTAATGCTCTGCTGGCACCGTGGCTATAATACACCTGTTCATTTCAAAGTTGCGAGTCCTCAAGTGGCATCTCAACGTACAAAGCTTATGTACACTTAGTGTATAAAATATCTACCAGATGGCACTTCACATGTAATCATAGCTAATCTGTGCAATTCCTGTGGTGGATATTATTTCATGTGCCAAGAAAACAAAGAGTGAATCCTTAACTTTTTGTCCTGAGTGACCTTGGGGCAGAAGATCAAGGTCTCCCAGATTATGCAATACAAGGGGCCCATAGGTTTGGTCTTGTGCTGATATTGCCATTGATGTCCAAGTTGCACCCTGCCATTAGAAAATCACCTCTTTCAACTGAACAGGCATGCTGACCTCACCAAAAAGGTCAGAATCACTGATATTACACAACATTCTACCTTTGGCCATGGTCTATGTATTCCATAAATTTAGCAAATCTAGTCCAATTACTTTTCCAAATATGGCATTTTACATATAAAAACACATTTTGGCTCATAATTTCAATTTCCGTCAAATTATAACTGTCGCCACTAGTATCAGCAATTTAGACTTCAACCTTCCCCACAACCCCAGAATATTTTGCGAAGATCCGCCAAAAGTTAAAGATACTAGAGCGTTCACAAGATTTTCACATTTTGACCACTATATTACACAATAATGTAAGTGCCGCCACCAATATCGAAAGGGGCATAGAGTTTCATACACTGAAAGTTATATTGGGCTGAATTGAAAACTGTGGAAAGTATCATGCTAATCCGCAAATGTTTATGGACGAACGGACAGACAGACAGACAGACAGACATGAGCGGTCGCATGAGCTCTGTGACCTTTGGCCAGCAGAGCTAAAATTTCCTAAAATTATTAGAGCACGACCATTTGAACCAAATTGGTAAAGATCCACTCAAGGTACATTCCCATCAAGTTTGAAGTTAATCCAGTTGACAGTTTTGGATAAGAAGCAAAAAATGTGACTTACCATCTAATGGGAATGCATCCACTACATCATGGATTGAAAGGGCATATAAAAACAAATTGACGTACTGGATTTGACAAGCGTTGATTTGACCTTTAGAAACAATACAAAATTGCTGATACAGTAATTAATTTGTGTACATTACACAGCGGTTAGAATTGTTACTTGAATAGGTTTGTTAACTTCTAGGCAAAGATTAACCGCTCTCCTTGTGTCCTGGTTTTAGTGGGTGGAGAGGACGGCTTCACAGGTAGTTTCTAAAGACTCACCTCCAAATAATGTCCGATTAACTGATCGTCTTCCTTCAGCGCTTTGCAAACAGAGATTACAATGCCTAACACAATTATGAGCAAAGCATACACCCCGCACAGCAGCCTTGTCACATGGGACCTGATAAAAGAACAGTCACATATATGCAAACCATATGGCAAGATCTTTGCTCTCGAACCACGTGTAACAGAATAAAATATAACTTGATTCAGAGTTTAATGAAATCATTGCTTTAAATGAAAAAAATGCTGGCTACATAAATTCATTTCACTGCACTACCTGCTGTCAACCTGCTGTCGTGACAGTAGTGGAATCAAAATCTCCAGTAGAAAAAAACACCAAATCACATGTTCATGGATTTTCAAGCTCTAATATTGCTGTAAAAATGAGGTTTCCAAATAAAATAAAATAAAATAAAATAAAATAAAATAAAATAAAATAAATTACAATGCTGCATTGTTGAAACATGAGAAATAGACCTTCAAATGTAGCATAAATGCATTTAGACAGCGTTACTGGTCTAAGACCCTTAGATTGTTAAAAAGCCATGGCATTCTATGTCCGGAACTTGCGAACACAACACATTACAAACTAAATTCAAGCGACCTCTTAAACAAACTCAGTAAGCATTAATAATAAGAACAGGTTTGTGGGCAGTTCAAATTGAAATTTGTTGCAGAGTGGCTCCTCGAAAACGAGGATATACTGACTGTTAGGGAGTAAAATTGCAATACACAACCTGTCAGAATTCTATATATGCAAGACAAAGATAAGTTATGAACTGCTTGAAATCACCTTGCTGTCAACAGATGGAGATGGCTGTGACCTGTGACAGTGCGGAGACCAGACTTTCTCATTTCTGATTTTCTGTAAAGCAACTGACACAACCTTTATTCCATTTAATTAAATAAAAACAAGGCACACACAATGGTGCAGTGAAAAATACCGCATGGGTATAATTTTATTTTAATCCCCAAAGACGTGGAACTTTGTACAGTAAGCAGAGGCTCACAGGGAGATCCTTACAAAGCAGATGGGTGATCTCTATGGATGTGAAATGGGGGTTGATGAACTAACAGCAACACACAGTGCAGTGCGATCCACATAAAAAAAATTTGTGATGCGCCAGCCCACAAAGTGAATATATCGGTGGGCAGTCCAAAAAAGTGAAGATATCTACGAGTGATTCCCACAACAGTGATGTTAACGTGGGTGCTATTCACAAAAGTAAACATAAAGGTGAGTACTACCCCCAAAAAGAGAACATAATGGTGGGGTTCCCCACTGAAGTAAGCATAAAGGTGGGTGTTGCCTGTAAGAGTGAACATCATGGTGGGTGCTGCTCAGAAATGTTAGCACAATGGAGTGTTGTGTCCCCTAAAAGTGCACATACCAGTGGTAAGTGCTACCCACAGAAGTGACAATAAAAGGAGTATTTCGAATTTAAATGAACAGTGTGGAGAGAGCAGCTCACAAAAGTGACCACACCAGTGGTTGTGACCTACAAGTGTGAGCAAAATCGTGGGTACTGCCGACAAAGATGAGTATACTGGTCCTGTTTCCCATCAATGTGAAGCTTAAGGCAGGTGATGTTCACAAAAGTGAACACACTAGCGACTGCTCGCTACCGATGTTAAAAAAAAAAATAAACATAATGGTGGATGTTTCCTACAACAGCAACCATTTCAGTCATCAGGGATGCACACATCATGAACAAAATGGTGGGTAATCATGCATATTTATATTGGCATTTGCTAGAATTTACTTGACACTTAACATTTAGAGTGGGATAAGTATTTGATAAGGCAGATTAAATATGGTTGTAAAAACGGATCTTCATCATTTCAGGTATACTTGCATATTCTATTAAACTTCAAAACACTTAGATCCATATTTAATCCTGTTTTTCTGTGCAAACTCCGATTTTTTAAAACATCCATGATCTCACTGATCCCAACTCTGGTGCCATATCTTGATATCAGCAGAGTGAAACTAAAGTAAGTCAAGGTTTGATAATACAGAGCTGCCAACTGTCCCTCATCTTCAGGGACCCTGAATTTAGCTGAAATTTTAACCAATTAACTGTATTTGTCCCAAATCTATAACACTTTGTCATAATCAATTTTGTCAACATTCAACTTTAACGCCATATCAGTCGATCACATAGACTATTCCCTCCTATGAGTATATGGTCACAAGTCAGTTCGTTGCATTACATTTTGTCATCATATAATAAAGTCAAATGGGCATTTGAACGCAAATTGACCGGTCAAAATGAAATATAGTCGCCAACATTTATAACTGATGTAACCACGGATTTATGTGAATTGCATCATGCATATAGGCCTGCTGAAAAGACAAGGTTTAATGATTTGCTTTCATGTCAACCCAAAAGCTGATTGGGTCCATGCGTGCTGCATGTAGGCTAATGCTCAATGCATCAATGGTGCTTACTCTCCAGGGGTGAATAGAACAACCAGAGTTTCTTTTTCGGCTGTCAAAAGCAAAGATCACTGAAACAATCGTAGTCTCGCTTAAGACCCCTTCTTAGTCAATTCATTATAAAACAAAATAGCTGATGAATGTTATAAAAAATAAATGATGGGGCAGCCACAGCAGTGACCTTGTACAGGCCAGGCCATGAAGCAGTCATGGAAAGGAGTGAAGAACTCCTCAGCAGGACCGCTTCGTGACCTGGCCTGTTTTGGCTCGCAGGTATGACTGCCCCATCATTTATTTTACAATATTCTTTAGCTATTTTGTTTTAAAACCAATGAACTAAGAAAGGGTCTTTAGCAAGACTATGATGATGTATTCATAAATGTAAAACATAAAACATGTCTTCCCAGACTGATTCTTAAACAGCTCCATGTCAGATTTGTTCAAGACTGAACCAAAAACAATAGAAACGATCACTTTTATGTGGCTTTATTCGACAATTTAACAGTTTGTAACAAATGTGCCAAATAGCCCGGGTAAGCCCAGGTAAGCCCCATTACTACTACTATTGCCACCATTGCAAGACTACTATTCAGTAAAAATTAAATGCAGCAAACTTGCATTTTTATTAATTAAACACAAACCGATTTGTTTTGTCGACCATGTTGATTTCTACCAAATGTTTCAGGAGTGATTTAGATTTTTGACCAACTCAACTTACGACTACCATGATATTCGACAATGCAAAATGTTGGGTAACCATTTGTTTCACATTGAATTGAGTGTATTCTTACGTATTCTTTGTTAAATATGCTCTGTCCCTGATGTTCTCACTTGACTGTCCCTGAAATGGCAGTTTGAATGTTGGCATCCATAGGAAATGTTAAAATGCGATAATGAATATAGTGTATGCTCAGAGACACTTACAGTCTGACTCTGGGGCACACTTAGACATGAAAGTTGGGACAGTGACCCTGAGGAACACAAGTTCAATTGCCCTGGTTAAGACCCTCAGATATCAAGAATGTGATAATGACTGTGGTTCAAACTTAGACTAGGGGAAAATGACTTTGGTACACATTAAAATGTCACAGTGAGACAATGATTATGGTTTACTGCTACCATACAAACAGTGTGACAATTCTGGTGCAGACATTATGAGTGTGTTTGGTGTACAGTAACATACTAAAGTTTGGTGAGGACTAATATGCATTTCAAAGACGTCAACAGTGGTGAAAGAGACTGGTGTACATATGTCAGGAATAACATTTCATGTGCTACATAAATTCTAACATGATTACAATATTGGTGTCATGACAGGGATACATAGACAGAAAACTTGGCATTCTGTCAAGTGGAACATTTACATTGTAATGCATGTGTAACACACAATGGCAACCTAATAAATGTGTGTGATTACCTACCTAGGTTATGCCCTGTGTAATGTCATACTGCAACAGGAATACTCAGGAAAACAATGTTGGCTTCATAGAAGCATTAATTACAGAAGTGGTAGTTGAAATGATAATAGCAGATGGCAGTGGAACTACCAACAGACTTTGTAATGTACATACTGAGCTCTGAATGTCACACTGCCATAGCAATACTCCGAAAACCAAGATTGACTTCATTGTAGCAATAACTAAAGATGTGGTGGTGGCAATGATCACAGTGGTGGTTTTGAAACTACTAGCAGGACTGTTAATGATGTACAGACTGGTCATTGAATGCCTGATATGCATCAGTTGTGACGCCAGATGGCATAGAGGTGTATTTCATAAATTGTCGCGTCTGTGGAAGTGCCCTACCGTGCCAATGTACAAGCCCCACCTGCTATTGTATTTGTGTCTTTTTGCCCAGAACCACTTCCTAGTAGTCAATATCCTATTCCGCAGTTCGAACTCTTTACTCTCCATAAGCTAACCTGTCCCTGTCTAACCTGTATATATATGGAATTACTATTGTCTATATTGCACACGTTCCTCTGTAAAATTTTGACATAGGCTGTATTAGCCCAAATAAATTAAAGGGTCTTCAGCGGGTAACTACTCAACATGTTTCGGAGCCTTTTACCCGTACATGTCTCTCTGAGTAGCGGCTCCTTGGCCAAAGCTAAATATTCAGCAAAGACAACCCACATAATAAAGAATAAATAAGAACGTGGCAAATGATGAATTAGCTAAATACGTGAAGTTTTGCTTATAAATGCAGAGCTTCATTATGAAAGAAGAACCCCTGTCTAACAAACCATAATTACTAAATTTGTATTGTACAGGTTTAGATAAGAACAATTTGACCTACCCCTGAACCAATATGTACCCTTTCTGGCTGGACAGCTTATCCTAGTTAAACCACCCGCCAGTGTATAACTGAAGTGGAAACAAGCTGGGGCGTTATATTCAGTCCCAGTGATATAACATCACCCTGGGTCCTCGGTCAACCTTTTTTGGGTTGTCCCGATGGCGTAGAGGTCAGCGTGTTCGACTTTACATTTGGCTAGGCAAGTGTGCCGACGGTAGTGGGTTCGAATCCCATACAGGTCGACATAAATTTATCGTATTTTTCACTCAATAGATCACAAGACCAGGTCACAAGCGGCATGAATTCAGATTGCTGCAGCATTTGAACAGTGATCTTGTACTTTTACACTTGACATTTGCTGACTGCCATTGTTTGTGTCATCCTGCATCTTGGAAACTGACTTTCAAAAAAGTGCAGTTTTGCAAAATGTTGAGAAGTTTTGTCAATATAAGTTAAGCGGTGTATCTTGTATACGTACAAATATACACTGTGCTGGTCCTATGCTTCATTATTTCCTGGCCCACAAATTGCACACTTGCAAACACTATGTGGCCCTGTTTTTAAAATTTTTCCTTGGCCCTTGTTTGCATTTATATTATTGGACTTGTATGTATCATAGATCTTCATTGCAATAAAACATTTGAATGAGTCATATAATTTCATTGCAATTGTATCTTTGAAATTCAATGAATGATCATTTCCTATGTATTGAAGCATTTCTTCATTTTTTTTTTTTTTTAGTTTTATAGGTTATATAAGTCTCCTTTGAACATTGATTATATGCAATTCACTCTTTGTCTTGTCACAATTTTTCCACTTTTTTTTAGTTCGTCGCCATTTTGAATTTTCACATGAATTATTCTGATCTTTGAATTGAAACATTCTACATCGAACTTTTGACAATTATTTTACTATATTGTTAGGGACTTTAATTTCTAAATTTTTCATTTTGGTATTTTGTTGTAGGTTCCAGACTTGTGATTTGAGATTCATTGTCTATATACACTTGATTAAACCGTCTGGGAAAATTTTGGTTTCACTTAGGACACAATTTTATTGCATTACTTCAAGAGTTCCTGTGTTAAGTATGCTACCAATTACACAGAGTACTCATGCAGTGTGTCAACAGATGTATAATCCTTCCTGAGGTACCCCAGGTGGAAACCTCCTGTATTACAGTAATATGGGAATACAGACACCTGAACCAATGTCACTTAAGAGATGTTATAGTTAGACTATTGAAAAGTGTGGTCTAACACACCTCCGAGCGGTAGCGAGGAGGTTGGTTAGACCACACTTTTCAATGGTCTAACTGACTTCTACCATCAGGCCTTGCACTTGGATCACATAGATGGTCACAGCATGACCACATGCTCTACTCAATGTAATGAGTGCAATAAAAACTGATGTGGTGATCAACACGGAACCCAGCATTTCTATCCAATCTCTCCAATCTTAACCAGGGCAATAAAAACAAATTTTAATTTCCTATGTTTTGCAAAAATAGAATAGCGCTCATTCTGCAGAACATTGTGCAAGCGGCACCAAGCAAACACTGGCAGTCATGGAAGAAAATTATGATTTTGCCTCTTTCATGAAAATTCAAACACAGCAGTTGTTATACCAGAGAGATGAAGCACTGGAGGCCAATAATCCACGATTTAGGGTGCGAGTTACACAAACACAGCTTCTACAGTTCAACCAGCTATATGTGAAAAGTGTAATGGCAAATGAGACCACACGTTCCCTTACAGCGAACATCAGAGGCACCCCTGCCGACAGGCCAGTCTGATCCCAGGGATGATCAGCTCCCTCCTCAGACAGTCCCACTGGGTCAAGACACCACTGAATGTACCAATGAATGGAAATTACACTTCTGAAAGGAGTTAACCACCGTAATAATAATTGAAGCTGGACGTTGTGTGAAGGTCGCCCTTCTGGATTGATATCCTTTTACACTTACTTCTCCAGGATCAGATACAGTTTTATGGGGGGGGGGTAATTTTATGAGGACTCAGCTGTTTAATCTTTGAAAAACTGTAGGTTGCAGTAGTGGTTTGACCATAGATTTCTAGCCTTCTGATTGGCCAGTAGGAGGTCAGTATGGTAGAAGCCTGATTAGCAAGCTACCCAGCAAGAACCATATGGCCAACAAATGCATCAGTATGCCAATGAGCCAACATCTCCCAAGATGGCCACAGATGGTGAAACTCGTGGCTCATGTTCCTGTTCTCTACGTTATAGTTAGACTATCGAAAAGTGTGGTCTAACACACCTCCGAGCGGTAGCGAGGAGGTTGGTTAGACCACCCTTTTCAATGCTCTAACTGACTTCTACCATCTGGCCTTGCACTTGGATCACATAGATGGTCACAGCATGACCACATGCTCTACTCAATGTAATGAGTGCAATAAAAACTGATGTGGTGATCAACACGGAACCCAGCATTTCTATCCAATCTCTCCAATCTTGACCAGGGCAATAAAAACAAACTTTAATTTCCTATGTTTTGCAAAAATAGAATAGCGCTCATTCTGCAGAACATTGTGCAAGCGGCAACAAGCAAACACTGGCAGTCATGGAAGAAAATTATGATCTTGACTCTTTCATGAAAATTCAAACACAGCAGTTGTTATACCAAAGAGATGTATCACTGGAGGTCAAAAATCCACGATTTAGGGTGCGAGTTACACAAACATAGCTTCTGCAGTTGAACCAGCTAGATGTGAAAAGTGTAATGGCAAATAAGACCACACGTTCCCTTACAGCAGACATCAGAATCACCCCTGCTGACAGGCCAGTCTGGTCCCAGGGATGATCAGCTCCCTCCTCAGACAGTCCCACTGGGTCAAGACACCACTGAATGTACCAATGAATGGAAATTACACTTCTGAAAGGAGTTAACACTGTAATAATAATTAAAGCTGGACGTTGTGTGAAGGTCACCCTTCTGGATTGATATCCTTTCACACTTACCTCTCCAGGATCAGATACAGTTTTATGGGGGGGGGTAATTTTATGAGGACTCAGCTGTTTAATCTTTGAAAAACTGTAGGTTGCAGTAGTGGTTAGACCATAGATTTCTAGCCTTCTGATTGGCCAGTAGTAGGTCAGTATGGTAGAAAATTTGATAGGACCAGTTTAAATGCACCAGTTGCCTTTTACAGGTGACTGCCTGTCTGAAGTCAGCAGTCACATGTATTTCTTAACATTAAAATTGGAATATACATGTTGATTTGTATTTGTGTCTTTTTGCCCAGAACCACTTCCTAGTAGTCAATATCCTATTCCGCAGTTCTAAATTAAAGGGTCTTCAGCGGGTAACTACTCAACATGTTTCGGAGCCTTTTACCCGTACACGTCTTTCTGAGTAGCGGCTCCTTGCCTAAGCTAAATATTCAGCAAAGACAACCCATATAATAATGAATAAATATGAACGTGGCAATTGATGAATTAGCTAAATATGTGAAGTTTTGCTTGTAAATGCAGAGCTTCATATCAAAGAAGAATACCTGTCAAACAAACCATAATTACCAAATTTTCATAGTACAGGTTTAGATAAGAACAATTTAACTTACCCCTGAACCAAAATGTACCCTTTCTAGCTGTTGAAGTTTTGGTAATCTTATATGTCTGCCTTTTGCTGTATTTAACTTTGCTGAAACATCTAAAATCCATGTTAAATGCGCAAGTAAATCAACCATCAATGTCAGGGTTGGAAGTACCTTTTGTTTTGATCCAAAAAGAAGATGGTAGAGTGAGTCAGTGTATTGACTTTTGAGACCTAAACAAAGCTATAGTCTGGCTGTACTACAGGAATGTTTATACACAATAGGGGACAGCACTTATTATTCCAGTCTTGATATGGCAAGTATTTACTGGCAAGTACCTATTGATCGTACAAATCAGGAATTCTTTTATTCAATCAACATATACATACATTCAGTCAGTATCGTATAATATTTTTTGCAAAAAAAGAAAAACAATATTATATATACATATTGATCTGGGAGACCTGTATTAAGGTCACGTATGACCGCTATCATACAGGCCACCCAACGAAATTATGCTTTGAAGTTATATGTATATATATATATATATATATATATATATATATATATATATATATATATATATATATATATATATATATATATATATATATATATATATAACTTTGAAGTTCATGTAAGCTAAAATTCTTATGTTTTATGGTAGGCCACCTGTGTTGTAAAATTGACTTATTGCGCAGGGTTCAATTTACATACAAAATCACCCTCTTAAATTGCAAACATAACAGTTTTGTATATGACCGTCAATTTTATATTTATTGATATAATATTTTTCTATGTAAGTTGATTGGCCTTGGATACTATGTGTATAAACTTCATTTTTTATCACAGCTGGTGTATTATTTTAAATATGACCCAATTGATACCTAATACATTGATCTGTATAGAGCCGAGAAGTCCTTGTTATAGATATATTATCCCTATTTCTAGTGTTTCTATCATATTGGGTTGAATTTACAAATAATCTAACGCTCGTAAAATACGTTGGCAATTTTTCATTAGTTAATTTGTAATACAATTTTCAGGAGCTAAAGTTTGTATATATCTTCTAGTTTAAGTAATTTTAGGCTTTTAAACATAAGTTCCAAATGGGCATTTTTTTTCACTAATTACCATAATACGTACAGCTTGCTTTTGAATAGTGGATAGTCTCTCTAATCTTGATCCCCATGCAAGGAGGCAATATGTTAAATGTGGCAGTATTAACGAATTATACAACATCAGAAGGATTTTAATAGAAATATAATTTTTAAGTTTATATAAGATGTCCACTTTCTGGGAAACTTTAGCAGAAATCTTCTGCAAATGTTTGTCCCAATTCATGTTTTTATCTAAAATTAAGCCCAGGAAGTTAAATTCATCCACACAATCAATTTTTACATTATCTATTTCAATGTGTTGTACAGATACTTTCTTAAATGGCTTGTAAAATAACATAAATTTTGTCTTCGTGATATTGAATGATAACTTGTTAACCTTTAACCACATACTGCCTTTGGCTACCTCTGAACTAATCATTCGGGAGATGTTCTCATTTTCATTTTGCTGTTTAAAAAGTTTAAGGTAGTAGATATTGTGGTATCGTCTGCATATATTAAAAAATTGAATGCATTTGATGTCATTATTATGTCATTAATGTATATACCTCAAATTGATCCTTGTGGTACTCCAGTTGTTATTTCCAACAGTTGAGACTATACATCATCAATAGTAACATACTGTTTCCAATTGTTGAGATGACCTTCGAATAATTTAAGATTCTTATCCTTTATTCCATAATAGCTTAATTTATGCAATAATATTCTAAGACCCAGAGTATCAAAAGCCTCTGATAGATACATGTAACTATTTATAGGTATGTTTCCTATATCAATTTCCGCTGATATTCTATCTATTAGTTCATGTGAAGCTAATTCAGTCGAATGGCACTCACGGAAGCCATATTGACTTGCCTAGTAGAGATTATTGCTTTGACATATTGATGTGTCTGGTTAAATATAACCAGGTCTATTGTAGAACTGATGGGAAGATACAGCCCCCAGAAAGTATCTGGTAGTGCCCATGGGATGAATTTTCAAAATTGTGTCATGGTGTTTGGCTTGCTATACTCTTTGGGCGGATTAAAACTATTCATTTTGGACTCCCACCCCATTTCAATCTTTAGTCCATTTCTCCAGCCTTCAAATACTACACTGCAAACTGCAAAAGCTAACGCTGCCACTAAAAATGTGCTACTATCTCTTGGATGTCAGATGACATGAAATGTGGCCAAAGCTTCTATAGCCTTTAAGCTATTGCTTCTGTGTTACACTTGTACCGTGCTACAGTGTACCATCTGTACATGTATCATTGTTTGGAAATTCAAATTTTGGTGATATTACTGTTGAATTTTAAGTAGCTATTCAGTAATTCACTGTACAAAGTGTGTATATTAGGGTTTAAAATTTAGTGGTCTTGGTAGTAATCTTTATAATGGTTTGATTTGATCTGAATAATTATAATTGTCTTTTGGTACACATATGTTTATGTGTATCAGTAGGTTAAACTCCATCTAGTTAGCTAATATGATTTTCATACATTTCTTATCATGATTGTTTTCCACCATTTTTATATCCTTATGCACTTGTAGACATGCGTAAAAGTTGCTGCATGGAACACTCATACTCATTTTTCAGTAATTCTTCTTTGCGCTCACAGCAATGTTGCCACATTGAATAGTGATATTTATTTCATGAATAACATACAGAAAGATGATTTTATATAATGAGGGTAGGCTGGTAAGCCTAAACTCATTTTCGACAGAGCCCTCTAAATAAATACATAAAACATATAAATATACATTTAAACACGATTGTGTCAAAAAAATAAATAATGTACATTAAAAGCCACTACTGGACTGTCATGACCTTGCAAAAATTAAATAGGGGTGCTGACGGTGTCATTCTGGGGGCATCCGTGGTAACTCTCAGAGCTAACTTTTGGGTAGGGTTTTTTAATTTCTGACTTGTTGGGATGAGCATCGATTTATTTTTTTGTGTGTGTTAGCAACCATGTTATTATCATTGAACCACTTGCTAACAGCATCCAGCTCACTATTCGATCTAAGTTCAAGCTCCTCAACATTTGCTGGCAGATTTATGTTTTATCAAGTCATCTGTGTACATATCTAAGTCAATATTTGTTTTAAATGGCTGAACATCCAGAAAAAAATATGAATAAAAGGGGGCTAAGTATGCTACCTTGTGGTACTAAATGCGGCAGAGGGAGTGTGTTGGAGCACAGTCCCTTAAAACATACAAGCTGTTCCCGATTGTATAGATATGATTTAAACCACATCACAGATAAAGCATCACACTGATAGGCTTCCAATTTGGTAATCATATATCCAAATTTACAAGATGGAAAGCCTTACAGAGGTCCAGAAATACAACTCCATTTAGTAATCCCTTGGCAATATTTTTGGTCCAAATGTCCACAATACGTGCAGGGGCCATCTCGCATGAGTGAAATGAGCGAAATCCGGATTGTCTTGGATGTAGAAGGAAATGGTGAATGAGAAACTCATTAAATGCATCATGATTGTGGCACTCCAATATTTTACTCAGAGATTCCAGTATTGAGATGGGTCTGTTATTGTTTGCCTCACACTTGTTTACTGCCTTGTGTAGAGCAGAAGCAAGAGCTGTTTTCCAAGAGGTTGGAAACTTTCCAGATGTAATGCTCCTATTCAAAATGTTGGCGAGAGGTCCTGTTATTTCTAATACAGATATCCTTTATAGTCTTATACCCACTTTCTCTGGGCCAGTTGCTTTGCTTATGAAGAAGCTGTTTCAAAGCAAAACATTCAGCAATATGAGGGTTTGAGCAAGGTACATGGGGAGAGACTTTGCTAAACACAAAATCCAAAATTTTGCCTGGATTGAATTGATTTTGTTGATTTTCTGGTAGGAATTTTTTTCAAATACTGGTAAAAAAGTCATACACTGAAATTGCAATCTCCTCTGGTCCAGCTGCAATATTTTTACCCTTTTAAAAATAATTTGGGGTAACTTTGAACTGAACAGGCGCAAGGTCATGCATATATTTCCACTGTTTTTTTTACTATTACCTTTACAGCTATTTATAAGTGACTGGTAATGAGCTGCTTTTGCCTTTTTCATCATAGTGACACAATGATCCCATTTCAAACCAGAGTTATATTCTTCACTGATAGTTTTGAAAAAGTCATGTTCTGCCATAGCTTGTAGTATACCATGGCCAAACAAAACTGGCTGGCAGGGGTGCTTGACTCGTTTTTCTTTTATAGGGGCATGACTGTTCACTACATCTAAGGATATTGTGTATACCAGCTATCCAGTGCAACATCAATTTTGAATGACACGTGTTGCTTCCTGTATAACTTGCAACAACCCACAAATAACAGTAAAAGATTGTCAAGAGGCAGATTAATGACTCTTTTTGAGCAAGTCAATGGTGAAATCCCAATGATGATATACATGTGGCGAAAGGATTACGTTTTAGTCCATTACACTTTGTTTGTAATATGGTATGTGGTTTTATATAAGTGGGAAATTTACAAATTCTGTAAATGTGGTTTAACCCTGTGTTCTCTTTAGGCCGTGTGGATCTACCGACAAAATATTATACATCTTTGGCATGGTACACAGAATTCTACATGGTCGACGCTACTTTTGTGCGAACATCAATTATCAAAACTATCTTTTGGATATCATATCCACTATTTTTCTGGTCGCGACTGAAAAAAGAGGACTGTGTGAACAGCCCATGCTGAGCTGACCTAGAGATTCATCACACTTGTAGTTCTGTGAACTTGGGACAGGATCAAGGTCACCGATGTACTGGGTAAGCCTGACCTTTATGGAAGAACAGTAACACGTGCAGCTTCAATGTTTCGGTTCAAAAAATTGTGAAGACTAAAATTGATGCATGATATACTGTGACCCCAAAAATGAGGTCAAAGTCACCCATGTACTGTCTAGGCATCATTTACATAAGGAAACATTAATATGTCCAACATCAAGGTCCTTACTCAAAATTGATGGTTATCAAGTGAACAGTACATTTCATGTCAGTTGTTCTGTGACCTTGGGAATGAGGTCAATGTCCAAAAATCACCAGACCATGACCACTTGTACAAAATAAGTAGGCGTGTATCAAAGGTACATCTCTGCCAAGTTTGACACAAATCTGGCCAAAATTATTTAAGTTATAACCAAAAAAAGCAAAATAAATTCACATGTTATACTTTCCTATTGGAACTTTTTTTAAAGATTTTCCAGAATAAAAAAAATCATAAAAAAATCATTCGAGCGTGACCATTTGAACCCACCTGGTAGAGACCCCCAAGGTACATTGCCACCAAGTTTGAAGTCAATCTGACTAATTGTTGCGTTTAAGAAGTCCAAAATGTTAATTAGCATTAGAGTGCCTATTGAAAAGAAGTCGAAAATGTGAATTAGTAATCAATAGCAAAGGTGAATCTATCAAAAAGTACCCGAAATGAAAAAATCGTTAAAAAATTAGGTATCCACAGCAGTGCCATCTATTAAACAACTTTGTTTGACCCTTCCAAAAAAAAAAAAAAAGTAAAAAATAGTGGAAACACACAAAAAAATCATTGAAAAAAGTTGCAGTGCCATCCGGTGAACAAATTAAGGACCGGGAGTCTTTAGGAGTTTCCCTGTGTGATATCAATACAAAAGCAATTGGGTGAGCGGCTTGAAGAAAAAGAATTTCAAAATTTGACCCCAAAAAGATAAAAAAAAAAAATGGATCACCATTAGACTAAACTTTGTAGAGACCCATCCAAAATACATTCCCATCGTGTTTGAAGTAAATCTGGATGATGGTTTCGGGGAAGTCAAAAATGTGCATTAGCATTAAAATGCCCATTGACTTACATAGTAATCAATGGGAAAGATGCATTTACCAATAAGTACCTGGGTTGAAAAAGTCAGGAATCCACTGCAGTGACACCTAGGAAAGAACTTTGTTTGCCCCTTTCACAAGGAATATACCCACCAAATTTCAGCTTAATCTGAGAGATGGTTCTAGAGAAGAGGTCAAATATAGCCAAAAAGTAATAATAATAAAATAGAATAACACACACAAAATCATAAAAAATAGAAAATTGAAGCACCACCTGCTGAAAAATTAAGAACTAGGAGTCCCCAGGAGTGTTCCTATGTAATATCAAAGCAGTTGGGTGGATGGTTTCATAGAGGACTTTTTAGGATTTGCCCGAAAAGATAAAAAAAAAAAAAAATAAATAAAAAAAAAAAAAAAAAAAAAAAAAAAAAAAAAAACTCCAAAAAAATCATTGGACCTTGACCATTTAAACCAACTTTGTAGAGAGTCACCCCAAGTACATTTCCACCATGTTTGAAGTAAATCTGGTTGATGGTTTTGGAAAAGAATTCATAAATGTGAATTGTGGACAGATGGACGACGGATGGACGATGGATGACCCATGAAGAACCATCCTATTAACTCAGCTGACGGACAAGTCAGCTGAGCTTAAAACTTCTTCGATATATTGCAGAATTCTTTCAATCATTCTGCGTGACACCTTTTCAAAAAAGGAACATATGTTGTGCTTTTCCAGTTGATATTTTATTGCTGTTGTGTGTATGTGTGTGTGTGTGTTATCTTGTACCTTGGCAATACGAGGCAAATGTTTTGCCTTGCGTTTTAAAATTTAGTGTGTAGACTTGTGTACAACAGAATCTTTCAGCAGTAGCACAACTAATGGCGGCGGTAATGGCATAATGATATTGATAATAGCAGCAATTCTAAAAGCAGAGGGAGTTCCAATGCTAATAAGAATTGTAGCAGTGGTACTAATAATATGTGATAGCAACAACAGCAATAGCAGTGGTCGTAGTTATGTCAGTAGTAGTGGTAGTTACAACACAAATAGCAGTGGTAGAGTCAATCCTAATGCAATGCATAAATCAGTTTATAACGTATTCATAATACTTGCAGATCATAGAGTATTTTTGGCTCAATATCCTGATATCAATATATAATATAGCTTTTCAATTTGTAAAAAATCAAAACTATACTTTATTCTGTAATTTAACAAAAGGTCTGATATATATTAGCTCCATCATACTTAAAATAATGCTTTCCGTTTAATGTTCCATTGCTTGAGGTATCATAATGGTATCCACGCAGGTACGTATCATTCATACAGACTTCATTCTTTGCTGTATATATATATATATATATATATATATATATATATATATATATATATATATATATATATATATATATATGTAAAGATAGATGGATGGATGGATAGATAGATAGATAGACAGACAGACAGACAGACAGACAGACAGATAGATAGATAGATAGATAGATAGGTAGATAGATAGATAGATAGATAGATAGATAGATAGATAGATAGATAGATAGATAGATAGATAGATAGATAGATAGATAGATAGATAGATAGATAGATAAACATACATAAATACATACACGTCAGCTGCACACAAATTACCAGTCATCCTCCTATCATAGATCTAATATACATTTACCATTATATTATAAATTTTATAGGACTCCCTTTGTTAAATTTAGGGAACACTCTTGAAAGAGGATCGATGGCCGTCGTTAGGTATAAGCTGCTGAACGGGTAAAGAGACGACAAGAGAGCCGGATGGTAGAAGCTAGGAAGACTTATCATAAATTTAATATTCATTTACTATTATATTATAAACTTTATAGGACTGTCTTTGTTAAATACCACGCACAAGTATTGTCATAATATTATTTTACCTGTGGGCCGTACTTTTTACTGATCGGGTCTCATCCTCCTGTGACTGTTGAGGCTGCTCCAGGTCATGTGGGCTTTCTTGCACATTGTTACTTGATCCTACCGTAGACATGTTTCCTGACTTGTAGAAATAATCATGTACTATATGGATTTAACTTCTATGGTCGAACTTTCTTCAATCGATTTTTCTTGTAAGCAATCAGCCCATGTTGAACACTGTTTCTGAAACCAAGAAAAAAAAGAAAGTCTGTATTGGGAAAGGAGATGGAGTGATTTCTCTATTATACTGTTGAAAATATTCAAGATTGAAAATTTCAAATGCCCCTAATTTGCATAATTTTAAACATCTTCATTTCTCTGTATAAAATAGTCAAACTCCTTGTATGGAGATACAATCATGCCAAGTTTGGACTTTCTATGTATAATTGTGTCCGAGAAAAGTGTCGGACAAATTTGCTGGTATAGAAGAAAGAAAGAAAGAAAGAAAAGTGTGTTGACACACACACTTTAATGATAGAATGTATGAGCAGGGATCTTGAGCATTTCCTGGAATGTGTATTTGATTATGAATAATGTAGCCCAAAATGTTTTCTTTAAGAGCCACTGAACTGACTGGTGTCCAGAAAGAAAACATTAACTAATAATTAAATTACCAAACAGACATAACTATTCAATCAATGCAGCCAATCTTTATATGACAAAATTAACTCATTCAGTGATGAACCCAAAGGATATGCTCTTTGCTAATTCTTTCAAATTTGCATTGCTAATACAATGTGTGAAACAAACAAAAAAGGTCAGAATATCACAAATCATGAGCAGATATTATATTCTATTATGATTGTCAGAAATTTTAAATCAGAACTCCCTCATTTAAAAGATAAGAATACTCAGTATATCCCTTTGGTACAAATTTTACTGACAGGAAATGAAGACGTCTGTCCTGAATGAGTCCAGGGATGCCGCATTTTCAAAGGGTCATTTTGATGTCACATCTTGTAAAATATATACCAGGATTATGGCTTGTTTGCAGTTTAATTGAGATGTGACACCCCTGTATAAATGTCCCACAGATCTTACAATGTTGATAAAGGCTGTGGATTATGAGTGAAATCTATTGAGGGTAATAAAATACACATAAACTTAAGGAGGAAAGGGTAGGGTTTATTTTGATGTGGTTACACTTGCCAGGACTTTGGGATAAGCTGGCCATTTGATACCAATCATTCACTATCACTGGTCATGTGTGTTTGATGGGGTGGAAGACACATAGCAGGGCCAGCTCCACAGTAAAATGGTGTCCCTTTAGCCGGAAAATTTTGTAAAAAAAACTTGACGCTACAAAAGTGAAAATAAAACCCATATAAATGTCTACAGCAGCACCCATGTGAACCTGTTTACAAGGCCACAGACCACAGTTATAAATCCTTCTATTTTTCATATTAGCATTTTTCAGTCTAAAAAATCAGCATTTTGGTAATTTGAAATTCCGTGAACGGCATTTAACAGATGAAAATGTCAGAAAAATATGGACGGATTTTTGTCATACAATTCCCAGCTCGTTAATTTGTGATAATTGAAATACGAAACAACACCTGGATGTCAGCTTTATACAGGTGTATGAACTGTGCTCTTGCCAGGGTCACATCATTGTCCTTCCCCACCATAAAGTTCCCACCCGGCCTGGAAGACAGTGCACCTATATGACCTCCAATGAAGCAACTCTGCGATGCAGCAAACATGACTTAGCTAGCTTTATACAAACAGAAGCTACAGCATGCTGAAAACACAGTATTTTCACAATTACGGACTATATCTGTTGGGATGCGCAACCAGCCAATCACAACTGTAGTCTGTAACCACAAACACCACTAATTATAGCAGCCGGGTTGAGTGGCAAGGCAAAGAGGTCAGTGATAGGCTGTTTGGCTCACCGGCACTGTGGTCACAACTAATGAGACGGCCCCCAGAGCTCAAGTTAGGTGGAATGGACTGTATACTATATAACATATTGAAGATTTAAAACTTTAATTAGCCCTCATTTGCATAATTTTGAAAAGCATGACCTCTCATTATAAAAAGGCCAGACTTTATCTATAGAAGTACAATTGCGCCAAGTTTGGAGTTTCTACATGTTATACTTTTCAAATGAAATGTCGGACAAATTTGCCTGTAAAGAAAGAAAGAAAGAAGAAAGAAAGAAAGAAAGAAAGAAAGAATTCCTAGAAAAACAGAAAAGTGTGTGCTGACACACAAACTTTAATCAATAAAACCTAGGTCTGACCTTTGGAAAAGAAAAACATGTCCATGCTTAAACTAAAAGACTGAAATAGTCCAATCTTCAGCTGACATTGCATGTACAGAGTAAAGTGGGCCTTTAACCTTCATAATAATATCATAATGGCCTTTCTTTCCATCAACACTGTTTGCATATCAATTTTTAAGCACAAATTCTGAAGATATCATTTCTCAAATGATAGATCCACTATCACCAAGATGCAAACCAGTATCTCACTTCGATTTTTCAAGCCCACTCATGTCAATATTGAATGCACCCAAAATAAACACCATGGGTAATTTTTCTTTTATGTTATGTAACCATTGGGCCTAGCAGCCACGATTCCTGAGATGCAAACTTTTGTGCAACATTTGGCGATTTCCGATTACCAACAATGCTAACAAGTGCACGTACAGAACAAAGATTTCCTCATGTTGATTATTTGGTAACAATCAGAAAATGCCAGGAGAACTATAACCTTTGATTAACCTTTATCCTCTAGGTATAGTCCTTCCATATTTGAAGAAAATCAGACATGTGGTTTGGGAGTAGAAGCCACACAATAAATAAGTGAAAGCATAGAAAGCAATTGCAGAATCACTATGTGAAATACTTAAAGTCTGGGGGTTCTGCAGAAGTGTGACTGTGAAATTTCCGAATAATTGGCCAACAGGTTTTAGAGCAGTTCTTTTTTTTATATCTTAAAAGAATCCAGAATCAAAGGAGCATGATCATTTTAATGCACTTAGTGGAGATTTACCCAAGGTACAACTTCACCAAGTATGAAGTGAATTTGGTTAATGGTTTTGCAGACGTCAAAAACGTGTGAATTACCGTTGTAATCCCTTTGACTTAGATGGTATTCGATAGGAATGTGTGCATTTAACAATTAGGAAGCCAAATTGGAAAATTCATTAAAATCAGGGATCGACAGTAACACCACCTCATGTAGAAGAGTGCTAGACCTTTCCACAAGGAACATTTCCCCCAAGTTTCAGCAAAATATTGGGATTTTTATCTGGGGACACTGTCGCAAATAACAAAAGAAAAAAAGAAAGAAGAGAGAAATATAGACAATTGTAGCGCCATCTTCTGTACAAATTAAGATATAAGGGTCCCCGGTAGTATTCCTATACAACTTTGAAGTAATTGGCTAAGTGGTTTTAGAAAAGATTGTTTTAAGCCTTTGCCAAAATCTGAACAAAATTCATACAAAATAAAAAAAGAGACATAAGGGAGCATGATCATTTGAACAAATTTTGGTATAGACCCATCCAGGTCAGATCTTTACCAAGTTTGAAGAGGGCCTGGCCAAAGGTATTGGAAAGAAAAAGTTGATAATGTATATGAAACGTTAATGGACGATGCTCACCTGACTCACACATCAGCAGCGCTTAAAATGTCGAGTTGGGCTTCCTCCAGATATACCTTTTTTCGTGATTTATACTCTAATGTGCTTGTGACTTGATTCAGGACAACAGAGTGCTACTGTTGCCTCAAGTAGCCCTCCACTGTTGGGGGCTACAACAGCTGGCAGTGTTACTCTGTTGCCCTCAATCACACTGAGAGTCCCAGTGTTGACACCCCTTTCTCCTGACTTCATGCTGGTAACTGTCAAAGCCTTTTGCCCAATACTAGTCATCCAATGCACATTTTTCCACATGCAGCAAAATTATCCAGCCTCTGAATCTCCAGTCAATAACATTAGCTATCAGAATAATAATTCCTGAATATATTATAAGCTTGTACAACAAAGTCAGACAAAAGTTAGATATGAACTATGTACCAAACAGGGATATTTTCGCCTGAACTCATGGCATAAATTCTTTAAAAAAAAACAAAAGACAATTTGATCATTTGCTGGACTTCACCAAAGCAATCACTTTGTGATTCTATTCTAAACCTTGGTCACTGTGGCTGTCAGTCAAAGACATCAGATTCTTTGTCATTATGTGTGCCAAAACAAGCAAAAAAGTAACTTCTCCCCAATGCCAAAACATCGAAAGCAATAATTATACTGCTTGTGTACTTGCTTTTAGATTGAATTATAATGTAACATCACTTTGATTAGCCTTTTTTAAGAGCAGAAATCATGGGTAGCCATGTCACTTCTCCAATGGTGACAAGACTCAACAACACCCATCTACTTCCTACACAAGAGTTAATTTACTGATTTCACATTCCATTTCTTGTCTAACCTGAAAAACACCATTCCTGGTGTTACAACCTTGCATTAAAATATTAGGCAGATGCGTCAAATCCAACCAACAGAAATACATTTCAGGGGTTATTGCTCCTTAGCACAAAGCAGTATTTTACTTATTTTAACATCACATAAACTGAACAGGAGGACAGCTACAGTGCTGAGTTTTGCTGCCTTGATGTGTGATGCACAGACTTAAATGGTCCTATTATTTTCACAATAATTTCAAAATGTCCTTTGTTTAATACCATCATCGTTTGCAATCTCAGTCTTCATGGATAGAGTTCAGGTGTAATCCTTTCAAAATATAAACTAACATGACCAACCGTAAATAGGCTATCAGGCAATATATCACTCCAATTTTCCTGGTCACTCAACCTCAAAAATTAACAACACCAAAAGATACCCATAGATACTACCCTATATGTGTTTGTAGTAACCATGGACATCAGTTCTACCATAACTGAGATACAAGCCAAAATATTGGTTTGACCTTTCCGGATCATCCAGGGTTAAAATTAACAATGTCACAAAAGATTGCCCATACATATTTTGCTATTAGTGTAGAGTAGAAACATGAGCAAAGGATCCACTGTTACCAAGATTTATGCTAATAGGTCAGATTTTGCTACTATCTCTATTCTAACAATGCTTATATGTACATATATCCAAACTGAATTTTGCATAATTTTGATAATCTGTTGCAAATCAGAAAAACATAACACTACCATGCAGTGAACAATTTTTTTTGGTGATCGAACCCAGAACCATTCCCACCAAGTTTGAAAAGAATCCAACATATAGTTCAGGTGAAGATATCGTAAATAGCAAAATCACACAACACAAAAAAAAAAAACTTTTCAAAACACAAAAAACAATTGAAGTGCCACCTGCTAAACAAATTAAGGTTTAACAGTATCTAGAAGTGTTTTCATGCATTTCCAAAGCAATTGGTCAAGTGCTTATAAAGAAGATTTTTTAAATTCTGCCAAATAATTCAGAAAAACATTTCCCAGATTCATAAATTCCAACCCGACAATGACAGCAAAGAGATTCAACAGTTACCAAAACATCAACATTCATCTTTCAATACCAATGTGAAGAAACAAATTTTTCTCCTGACTTGAGACAGGCAGTCGTCCATAAAAGGCAACTCAATGTTTTAAACCGATTTTCTCAACCTTTGAAATATTCTTCATTAACTACAGGCTTACGTGTTTCCAAAGCAAATAGGCCTTATCACTCAAAAAACAAATTTTATCACATGTACCAAAGATAAAAGATACCTGGTTGGCCTGTCACTTTTTGCTTCTGCTGACTTGTCAGTCTACTAAGTTTACAGCAAAAGAAGAAATTAGGACTACATCGTTATTGTGCTATTTATGAATCAGGGATATTATAAACACACTCTACCTCCATTATAACTTTGAGTTGGAGAACACATTCCACAGTGTATACATTTGACATACAGTATCAAACTGCCTTCAGGGCAAGTAAAGTGTATACTATTTTTTTTAATTTGTTTTATTTTTCTTTTTTTTTAAAAAATCAGATCACTCTGTAACTACACAAGAAAGAAAAACAAATGTACCATCGCAACACAGAAATAACTGATCTTGACTTGCTGCACTCACCACAGATCAGTTACAGAATTATCGAATACAAGAGGGCTGTTCACACAGTCCATCCGCAGCTAACCTTTGTATTCAACCCAAGATAAGTTCCACTCTAGTCAAGGGGAGCTCAGTAGAGTTCCTTGATGCCGCAGTGCTTTTTGCATCCATCAGAAATTTTTGGCAGCCAAAATTTGGACTGAACATGAAATAGTATTCCAGCTGCTCTCTGATTGGCTGGCAGTTCCATACCAGATGAGAGAGCAGCTAGAATACCAGTCTGTGTCCAGTCAAAATTATTACTGCCAAAAAACTTTGATGGATAGGTAAAGCACTGTTAGAATTAATTTTGGTCAAATTTTGCAATTTCTAAAAATTATGAATACAGGATAAAAATGAAAGTGGATCAAAGAATATGGTTTGATTGACAGCTGAGATCAGTTTTCACATGGCTAATGCTACAGAAGAAGCTTGATTCACGATTATATACCCATTTGAATTTGGTACTGGAATGTTCGATTTTGGCTGAAAATGTTTTAGTTTGCAACAATAATAGGTATATTGCCATGGGTATGTGTGGATTTCAATGGATGACCAGTGCGATGTACCTGTAAAAAATAGTTTTGGAATAAGCTGGTGAGTTGCAGTTTCTTGACATGCAAAGAAACAGCGAAATCATGTCAAACATGAAGTGGGATGGTGGTCCAGATGTGAGTCTGATTTCAAAACTTTATGTGCAGAAGCTCTTCCTGATTATGTAGTAGTTCTAGGTCCCCCTCTCCCCCATGGTCTTAGCATGAATGACTGACTGCACAGACAAATACATAATACTTTATTGCAGATGAGGCCTTGTGTCGACTATTCCACATATAGGTGTTATAGGGTCACCCTCTCTACCCCCCCCCCCCCCGCCTCTTATTAGCACAAATGATTGACTGAACATTACAAGCACCTGTGCATTTGACTGTGGGCTCCAAACAGAAACAAGGGGTGCAAGTGCAGTCTTCACTGGGTTCCCTTCATATTTTCTGGTAGAAAAATACCATACTAAATCTACACCGAGATCCTACAGTTATATTTGAATATATGCTGCCTTTTGATCATGATATAATGATCCTACTGATGCTGGAAAACTAGGGCTGTCTGGCATAATATGTTGGATTTATTGACTAGTTCTTCCTGTCTTTGGATTTGGACTTTGTGCACCTTTTCTATTTGCTTTGGTCTTGCACTGTTTTGTTGAATCAACGAATGTGGATTGTTCAAGATGTCTGACCTACCTGATAATGGCCCTGAATCTCTGATCAAAAGAAAAGCAGGAATCCATTGAGCAAATTTAAAAGACCATGGGTATCAGGTTCATCTAATGGTGTGTCCCCACCTACTACATGCCTGAGAACAGATGACAGTCATATCTGATCTGAATTTCTTATGGTTATGCCTAAGGAAAACTCTGATATTTTGTTATTTATATTAGATGTCCTAATGTGTTGAGTGACACTCAAGGTAAGACCTCAGGTTGTGGTGATGGCAGTGGGTTCAGAGGTAAGAAGCCTTCAAAGACAAATTACTGCTGTAGATGGTCTGCATAAATCTCAACAAAATCAGCAAGGAAATTAATGGTGTTAAATCCGAAATGTTGACTTAGAGAAATGAGTTAAAGATGTTGAATTTACTATTCATGACTTGAAACAGTAAAACTGAAGGAACAGTTTGAGCACTTGGCTCAATAGTCCTGAGTCCCCATATGACTCCACTGGTAATTTAGTAGTTGATCACACAAAACAAACATGGGCAACACTCACAGCCCTGTGATATTGACAGATCTCAGAGTGGGCAAACTGAGATGTGATGATAAGCCATGTGCAATTATTGTTAATCATTGTGCAATTATTGTTACAATTGATACCACCTATTGTGCAATGCAAATATTTTTATGCGGCCAATAAAAACAGTTCTGATGGTGTTGTGTTAGACCTGATCAAGAGACAGGCAAACATTTTGTTTGTGGCACACAAACACATAATGAAAACCTTACATTTATGGCTGCACTTGTTTTGTCATGATCCCCGTTTTCGTTGTGTTTAGGGGTACACTTGATGATCATGTTGGTTAGCCCTCACTGATTGTGACAAAACCTAACCAACACCTGAAACAATGTCAACCATGCAAATCAAGTGTATGGTTGTGTTACGATGCCCACCTTTTGAATATTAGCAGAACTCAACAAAGAATGACAACAATGACATAACTTTAACTGTATCAATATATTAACAATCAAAGTCAGTACAAAGTAGGTAAACTTATCTCCACTGGTATTTCAACAGTCCAACAGTCTTATGTAAATCCCAATCCCTGGTGAGATTATCCACAGGTACTGTCCCACAGTTCCAAGTCCTATGTCAGGTGCCAAATGATGTGGTACAAATCCCACAGAGGTACGGTTTGGGTCCATTGTGGTTATGAAAAGTGTGGTGCTGATGCAATCCCACAGAAGTACGGTTTGGTTCCAATGTGGTAAAATATACAAGTCCACTCAAAGGCCATGTCCACACTCCAAAGGCACAAATAATAAATAGGTAACACCAACTATAAAACTCCACTCAAGACTCTGTCCACATTGCACAAGTAAAATGTAAAAAATGGCTCACAGTCCCAATTGCTTAATGACAACACACAGTTTCTGTCATATCCTTCAGAATTCTTACTCCTCCCCTGCTATGTCAGGAGAATATCTGCTTCATATTTATACACAGAAATACCCCCACTGTTCCAGAGTTTTCCAATTAGTCACACATCACAGTGCATTTAGATCTGTCTGGATCACCTCACATGAATGTTGGTCACCATTCTGGCTTATTCCACATATTAACAAGTTACATGTGAGTTAGGCACAAAATAGGCCAACTCAGTGGCTCTGCAGTGACCCTGCACAGTATTCATTGAACTCAATGACCCGGCACACACTTAAAGAATAAGGTGACCTGTCTAAATGAAAACAAACAGCCATACACATTTTAATAACAGGTTGTCTTTACCTCTTTTAGAGACTCAACAAACAAGCTCACTCTACAAGTTGCAAGAAGTTGATAGGTTCAAATCAAACACAACCATTTTCAGTTGACAGTATTTTTCATTATCCTATTATCCTCTGGTTATGGTTCCTAGAAAATAGTGACTCCAGACACAACTCTTATCAGAAACCGTGCGTGGTGAATTCAACTTTGACAAAACAGACATGTTAACGTTATAGGTTGTTCTGTAACCTGGGCCAGAGCAGGTTGCAAAGGTTGAATAAACCGGTTTCCGTGAAAACAAACAGCCATACACATTTTAATAACAGGTTGTCTTTACCTCTTTTAGAGACTCAACAAACAAGCTCACTCCACAAGTTGCAAGAAGTTGATAGGTTCAAATCAAACACAACCATTTTCAGTTGACAGTATTTTTCATTATCCTATTATCCTCTGGTTATGGTTCCTAGAAAATAGTGACTCCAGACACAACTCTTATCAGAAACCGTGCGTGGTGAATTCAACTTTGACAAAACAGACATGTTAACGTTATAGGTGGTCGTTCTGTAACCTGGGCCAGAGCAGGTTGCAAAGGTTGAATAAACTGGTTTCCGTGCATGGCATAAACTAACTCAAGGTTACATCAACGGGTTGTGCTTGTAGCCGAACAACAATAGTGTGGGTCAAGGGCAGTTTGTACTTAAAAACACGGATTCGTTTTGTACCAACTGGAGAAATTACTTGTCTGTCAGCCTGCAGACAGTGCTTTGCAAATAAAAAAAAAACATAATGTTGTGCCACCCAGAATTTCAGAAGCAACGACATGCCTGCAAACACGCCCCCCCCCCCCAAAAAAAGAAAGTTCTTCTTTCTGTGTGAAGTAAGCAAAATGCACATCAATATGTGCATTTTGGGTTTTCAATGACTTGCGCTTGAATTCTAAAGCATGTACATATGAATCGGACATGCCCTCTGAATCTACCATGAAGTCCTGTGTATGTTGTGGATAGATGTTCCCAAAGTAAATACATGTAGAAATATCCCTCTTTGTATGAACCTCCTTCATGGCTTAACTGATTGTAATTCAATGGCTTAAAAAATCTTAATACCGCGGGGTTTTTTTTTTACGTGAAGCGAGTGCTTTTCACACCTGTGCAGACACAAAGTGGTCGATTCACTCTCATGTGGCTCCCCCACCTCGAACCAAGGAAAAGGTGGTGAATGAATGGGCATAAACTTGATATTTACTATATGTTTTTTTTTCCATATACTGGTGTGGGTTAAAAATACAAAAACAGTGATAATTAATAACAGCTGCGCAAAATTATTTTATTCTCAATCTCTCTATGGTAACAAATGTCAATTAACCGTTAATCTGCAGCCTCTCTAGCTCCAGGGAACCCAACACATTGCTATTGTTGGCGGTTGTTATTGCTAACCCCAGTAACAACCGCCAGCAATAACAATGGATTGGGTTCCATGGAGCTACAGTGTCTCACAACAGCAGTTGTGTTTATATTTTATATTAACATTGAACATTATTTTGCATGAAAGGCTGTTGAAACAGATCTACATAAGATAGAATGGGCTATGGATGAATTTAGTTCAGCACCTGGAATATGAGGGGAAAATTAACAATTTTGATACATATTGAAATTAAGTAAATATTGTTCAAGAATTTTGATATTTATTCAAATCAATAATAATAATAATAATATCATTATATTTTTCATATTTGCACACATTTGCTTCCATGTGTACAACATGCTCTTTTGCAGATAATCCATCATTTTCATTATTTCATATGCAAAGGCTAAATGCTATGCAGTTCGTAATTCATACCGCTACTTGGCTCAGCATCACCACCGTCCATGCCACAGGCGCTCGCAACGTGCTAATATACGCGGGGGTGGGGTGGGGAGTGGGTAGAGAGGATCTACCTGGAATATCTCTACGTGCAATGGCCCACGCAGGAGCTTATCTGCAATAAAGTATTGTGCATTCATCTGAGTAAATGAACGAAAGTAGGAATCCTTCCCTTGCCGTAAACCTCCCGTATTCATTCTATACCTAGGCTCTGGACAAAAGGTTTATTTAAATCACGGGCACGGCTACATGTATCTTGTTTAGGTTTTACTGGAGCAACCTGCCCTGTAGACGGTTGCGTCGGTCGAAACTACTGGCTTCGATTGATGCACTAATTGCAGGCATGGTTAGCCTATCGGGTTTCGGTTGCAGACAAATTACAAGCAGCGCTACAGATAGTACGCTGTAATAAAGTCAATTGTGTGACAATTGATGATTTTACTAAACTATTAAACTTCTTGTGTAGGGCAATACGCTAAGCCTAAAATTGTCATTATAATACACAACAGCACTACGTCAACATGTATGTGAAGGGCGCGTGGTTTAAATGGTGGTCTTGTGGTCCTTTATGTCTCTGTGCCAACGCAGACATATTGTTTTCCTAAGAATACTTTCTTTCTTCTTTTTTCTTTTCTTTCTTATTCTGCAGGGAAATTTGTCCGAAATTTCATTTGAAAACTATTATACACGAAACTCCAAACTTGGGATGATTATACTTCCATGCATGAAAACTTCAGTTTTTGTAAAAGGGATCAACAGTTTTGAAAATTTGCAAAAAACGGTAATGAGAAATTTCAATATTGAATATCTCCAAAACTAGTATAGATACAGGTAACCAATCCAACTTTAATTCATAGGTTTTTAACACTGCACATTTTTGTATTTTACATGTGACCTCTAAAGGTCAAAGTTCAAGGTCATTTTGGTATTTCAAATTTTCTTTCAGCCACAACTCGGTTAATTTTTGTCCAATTTTGATTATGTTGGGCTCAAATTGTAGATATTTTAACACTGCAATTTTTTTTAATTACATGAGATCTCTAAAGGTAAAAAGTCAAGGTCATTCGGGCCTTTGAATTTACCTCTTGCCATTAATTGGTCTATTTTTTCTAATTTCAGTCTTTTCGAGATCACATTGTAAATAATGGGACACTGCACAATCTTTTTTTAATTTACATGTAACCTCTTAAGGTCAAAGGTCTAGGTCAATTGGACTCTGAAATTTTTATCTAGCAATAGTCTTAATGGAATAGCATTTAATATTTACAACTTTTCGAGGCACACCGACAGATTTGCTTTGAAGCAAATCCTCTTTTCTTCTTTTATTTTATTTTAGCCTAGATGATTTTGTTTTTCTTATACACGATCTTGGTCTTGTAAATATACATGTAATTATACTTCATATATATGCATATATATATATATATATATATATATATATATATATATATATATATATATATATATATATATATATACATATATCACATACATACAGTTATAATATACATATATACATACAGTGGAATCTCCCTACTAAGACCACCTAAGGGACTAAAAAGTGTGGTCTTAATAGGGGAGTGATTTAATGCGGTATATAATTTCATTAAGGATAAACAGAAAAGGATTTATAAATTGGTGGTCTTTGATAAAGAAAATGGTCTCTTTATGGAGGTGGTCTCAATTTGAGATTTCCCTGTACGTTCTGGTGATTATTGCCTTACATGGATGCAATACCAACAGGGTTTATGTCTTGTGCCATGTGCTGAATGCTACTCCGTGTACCCACAGTACTCCATATTTTATGATATACCACATCCCATTGCAAAACTTTTATTGTGCTTCGTCATCTTCATTAATAATAATCAACAACGTTCGTCTTTGTAGTGCTGAAAGATCGTGTTGCCAATAATCCCGGCATCTTTACGTGATATTCAACACTTTCTTTATATTTTATTTGTGCATAATAATATAAATGATAACGCTGTCACCTAACTGGTTAATATTGCATTTGTGTCTTTTTGCCCAGAACCACTTCATAGGAGTCATAGAGGTGTATTTCATAAATTGTCGGTCTGTGGAAGTGCCCTACCGAGTCAATGTACAAGCCACACCTGCTATTGTATTTGTGTCTTTTTGCCCAGAACCACTTCCTAGTAGTCAATATCCTATTCCGCAGTCCAAACTCTTTACTCTCCATAAGCTAAACTGTCCCTGTCTAACCTATATACATATGGAAGTATTATTGTCCATATTGCACATGTAAAATTTTGACATAGACTGTATTAGCCCAAATAAATTAAGCGGGTAACTACTCAACATGTTTCGGAGCCTTTTACCCGTCATGTCTCTCTGAGTAGCGGCTCCTAGTCTAAGCTAAATATTCGGGAAAGACAACCTGCATAATAATGAATAAATATGAACGTGGCAAATGATGAATTAGCTGAATACGTGAAGTTTTGCCTATAAATGCAGAACTTCATTATGAAAGAATACCTGTCAAACAAACCATAATTACTAAGTTTGTATAGTACAGGTTCAGATAAGAACAATTTGACTTACCCCTGAACCAATATGTACCCTTTCTAGCTGGACAGCTTATCTTAGATAAACCACCCGCCAGTTGTTAACTGAAGTGGAAACAAGCTGGGGCATTATATTTAGTCCCAGTGATTGTAAAATAAGCAGTTGGAGCTAGACCACCTGTACAAACCAAGGGAAATCCTAACAAGGACTGCAACAATGTACATCCTGCACCAGAAATGTAAGACAAACTCCATGATTACACTCACTCATCAAACAATTGAGCTCTATTTCACTGCCAACCCTGAGTCAATGTATCAACGTAACGTGTCAGGTTTGTGACATTTGAGAAAATATTGTCAATTTTGAGTAATGTTTTTAATATTGAGTCAATGTGCATTTAGGCAAGTCGGAAAAGAATGAAAGTTATAAGCATTTATGCCAAATTTATTTTATTAAAACAATTTTACTCAGCAGGATTTTAAGTACAATAAGGCAAACATGTAACTGTCGTAGGTCGTTGCTTACTACCGATACCCCCCCCCCGGGGGGGGGGGTTAACCTGACAGAAAACATGTAAGCCTAAAATGTCTGAAAGTGAATATTAAAACAGAATGATGCCAAAATATAAAATTAAGTAGCAAAACAGACAAGTCTAAAAACTATAAATTATTGTAGCCAAACTTTCTAATAATCTTTGAAATATAATATTTCTTGACCAGATATCAAGTACAATTAGGCAAGCTTATAACTGTCGTAGGCCGCTACTTGCTACCGATAGCCCCTGGGGGTATAACCTGACGGAAAACAAGCTAGCCTGAAATGTTTGAAAGGTGAACATTGAAATAGAATGATGCCAAAAGATTAAATTAAGTAGCAAATAGGCAAGTCTAAAATCTCTAAAACTATTGAAGCCAAACTTTCTAACCATCTCGGGGTATTTACAGCAAAATTTGTAGAAATATTTGATCAAAACTACATCTTTGAATCCTCTTTACTCCAGTTGATTGTAAATAAATTTGGTTGTAGATGCAAAGTCCTGAAATTTACAACAAATACGACCAAATATCAAAATCTGTGACAAAAACGTATTATATCCAATAGTTTCCGAAATATTACTGTCCGGGAAAGGATAATTAACTACTTCAAAGTTAAACTCATCTATTTTATAGTAGACTTTAATACAAAACCTGTCATTAGTGACATGAATATCCAAGTCCAAAAACACATATCGTAAACCATCTGAATTGTTACCCTCCAAAGGGATATCTTTTGGGGAATTTTTTTTGGCAATTTCATTGAAATTTTGACCATTTACACAAGCAATGTGATCAATATATCTTGCGTTGTTTGATAATTTTGTAGCCATTTGAAAGTCATTTTTCATCAATTTATCCATATACTTAAATTAAAGCCAGGTTAAATATAAATCTGCCAGTAAAGTTGAGCAGTTGCTATCCATTGAAATGCCTTTATCTGTTGAAAACTAATGGTCCGCATTGTCCTAAAGTATTATCCAAAATAAATTTTATAGCATCTATCAAAGTTTCAACAGTGTAAGATTTAACGTTACTTTTTGAATATTTATTGTGTGACCAATATGCTTTCTTTGTATATGAATCAATATCAATGTTTGGTTTACCATTATTTTTAAACATTTTGCTTTTTAAGTCTGAAATTGAACTTTTGACTTCATCTGTGGGTAGATTTGTGTACAGTGTAGAGAAATCAAAACATTTGATATTTCTTTCCTTTTACATCTTTGATTTTAGATACAAACTCGGAAGAATTGCTAATACTCCAAAAACAATTTATTTCATAGTTTCTAGAAATTGCATTACAATATTTACCAAAATGCTTCCTAAGTGCAGCCCAACACAATGTTACTTCTTTTGATAATTGTTTTGTTGTACATTTTGCAGCATCGGCTATGAATCTAAATTTTAAAGGGTTTTTATGTAATTTGGGTATCCAAAACAAAAATTGGAATAGAGGATTCCTCTTTGGAAATTTTGATATTAAAATTCCTTTTCACTTATCTTTATGTGTATCTATCAAATTATCAATGGATTGTTTGCGTAATTTATGTACGTCATTCCCTCTTGTGTCTGAAATATTGTTTATACCAAGTTCCTTTTTCAAAACATCCAGATAATATTTTTTGCAGATGATCCCAAAATTGTTACCTGCCTTATCTATGTTAGTGACTACAAATCTTTCTTGTAGTTCTTTGACTGCTTTTGTAACTTTAAGCTGTTTTAGATTAACCATATTGAAATTCTTAATGTGGGATTCGTAACGATAAAGTTTTTTTCTAAAGACTCTTTTCAAGTTTGATAACCATCCTTTAAATTTCTGAAATTCCATTTTTTTCTTTCTTTGCCCATTTCATACAGTAGGAATCAAATGCATCACATGTATCGTGAAAAAACTGTCAATGTTCAACTTGGGACATATCCGAAATTTTGTACCTTTTTTTCATAATTTCTTTTTCACTCGAATTTTGTATAATATCTAAATTACCTGTTAATACATGTTTGTGGTATGCATCACAAAATTAAAATATTTACTGTAAGACATACAGTCACAATTTTGATTCGCTGCGATATCCTCAATAGTTATTGAAGCTAGAAATTTCTTGTAATTCATGATACTTTGTCCAATATTGTTGCCATATTTATAGGAAATGATGTGGGGATCTTTTATTTTGCACTCCTTGGGAATCATGTTACGAACAAATTACAATTTAGAGAGGGATAAAATGTTTAGTGAATCAATAATTTTGTGTTTGAAAGGAATGCTGCAAAAAATTTGATCTAATTTTTTCTTATTAGAATCTGGTGACCGAATAGGTGTTGTGTAAGCGAACACAATTTCACAAACATTTTGTGTGTTCTGAATCAGTAAGACCCAAATATTTATTGATTCTTCTTATGTCTCGAAGTGCTTTAAGAGATGTGATATCCATAATTTTGTCTTATATAAGCAACTGCCCTACACCTTTGATTTACTTTGCAGTGTGTGGTTCTTTGTGATACTACAACTATCAGTTACGTGTATCTTCGCTGGTAATTTTTGTCAGGTTTCGTGTTTCCTGTGGTTCGCTATGCTATTTACAACATTACATATACATTATTTTGAACACTAATAGCACATTTGTAAGGGCACTGATGCGAAACTGATTATTATCAAGCTTTGCTACCTATGACGTTATTCTCCGTAAGCAAATGGCATACACTTCTGATTTATTTTGCATCAATGTTTGGTTCCATGTGATAAAACAACCATTACATATAACATGTACTTCCGCAGCTTAATTTGCGGAAGGTTCAATGTTTGACAAGGTACGCTATGCCATTTACAATACTGCACAATACATTATTTCAAATAATAATGGTACAATAGCGATAGTGCTGAATGCACACTGTTTCATATCAAACTGTGATACCCATGATGCCATCTTATGTAAGCAGATGGTGTATACTTCTGATCTATTTTGCATTAAGGTGTAGTTCCTTGTGATAAAACAGCTACTACTGACGTGTACCTTCACTGCTTAATTCGGGGTAGGTTTTATGTTTGATAAATACGCTATGCCATATACAACATAACGTTCATATACACATACATATATATATATATATATATATATATATATATATATATATATATATATATATATATATATATATATATATATATATAAGCAATTAGCCTAAACTTCTAATTTATTTTGCATCTTGTTCGGTTCGCTTTGATAAAGTAACCACTACATTCCAGTCCCTTCACAGCTTAATTTTTCGTCAGGAATCATGTTTGATACGGTATGCTACGCTTGAAACATCACTAGGCTTACACAGGCTATACTTGTGCAACTTACTAAGGTATTCCAACACAGTATATTACTATTTGCAACACTACCTTTATAACCTTTATGACTTTTTTTTTTACATACATGTTTATTAAGCTCTCTATAGCAACATGCTGTTAGTACAATAACTCCGTTTATTGACACGAGTCATGACTTCCAGTATATATCTGACAACATATTTATAATTTAGCAATGCCCTTCTGTCACACCGAGTTTTCCCTCTTGTGAAACATGCCCTCTTTTTAACCTTTTGTGTCTCTGTTTTTGTTTTTGCTCGTTTACTGTTATTGTTCTATGTCTTGCGTTATATTTAATCATTTGAGTTGTGCACCTATCCATACACATACACGTTCCTGCCTAATCACCTCTTTTCTGTTCGAGTATCCCCTGAAGATGGCTACACTGATTCTCTACTTAATGCTTCCCTATATGAAGCTATGCTGGCATCTCCAACCTTATTTTCCTAATTACCGATGGACTTACTCAATATAGAATGACAAGTGGTCTTATTTTTCCACAAGTACACTTCACTAAAGGTCTCCCTGAACCCTAACTTAACAGTCAACTAATTACTTCCTGTTGCTTGTTTGGACTTTCACATGCATACATTCTTATACACGGATTCCTGTGTTTTCAACACATCTTTTCTATCGTATACTTTTTTCCTCCTCGCAATCCATGTCCACCCAAATCCTGGTCCTAATTTATATTCTAAAAATCAGCTCCATTTTTTGCCACTTAAACGTCCGTGGTGTCAAAAGTGCTGGTAAAATCGATGAAATTAAACTCTTAGCCCAATTTGTAAACCTAGACATAATCACTTTATCTTAAACATAACTTGTTGAGAGCTAACCTGACAAGCTTCTTATTGATTGATTTTTGCACACACTCTACTCCCAGCGCCTCTTCGGCGAAACCAGTTCTACCGGGTTATGGCTTTTGTCAACATGTACCTTCATGCTTCCGGCGTTTTGATCTGGAAGGCCAAAACAGTGAATTCATTTGGATAGATATCTACCCTGCGTGGAAAAGTAATAATCGGGAATTACTTTGGGGGTCTAGACCAATCTGCTGAAGTGCATTATGTCTTTCTTGAATCTTGAACCACAGCGATTAAATCCAATCCGTTTATTCTTACAGTCACAGCGAAATTCAATGATGCTCGAGGGTCTATGGAAGTCTACACATCCAGACAGGGAACTTGGTTTATCCCATGGTAACCTAGTATCTTGGCACAACCTCTTTAAAATTACAGACAAACCTACCAAAATTAACGAATATCCCAACAACCTACTAGATCTTATCATTGGCTTTCCTGCACCCGCCCTTGATGGTGGCGGTTTTGCTGCTATATCTAACACTGGCAACGCTATCGTTTACTGTTCCTTTTCTCTGTCCTGCCGCAAGGATATATCGTTCAAAAAGCCACTTTGGTACTTCATGAAGGCCAACTTCCGGAATTGTAATGCTGCTCTATCTCCCACCCACCCCCAACCCCGGGGGAAATTGGCCACGGAGTGCTCCATGCGGTCGACAATGTCGTGTCTTACTGCTCCAATTTATTTTTACCCAATGCCAGAGAATTTATCCAATTCAGGGTAGTTATCATTTAGTCCAGCAACAAGGCATGGATAACCTCAGAATTGCTTTAAAATAGATTTTTCGCCATAGAAATTGAGCATGGAAACGACTTAAAAGTATATACTAGCCCTCACCCTTATACTGAGGATTTATACAGCAGGATCGATAAATTTTGTCAACTGTACAAAAGGTGTCGCAAATGAGTTGTCAATATAATCAGACACTGAAACAGTTCATATTTTTTATAGACTCACTTCACAGGGAACTCGATGAAAAACATTATTCTAAGCAATGGTGGAGTCTGAGGAAACCCGTTCCGGATACAAGATTCATGAAGATATTCCACGAATCATTCAGGTTGGTAAAATTGTGTATTGCATCACCGAAAAGAGTGAAATATATAATGTATCCTTTGCTATCCAATGCAGACCTGTCCATGACATTGACGAGCCACCTCTTCCCCAACTCATTTTTCAAACAGATGCACGCTAATGTGATATACATTTTTAAAAGACGGTGTAAGGAAACCTTTGTCCTCTCTTAAACTTTCTTCCGCGTCTGGTTATGACAATATCGGGAATATTTTGCAAAAAAAACAGCATAGTTCATTTATTAACCACTCACTAAAATCTCTAAACTCTTCCTAAACCTTTTCTATTTTCCAGATTCTTGGAAGAAATCTTATAATGTCCCGTGATTAAAAGGTCCCATTTAACGAAATGACTTATCTATATCTCTATTGTGTAATGTGTCCAAACTTTTTGAACGCCTTGTCTTAAATGCTGTCTGTGAAAACCTTTTTTGAAAATATTCTCCTCCCGTCCATAAATTCAGCCTTCAAAGCTGACGACTCTGCCGTGAATCAAATTGTGCATATTGTTTACAATATATATACAAGCTTCGAGCAATTTAAAGTCCTTTGGTATGATTCACGCTTGCTTCAAATGGTTCAAAACCAACAGAATCTGCTCAACACGTGAACACTTATCTTTCTCATATTGTAAAAGTGGGTCAACTATGACGTCTGATCCCCAATGCCATTAAATCCCTATATGTAGACTTTTTCGCCAAATTCAATAAACCTCACCATCTACCTTTCTACCTCAGCTATTCCTGGGGCCAACTCTTACACTCATCTAGGTATAACTCTCATCTGTAATTTAACCTGGCATGCTGATATGATCCGTGTTACCCACAAAGCCACCTAGAGAATTGCTCTTCTTCGTGGGTTTATAATTAAACTCTCATGCTGCCAAAAAGCCTTGTCTAGGCTTTATTTCGCAGTGGTTAGAGGTACCCTTGAATACGATTGTGTGCTTTATGACAAATATATGGTCAAGATCTGTAAGATACACCTGAGTCTATCCAGTAGGCGGCGGAAGAAATATGCACTGGTGCCCTAGGCACACTTCTCATATGAAACTCCTCCATGAAATTGGATTTGCTCCCGTCGCTAACCATCGCAAATTCTTTAAACTGATCATGTTTAACAAAATGACACATACACTTACTGCCTACGATCTCTCAAACCTCCTACCGCCTGCTAAGGCTGGTCGACCCTTTCGCCATTCCATATCAATGCTTACCAACCAATGAAATACTCTATGTGTCGATAATTGTATCCAATTTTGATCATGTTGGTCTCAAATTGTGGCTGTTGTAACACTGCACATTTTTGTAATTTATATGTGAGCTCTAAAGGTCAAAGATATAGGTCATTTGGACATTTAAAATTTTCATCAAGCCATAACTCACTCAATTTTTATCCAATTCTGATCATGTGAACTCAAATGGTTGCTACTTTAACACTGCACATTTTTGTAATTTACATGTGACCTCTAAAGGTCAAAGGTCAAGGTCATTTGGACCTTTGAAATTTTCATCTAGCCATAACTCGGTGAATTTTAATCCAATTTTGATCATGTTGGGCTCAAATTGTAGCAATTGTAAAACTGCACGTTTTTGTAAGAACCTGTAACCTCTAGAGGGCAAAGATCAAGGTCATACAGCACTTTAAAAGTTTCATCTTGCCATAACTTGGTCAATTTTAATTCAATTTTGAGCATGTTGGGCTCAAATTGTACCCGTTGTAACACTTCACATTCTTGTAATTTACATATGACCTCTAAAGGTCAAGGGTCAATGTCGTTTGGACCTTTGAAAGTTTTATCCAGTCATAACTCAGCCAAAATCCATCCAATTCTAATCATGTTATTTTTGCATTTACATGTGACCGGTAAACTTCGAAGATCAAGGTCATTTAGACTTTGAAATTTTCATCCAGCTATAAGCTTAATGGAATGTGAAGTACCAAAGGACAAATGTTGTAGACCGTAATATTTCCAACTTTTGAAGGCACACACACCGATTTGCATTGAAGCAAATCTTCTTGTCTAGTTTGTTTTGTATCTAGTGTCACAACTTTTTTCATTATTGATTCCTTTCGTCCCGTTTGTACGTTAAGCAATATTTATTTCTCTCGTGTATATAAATAACATAGCAACATGTCCTGTGTGTACTGTATGTATTCTGTGTGTCCAGAGAACCCATTTTTTCAGTCATCTTGATGTACCTTAGGGCAATCCAGGCTAAATAAATACGTTTAATCTAGACTCACATGTACACAAAGTCACTGTTCAAGTCTGTTTTGGATTACACATTTTATTATGTGTCTGCAAGGAAATAGCATTTTTTATTGCCACTACCCAGCATGTGTCGTGAGCAAATTAAGCAGAAGCGTTGAATCAAAACATCACAGATGTGTTGCCAGCAATCGTTTGATGGTACAAAGCAAGCGATTTGACGATGTTATCGTGGTCCATGTGCTGAAAATCAGATCAGCTGTCTCATCATACTCATGCCACACAAAAGCTCGTCACTACTGCTGAAACAGCAAACAAATTCACAATTAAATGATATTTGAGCTATTAATTCGCCATTGAAGCCTGCCATACAGTGATAAGTCCAACAGTAATTTCCTCTTCGCATCCGTGAAGACAAAGAAGAAAAAAGAGAAAGAAAATGCACTTTTTTTCTAATTTTGACATCACATATGTTCAAACGTATCCAAGATATCTCCACCATGTTCCCAAACTAAGAATATTTAAGTCCAGGAATAACTAAGAATAGTTTTGACCAATCTTGGTCAGGCGTTCTGGAGAATTGACAAAATCTTTGAAGCACAAAAAATTGCAGCGCCACTCCATGAACAAAATAAGATCAAGGGGTCCCAGGAAGTGCCCGTGTGCAATTCCGACTAAGCAATTGGCCTGGTGCCTTGGAAAGATTTTTCAGATTTTTTTTTTTTTTTTTTTTTTGAGTAAGAAGGTCTTCAAAACTCTAAAATTCTCTGGAGGACATTCCTATGAAAAACATAGTAGAGAGCTCCCAAAAGTACATACCCACCAAGGCTGAAGGGAATGTAGCCAGCCGTTTTAGTCGAAAATTGGATTGTGGACGGACGGACAACGGACCATTCAATAAATATTGTTGAAATCAGACGATGGGCAATAACTACGAACAAGAGGGCTGTGTGAACAGCCCGTGCCTCAGCTGATCTTGACATTCATCACATTTGCAGCTCTATGAACTTGGGAAAGGAACAAGGACACCATGTTCTGAGTAAGTCTGACCTTTATAGAAGAACACTTACATGTGCAACATCAAAGTTCAAGTAGTTCTCAAGTTATAATGAAGAGTAAAATTCATGTATGTAATGCACTGTGACCCCACAAACGAGGTCAAGGTCATTCATGTACTGTCTCAGCATGACCTTCATACAGAATAATTAACATGTGTGGCTAACTCAAAACAGATCTCAAGTTATCAAGTAAACAGTACATTTCGTGTCAGTTGTCCTGTGAATTAGCATTAGAATGCCCATTGACTTACATAGTAATCAATAGGAAAGCTGCATTGAACGATAAGTACCCGAATTGAATATCCTTAAAAATAAGGAATCCAAAGCAGTGCCACCTGGTAAACAACTGTTTGACCCTTCCACAACAACATATCAATCACATCTCAGCTTAATCTGAGGGACTGTTCTGACAACAAGTGAAAAATAGCAAAACCACAAAAAAAAATTCCTAAACAAAATTGCAGCGCCACCTGGTGAACAAATTGGGAACTAGGTGTCCCCGGGAGTGTCTATGTAAGATATCAAAGCAATTGGATAAGCAGTTTCGGAGAAGATTTTTTAAGATTTGTCAAAAAAAAAAGAACAAAAAAAATCATTAATCCAAAAATCACTGGAGCATGAACATTTGAACAAAATTGGTAGAAACCCACCCAAGGTACATTGCCACCAAGTTTGAAGTTAATCTGGATGACGGTTTTGGAGAAGAAGTCAAAAATGTGAATTAGCATTAGAATGCCCATTGACTTCCATAGTAATCAATAGGAAAGCTGCATTGACCGATAAGTACCCGAATTGAAAAAATCGTTAAAAATCAGGAATCTGCAGCATTCCCACATAGTGAACACCTTTGTTTGACCCTTCTACAAGGAACATATCCACCATGTTTCAGCTTAATCTGAGTGACGGTTCTGGAGAAGAAGTCGAAAATAGCTATAACACAAAAATTCATAAAAAATTAGGAAAAAATTGCAGCGCCACCTGGTGAACAAATTAAGAACTAGGAGTCCCAGGGAGTGTTCCTGTGTGATATCAAAGCAATTGGGTGAGCGGTTTCGGAGAAGAAGATTTTTTAAGATTTACCCCAAAAAGAACAAAAAAATTCATTAAAAATCCAAAAATCACTGGACCGTGACCATTTGAACAAACTTGGTAGAGACCCACCCAAGGCACATTTCCACCAAGTTTGAAGTGAATCTGGCTGACGGTTTTTGAGAAGAAGTCGAAAATGTGAATTGTGGACGACGGACGGACGGACGGACGGACGACGGACGGACGACAGACGACGGACCCTCAAAAAACCTCAGCTGACTGACAAGTCAGCTGAGGTAAAAAGGGCAAGGGTCAAGCATATCTCCGCAAGAAAGTTCAACATTTAATATTGGTCTCTACATAGATAACATTGACAACTGCCGTCTACGGCTCTGTTACTGCTACAACTACTACTCCCACCATCACTGGTAGAACTACTGCAACTAGTATTCGACTACTCACAATTAAACAAGGATGAATAATTCTTACGATCACAGAACAAAAGATAAAACGTCCATATTAACATAACATACACATTAAAATGCTAAGTAAATATTGCTATAAAACACATCGCACAGAAATTAAGAAGCTGTTTACCAAATACAAATTCATACAAACCATTTGCTGGTTATTCAGTTTATGATTTCGAGTTTGGTTTAGTTCAGGCTTTAATAAGCTCGTATATCAGAGTAAATTACAATGTGAACAACGTATTCTACCTTTACTGGAACGTGGAAATCAAGACCAACATAAACATATCAGACATATATGCATGCACTGCAAGGATATTGTACTGTCCGGTTACGGGCAGAGCTGCACCTACCTGGTTAACGTACGGCTGGGTTCCACACAATGTATTCCAACTACAAACACGACACATGTCACCCGCGCCTTTCGCATTTAAGTGCAGGCATAACAATGAGGATCAAATGATTTTGAAATTATGCAAATCTGAACAATCAACATGTTGTGGTACCATTCCTTCGACAACGAATCATTATAAATTATAGATATGGTACTTCGTGGAATCTGACACGGCGTTATTCAATCGAGGCCACTCGACTTTGACAGAGCTGGTGATATGTTTGATGCCCAATCATTTGGCATTATATTAGACGAACATGTGATATTAATTTGCTTTTCATTGGTTAAGAAATCAGTACGAAGTCATATAAAGGTCATGTCAAACAAAACATGCCGAGCTGATATATGCGCTGGGAAATATGTTTCTATAATCTGATGAGGGGAAACAGAATTTTCTATCTCAAATGCACGATTTTAACTCCAAACGGTCCCAGGAAAAGCGGTTGGACGCAGAAATTTTATGCAGGTGAATCTTCGCTTTAATTAAAATAAAAATATGTATGTCACAGCGCTTCATGCAAGAAATGAATTGAAGAGTCGTTATTCAAAATTTATCCGCGAAAATCTATGGATTTTTCTGTACTTTTTGATATTATGGCCAGCTTCGGATTAAAAACGTTAAACATCCAAGTGAACTCTGTAATTTGTGTCTGCATATCAAAGGGGAATAGTCCAAGATTATACCACATTCTTAGAGCATGATTGATCCATTTCATATACCTCAAAGATTAATGTGACACCCACCCACCCCCAGAAAACAGAGTGAAAACTGGAGAAGATTTATTATGCAGCAAAACTGTTGATTTGATGCACACACACACACCACACACTCACACACACACACACACACACACACACACATACGTTAGAATGGTATTTCTTCGTGTTAGACTATTACGGATAGAATAGAATTTGAAGAAATAAAGTTTTAAGTCCGCACATGTGGTAGAATCTAAAATGGCACCATTTTTGGTTCAACTCAGTTTCTTGCACCACTATGAATTATATATGTGTGGAAGTTGGATTAGCATTTTTATCTTTTACATTTTGAATATATTCCAAACATAAATTTGAAATGTCTCTAATCAGGACAAGTTAAAATATTAAAATATTATAACTTTATTCCACATTCATTCGATGTATGATGATGATTAAAAGCATTTTGGCGGAAGATGGAAAGCTATCTGTATCTATTGTACTTCATTTAAAATTTAAAATTTGAAATGCACCTTAACGGGAACGTTATAACTTTTATTCAATCGTCACCAGAAATGCAATGGTAAGTAAACATGTGTAGAAGTTGAAATAGGAATTCTATCTGTTATAGTTCATAGAGAAATCGAAATTCTGAAATGTCCTAATTTGCATAATTTTCAACATCTTATCACCTTTGCACAAAAAGAAGCAATTCCATCCATAGGGCTACAATGACCAGTGACCATGCCTAGACTGGAGGTTTTTATACCTTATAGTGTTTCAGGATAATTGACAAAATGTGGAAAATAAAGAGTTATTGGAAAAACCAAATATCAGTATTGACACACAAATCATTAATAGTTATATTTATAATTTTTGTCAGCATTGAAAGAAAAAGGGCACAACTAGCGATCAACTTGAGATGAATGCAATAACCTCAGGCGCAAGTGATGTGTTTTTGTTTTCCTAGGCAACCTCAATACAGCCACGCCTACTTGGCTCCTCCAACTATTAAACAAAATGGAGAGGATTCTTGTAAAATAATGGGCCAAAAACTTCTGCGAATCAAATATCAATTACAATATCACCTTTCATGTGATAGAAGTTTATGTTTAATGTAAAGATATGAACTGGACTTCCTTTCTATTGCTTTCATCGGCGCTTGTTTGCACTTCCTGACAAACATGTATTCCATGCTATAGCTAACGCGACGTCATGAAAACTGTCCGTCATATTAAGTGCAAACAAACGCCGATGAATTCAATAGAAAGGCAGTTTTGTTAAAAAAAGGACAAATGATTTGGCACCGTGGCACACCAAAAGCACACAGGGATTGACTAAAAGACACCACAACACAATAAAGGCTATTAATTGTTTGATTTAGCGACTTTGTAAATGCACCACATCTACAATAAATTCTTAATTAACCCAGTTGATGTGGAATCTTTACATTGTCGTACAGAACTGTATGTAGCATACGGGTATGCACTACAACTCATTTCTTTTGTCCGAACGCTCTGTATGTATCAGCCAAACATATTCTTCCAGGAATGCATCACTGGTATTTAAATTTCACATTTAGAAAGACATTAAGTTTTACTTTAGACAGATATATTAAGAACACCATATGTTTTAAATCACAGTGTGCTAGGTACTTTGCACTCAATCTGCTCTCTGAGCTACCTAGGCTCATATGTACACATCATTTAATTTAAATGTATGGTTACCTCTACATCATTTCCGATGAGTCAAAAACTTTGACGGCCTTAGGGCATAGGAGTCCATGTCGAAAGCATACGTTAAGGTTTAAAATATCGACGCCTCCTGTGATTGGTTTTCTGCCTCGCCAGAGACTCATTATTAATCATAAATCCTGAAGGACAGTACTATTCTTGTAATGGCTCCACTCATATTGGGATTGGTAGCATTTCCCATTACCCTACACGTGAATATAAACTGTAGTTGCTTGTTGTGGTCAACTGAAGAGAGCGACACGCCTGACTCTTCATACACAAAGGAAGCCAGAAGTAGGACGAGGATCTATAGCAAATAAAAGCCCCAATACACTCATTCTTTGTGCTGGTTATGGGGAAAACTCAACAGTGAATGTCTTTATATATCCAGAGGTCTGCGAAGCAATACATAACATGGCAAGTTACACAATGACAACACCGTACTGGATACTGGCACAGACAGAACTGCCGTACAGCATACACTATTCTTGTAGGGATCCATTAAAAGACTGACTGGTGCTTTCTCAACTGCTTTGAAGCCAATAAGACTAAATTGGAAGCCAAAGCAGTGATTGCAACTCCACATTCGAAACAGATCATGATGGCAACACATTCAAGGACACATGTTATAACAAATAAAATACACCATCACTTGTTGTCCATCACTGATGACTTCCATAGTGACGCAATTCACAGTTTTAAACATTTAAGTGCCCAAACATGGAACGGTTATTTCACAACATTATATCTGCGACCGACTTGTCTGCTTTCACGAAAACCCCTAAATGTTCATGTGGGTTTAAATGTACATTTCCTTTTGTTAGATTTAAAGGTTACTTGGACGTAGAGGACTCCCAATTCACTTTTGAAATACTGTTTTAAACGCGTGGACAATCCTAGCAGGTATCCATTCGCTGTGGTAATCTGTACCATTGCATCTGTCCCTGTATTATCACATTTCTATTTCTAATTTATCTCACTTTTCCGATGCCTGGGTGATATTAGTCTAAGAGACTACTGTTTGCCCGGTGTCTGAAGCCGAGACGAAACAAGAGACATGAAGTTGCATGACTATCACAAAATATAATTTCCAAAAATGTAAGTCTTCTGTGACCTTGCAAAAGTAGTTTAATGTCACCCACATTGTGCACTATTGCATTTCCAAGCGATAGATATTTTGTTTTTCATTTTGTATCATTGGCTTTATTCCTTTGCAACATATTGAATTTAATGTCCTTTGCTAAATTGGCTAAAGAGCTTAATGACCTTGAAAAAATAGGTCAACAGCACGCTAAATTTTATAAAGCTAACCATTGGCCTAACGCACACTTAGTGTAAATTTTAGAGTAAATTTCAATTTCAAATTTAAAAAAAAAACTTAATTCAATGTGTTTTTGATACGTGTGATGCTACTCTGAATTAGTACCGCAATGAGTTCCGACATTACTTCACACGCCATCGACTTTAGTCGGAATAATGTTCCCGCAATGGTGTATGGATATATGTACACAAAAAAAGTAATTTCCTGAAATACACTTCTTCTGTAACACTGAGAAAATAGATCAAGGGCATCTACATTACGCAATATCAAACCCTAATGTGACTTTACTCCCTGTGTTGTAAAATGTGATGTGAATCTTTTGGATGTCTGTTTTTGTTTATGTATTGTCCTGTAATACGTTCAGTTTTTTTTTCATATTTTTCTTATTTTTTCACGAGAGGGGTTCATATAGACATTGCCTGCTCGCAATCGTTTTTATATTTCAAGAAATAAAATAAGTTTAAACCAATGTCAAACTTTTACTTATTACATACATTGGTTCTCCTTAGCCTTTTCATTATTTGTCAACATATTGAATTTAGTGTCCTTAACTGAAGTGATTAATAGCCTGGAAAATAGGCCAAGGTCACCCAAATTTTACTTAATTTTAAGTTTGGTAACACTACCAACACACATGTGAGTGTGAGGTCGGCAGTTCTATTTCAATTCATAATTACAACAAAATGAATTTAATGTGGTTTCTACACCTGTGATGTCTGTTCCAATAAGAACCACCAATGGCACCATGAAACTTCATGGACTTTTGTTAAGTTCATCCCCATTAGGCAATATCAAACTTTCTCATCTGATACATGCTACATTTCGATCATTAGCCTAATTCGCTCGCAAAATGTTGAATTTAATATGTTCTCAACGCATTTCGGTATACATCTTCCCAACAACTGTACTGTAAGGTAGAGCTATCATATTTTAATGCGTTTTCGTCTTTTCGTCCGATCGCCATTACTGCTTTGTTATGTGATAATTTTTAGTAAAACTCTTCGAAAAAGGGCATATTCAAACTTTTCACATTTTGTTCTATATATTACATAATACTATATCTGGCGCTACCAATATACCGAATTCAGTATAGAGTGTCATACCCTTTTCTGTCCTGAAAGTTATATGGAGTTAACTTCGTAACTGAAGACTGTATCGCTTTCAAGGAAAAAAGACGAAAAGAAAAGAAAAACTAACCGGCGGACGGAAAGACATGACAGATTTAAAAGGTTTGCGACCTTAGGGTCAGCAGTGCCGAAAGAATTCTAGGTATACATCATAACCATATAATGCTTTTGATGATATGTCTTGCGCTGTACCTAAATATGACTGGCGTCACCATACATGTATACCATAAAAAAAGGTATATTATAAATATGAAATTCATTGTACCAACTCATAATTTATTGTTCTAAGCTGAATCTGACTCAGTAAGGCATGTGACGATTGCTTCCTGTCGAACCAGCAACAGTTATTTTACTCCATGACCTCTACCTCACAGTGAATCCGTTGCTGTTCGTGCGTCGATCGATCTCTGGCTGGATCTACTTTGCAGAGTGTTTTCATAACTGACAAAACCATGTTTAGTTATGAGTAATGTGTCTCTGTGTACTAAAAGCATTATCGTGCACAATAAGGAACCCAGTGCTCTAAATTGTTCTACAATACCCCAGTGATAGAAATTGCGTTTTCGCCAAACCATTACAATGGTGTAATAAACGAAGTAGCAAATATGTTTGGCTTTGAAGTCTCCAGCTGTGCCTTCATGAAATCAGTTACTTTGCTGGCACCATAAAGTGAAAACTATCTATATAAACCTATACAAAGTATACAAGGCTGTGATCTGTAAGACTATAACAAGAGGCCCATGGGACTAATGTCCTGCTGACATGTAATCTGAGGACCATCACCACAAGATTCATTTCCTCAAATGCATTCCCTCCATGACCGTTAGAAATTTGTCAAGGACAGCCATATGATGCAACATCAAACTTTCACATGAACACACATTTGTGGTACATTTGGTATCGTTCCTCTTATTCTGTATCAACATATTGAATAAAATGTCCATTTCTAAGGTTTTTAAATTCCTTGAAAAATAGGTCTGGGTGGTCACACACAGTTTTCACAATATTGGATCATTGGCCTAATCAATATTTGGCGTAAGTTTTGCAGTTCCATCCCATTTAACGTACAACAAATACCTATGATACTAGTTTCACTTCGTCTAACCAGCGGCGCCACCATGACTCCACGCGTATAGGCCAACATGAACCAAGTCAGATGAAAATTGACCAAGTTATGGCTAGATGAAACTGTCAATGGGCTGTATAACCTTGACCTCTGCCTCAAGAAATTACAGGTTAATCACAAAAATGTGCAGTGTTGCAATACCTACCATTTGAGTCCAACATGTTTAGAATTGGATGGAAATTGGCTGAGTTATGACTGGATGAAAATTTGAAAGGTCGAAATGACCTTGACCTTTGACCCTCAGAGGTCAGATGTAAATAACACAAGTGTGCAGTGTCAAAATAGCTACAATTTGAGCGCAACGTGATCAAAATTGGTTAAAAAATGACCAATTTCTGGCTAGATAGAATTTCAAATGTCTGAGTGACCTTGATCTTTGAACTTTAGGGGTCACAATTAAATTACAAAAAATGTGTAGTATTACAATAGCTACAATTTGAGTCCAGCATGATCACAAATACACGTAAGAATTGACCGAGTTATGGCTAGATGTAAATTTCAACGGTCCAATTGACATGGACCTTTGACCTTTAGAGGTCACATGTAAATTTCAAAAATATGTAGTGTTACAGCTGCTACAATTTGAGCCAAACATGAACACAAGTGGGTAAAAATTGACTGAGTTATGGCTAAAAGAAAAATTCAAAGGTCCAAATGACCTTGATCTTTGACCTTTAGAGGTGACATGTAAATTACACAAATGTGCAGTGTTACAATACCTACAATGTGAGCCCAACATGATCAAAACTGGATAAAAATTGCCCCTTTGAATAGGTTTCAATTCAATATTAATGAGTTTCACGAGAACGAACACAACTATAGTTTCCACGTGCATGGCTTGGGCCGTGCACTTCGGAAAAGAGTCCGCTGTTTTGGTACGTCTGCGGTATTTGTGGTATTATGCAACGTTAATATTAAGTGGTGTTATGTTGCATATCCCAAAATTGGAAAGTTTTATATTCAACATAAAAAACTGAACGCCCTGGAAATCGAAGGGTGCGAAGATATGTCTTTTGTGCTTCATTATATACATTCACATGTAAACCAACTTACCATGCTTGGCAATAGACCTTACTAAACCGTATATTTTGATACTGCAGATAAAGAAGGTGTGCTCCAAAGGATCTGCTTCGTGAGAATATAGCAAGCAGCAAATATCACATTTTCGTGACAGTAAAAAAAATACATACATACATATATATATATATATATATATATATATATATATATATATATATATATATATATATATATATATATATATATATATATATATATCTGCTTTACATTGGTTGATTGAACATCTAGGTTACCCTTTTTTTTGGGGGGGGGGGGATCATGGTCATTTAGCAACTGAGGAAAACAGGGACAAGGCAAACAAGACCACGGCTGAATCGCCCCCATTAATCCCCACACCCTTTAAGCTTATACGCACAGATTTAATTGTAGCAACTATAAGTAATGCTAGAACATGAAATGCTCTGATTTTTTTGAGAAGCAATGCACCCCTTTAATCTGATTGATGCAGGGAAGTAAATGTTCATTGCTGTGAAATGAAAAAATTAAATAACATCATGCGCAGTTACAGGGGGCATTTCATTTCCTTTCTGATGAGGAGGAGGATGAGGAGAAAGAAAGAAAGAAAGAAAGAAAGAAAGAAAGGAAAAAGAATGAGAGAGAAAGAAAGGAAAAGGAAAGGAAGAAAAGAAGAAGTCTGTTCAAAAAAAGAAGGCAGCTGAGTCAAAAGACAATTTATAATTTTACAACAGGTTTTTAAAATGAAGTACGCAATGTATTTTAATCAGTAGCCAGGAGTTGTCTCCAGGCGTTTACCACCAAGTGCCCAGCTGTACTCACATCAAGTCGCTTCCTCCCACATCTGCACGGTGACAAGTCGGCTACATATAGAAAGTAGAGGAAATTAATGCGTTTTTCAAAAAAAGGCACAACTTATGGCCGAAAAGCTGTATTTTCTGGAGTCTGTGTGGAAAATTGTATCTACACAATAGGAAAAGCAGGACTGACTCGACTTTAATTCTCGACAGGTTGAGGCAACAAACTTCCATATCGCAGGTAGAATGCAGCAACCGCACAGATCAAAAAAAAAAAAAACAGTTGAAAAACCAGAACTGTATATTAATGTCCGCGTGTGTTTGTTCCCATCTGTCTGTGCTAAACATGCTCCCAAAATGTTTTAAAAGGTGCACATACAACCGACGACGAATATGTAACCCTTAAGTAAACTGAACCACACTGTCACTTCACTGCAAAAGACACTCACGGGCATCTACGGTGGTAGGCAGTTGACAAAGAAATACACAACAAAGTGATGAAATACAACAGAACTAAAACAATCAGATGCAGTCTCACCAAGCGACAAAGAGCCCAGACTCTGGCGATCGCCTTGTGGAAAAATTCCATGATGAAACAACTATTGATATAAAAACAGACATTTATTGACAAACAACAACAAATTTCCCATCAGAATCACTGATCCTAAAGACAGTTCTCGTGCCATTGAAGATCCAAAAGCAATATGTAAAGTTTTAGGTGAATACTGGTCAAGCATTGGTACAAATACAAGTATTACGAGTAATACGAAACAGTTTCATATGAATAATGACAGTTCTGCGGTTGATAAACTATTAAATTATTGTGGGGAAACGAAAGGTCTAACTGATGTTGTTATAGATCTTGACAAGGTGAACTTTGCTATTAGAAAACTAAAGAATGGGAAAGCTTGTGGCATCGACAACATACCCAATGAGTTCCTAAAAAATGGAGGGCGGACATTTGTCACAGCCTTAGTGGATTTGTTTAATCTGTGTAAATTATTGGAAAGTTACCCTGATGAATGGTTTCGGGGATACGTGAAGCCCATTCATAAAGGTGGTAGTAAAGAATCACTTTGCAATTATCGTGGTATTACCATTACTTCTAATGTATACAAGGTCTTTACATCAGTAATTGAGAAACAGTTCATGTCTTTTCTTGAGGAACACGGAATTCTGGGAGAGCTACACGGAGCATATAGAAAAGACAGAAGATTAGAAGATCATTTTTTCATACTGAAGGGACTCTGTAGTCTTAGAAAGCAAAGTAAATTAAAGACCTGGTTGGCATTTCTAGATATATCCAAAGCATTTGATACTGTTAATAGAGATAAATTGTTTTTGAAATTATGGGAAAAGGGGATCCAAGGGAAAGCTTGGCGTCTTATTCAAAATCTTTACGGTAAAGTTGAAAATAAAGTGATTTTTGGACCTTTCGAAAGTTCTTGGTTTGACGTAATCAACGGAGTGAAACAAGGATGTATCCTCTCCCCTTCCCTGTTCTCTTTGATTATGACTGATTTGGTAGACATGCTTATGAATAAGAACCTGGGTATATGTTATAAACACTTACGTATTCCGTCCCTACTTTATGCTGACGACATTGCTCTCATTGCGGAGGACGAAAAACAACTAGAAAGCATGTTAAATGTTGCTGCTAATTTTGTGCAAAAATGGAATATGTCTTTTAACCAGGACAAATCTAAAGTTATGAGTATAGGCAAACGCACTAATTCTACCAGAAAATGGATGATTGGTAATTTACCTATTGAAGAATGTAATATGTATAAATATCTTGGAATTATGTTCTCAAAATCACTATCAGATGGTCCACATGTTAATACTTGTCTTACCGCTAAAGCTTCTCGTTTGAGAGGGTATTTGTGTAGTATTTTGTCTGCCCATGACAATGTCAATAGAGTAAATTTCGGTGACAGCATCTGGAAAAGTGTTATCCTGCCGTCTATTACGCATGGTTGTGCTGTGTGGCTAAACAATACAAAGAAAGCGACTGACGCACTTAAGTCAATTCAATACACAATGGCTAAAGCTATTTTACAGTTACGCTCGTCCCCGGCAGCGGTCGCCACATTGGGAGAGCTAGGTTGGCTACCACTTCAATTGACTTTAGATAAAGCAAGAATTAAGTATTTTCATCGTATGAAATTTGATGTACCCGAAACAAGACTATGTAAGTTGATTTTTAATGACATGTGTGAAGAATATAGAAATACAGGAGTATGTACTATTTGGCCCTATGTTACTGAAATCAGACAAATCTTTAATAACGCCGGAATTGACCGTGCATTTTCATCCCACAGTGATGGGTGGCTTGATAGTTTTAATAAACGGGCAATAGAAAGTTACACGGTAGAATTTTTTCAGGAAATAGACGATAAGAGATCTCTTTACTGGTATAGGGCCCTGAAAAGATCTACATGGCGTGGCGATTATCTGTTCACGACAGACAACTTTAATGGCGCCCGCCTAAAATTCATGGCACGTACAGGGTGTTTGGGCTTGGGAGAGGATAGAGAAAGGTGGGGCATGTCAGATACAGCATGTAATACCTGTGAATGTACCGATGATGATCTTTTTCACTTCATGTTTTTATGTCCTGGTTTAAACTCTTTTAGATTGAAGTCGTTTAAGCAATTGGAACAGTCACTGAATGATATTGATTTTAGTTATGTGTGGCAAAGTTTTATGGCGTCATCCCTGTACAGAAAGTTGAACTTCCTTCTTGGAGACGAAGGTTTTAGTTTTGGCGACGAAGTTGGGTTTTTATTTGATTGTATATGTAAAAGATTTTTAGTGGAGGCATGGCGCTTTAGGAGGGAATCCTCCAATTCCTGACTGTTCTGTATATGTATACAAGATTTAAATTCTTCTTGCACACTATGTATATTATGTATATATGGACGCACCGTGGGTTTGCCCCGGACCACTGGTGCCCCCGATGTAAAGGGGTAGTTTTTCCGCAATAAATTATTATTATTATTATTATTATTATTATTATTATTATTATTATTATTATTATTATTATTATTATTATTATTATTATTATTATTATTATTATTATTATTATTATTATTATTATTATTATTATTATTATTATTATTATTATTATTCAACCATGGCCAAAATGAAGGCAATATTTGCGCTGGTTTGCAGTAATTTCAGGTATACCCTGATAATTCGACAACTCTCACACAGCGTGAGAGTCATCAGGGTATGTTTCCATATGTCCGTACAAGGTATTACATATTCCGTACTGCGTTATAATACACAATATGATAAATGACAAAAAATGTCCATTTGTCCGTACTGTGCATAAAGGTGTCCTTCCATACGTTCGCATGCGTGTGCGTGTCCGTAGTGCGCATCCGCAAATTTTATTTCCACATGCATTTTGTGTTTTTGTGTGAGTGTCCGGGCATAAAAACAGCACAAGGTCATAAAGTATGATTGCTACAATGTGATAATTGAAAACAGTCCCATGTATTATGACATTTACATTTGAAAAAAAAAAACAAACATAAATATATATATATATATATATATATATATATATATATATATATATATATATATATATATATAGATATAGATATCAAATAATAGGCACATATTGTGTCCATATGGACATTTTCATCAATGATTGATCTGGCGCCTTTCTTTCCAGTCATTGGTTTGAACATATTTTATTTGTAAATACAATTAGCCGACAGGCTCACCAGCCTATTTTAGGGCCTCTTGTACATTGTGACAAAAGTAACACATTTCAGTATGGTGTTCCATAGTGACGGAAAATCTTAGAATTTGCGTCCTTACGGTGACGTAAATTCTTGCACTGTCTGCACCCGCAAAAATCGCTCTAGATGCGTTCAGTTAGGACGCAAATTTAGAACCCCCACACCCGGATAATTTTACACTCTTATTATCGAGAGGGGTATGTTGAATCTTATTCAATTCTTATTTTTGCACACACATGAGGACACCTTAAAGACACATGGAAATGCACCTTTACCTATTGCGTGCTGCGCTCTGTGTTTCTGTTTCAATTGCTTTCGGTGGCGACGTGTACGCTGCACGTAAGATAAACGCAACTGCCGGACAAACCATTCAGTTGGGAGGGGGGGGCGGGGGAGGGTCCCATGGTCATTCATCTGACCTATAACGATAATACAGGAACATACTGGTTATCTCTGATATATATATATATATATATATATATATATATATATATATATATATATATATATATATATATATATATATATATATATATATATATATATATATGTATGTATGTATGTATGTGTGTGTGTGTGTGTGTGTGTGTGTGTAAAAGTCATCAGGTTGTTCAATTTTATGATGCCTGACTTCTACAAACACCAATTACCTTGTTGACTTCGAAGCAGTATGCATATTTTATGCCAAAATGTACATTTTTTCATGCAGGAAGAGCAAGAATACCAATATACGCATCATTGGTGAAATTTTCCAAAAGATGGCGCCAAATTATCCAAAGGAAACGCTACATATAAGTAATACACAATGTATACGGATTTATGGAAATTAGGGTACACAATCCACTAAACGCAACACAGGCCTATACACACAACACGTAATATGCAGCGTGCAATACGGCTACATGGAAACCTAGCTTCATCACTCATATAGACAATGCCTGACGCTCCCATGCTAATATACATAAATGTCAGGAACAAATTGCCTTTTCCGCAAATATGTTCATTGGCCATTTTTACAGTATCGAGGATACCGAACGTATATGTGAAGGTTCTTTTATACGGACTAGATTAAGACATGAGCTCAAACAGGCATGGATGCAAACACAACTGCGGTTGATGACCTAACATTGGTACATTGTGTTTTGTTTGGTCCTTGAAGTACACCAGAATGCAGGATGTTCCATCCCTTTTTCACAAATGTTTCCCTGCAAGCATGCTGATGCCGTGTGGGGTACCTTCACTCATATTGCCCAACATATACTCTCCCAAGGAGTCTCACTATAATGCCATAATTTACTTTGGAATAAAACTGTAAAGTTTATTGGTCCATATAAAGTACCACAACTTCACATGAAATTTGTGTATATTATCATTGATTGTGCTAATTTGCACTTGAAGTTTACTGAGTGTACCCCTAAGTACATTGATTACGAGTAAGGTTTAATATGCTATGGACTAGCGGGTTAACTTTCTGTTACTAAGAACTTAAATACCCACCGGTGCATAAAGTGTGTGTGTCAACACACACTTTTTTGTTTTTCCTGAAATTTTTTCTTTCTTTCTTTCTTTTTTTCTTCTTTCTTCTTTACCAGCAAATTTGTCCGACACTTTTCTTGAACACTATTATACATAGAAACTCCAAACTTGGCATGATTGTACCTCCATACAAGGAGTTTGACCGTTTTATACCAAGGAATGAAGATGTTTAAAATTATGCAAATTAGGGGCATTTGAAATTTTAAATCTTGGATATCTTCAAAAGTATGATAGATAGAGATGTCATCCCAACTTCTACTAGGGGGTTGTTGACCATAGCGCATCTAATGAATTTAAAACAAACGTTGTAGCAATTTAAATTATGCTAATTAGCAGCATTGGAAATTTTAAAACTTGAATATCTTCAAAACTATTATAGATAGAGACGTCATTTTAACTTCTACTAGGGGGTTATTGACCATTGCGCATGTAATAAATCTAAAGCAAAAGTAGCAATTCAAATTATGCTAATTAGCAGCATTTAAAAAAATTTAAACTTGAATATCTTCAAAACTATTATAGAGATGTCATTTCAACTTCTACGAAGGGGTTTTTGACCATTGCGCACCTAATGAATCAAAAATAAAAGTTCTATCAATTTAAATTATGCTAATTAGCAGTATTCAAAATTTTAAATCTTGAATAACTTCAAAGCTATAATAGATAGAGATACCATTCAAACGTCTACTCCTATGTTATGGAATAGTTGTACATTATCATACCAATATGCTTTGAAGACACACGCTGATTTGCTATGCAGCATCGTAGTTTCTTTCTTTCTTCTTTACTAGCAAATTTGTCCGACACTTTTCTCGGACACTATTATACACAGAAACTCCAAACTTGGCATGATTGTATCTCTATACAAGGAGTTTGACCGTTTTGTACAAAGGAATGAAGATGTTTAAAATTATGCAAATTAGGGGCATTTGAAATTTTAAATCTTGAATATCTTCAAAAGTATATTAGACAGAGATGTCATCCCAACTTCTACTAGTGGGTTATTGACCATAGCACATCTAATGAATTTAAAACAAAAGTTGTAGCAATTGAAATAATGCTAATTAGCAGCATTGGAAATTTTAAAACTTGAATATCTTCAAAACTATTATAGATAGAGATGTAATTTTAACTTCTACTAGGGTTTTAATGACTATTGCGCATGTAATGAATCTAAAGCAAAAGTTGTAGCAATTTAAATTATGCTAATTAGCAGCATTGGAAATTTTAAAACTTGAATATCTTCAAAACTGTAATAGATAGAGATGTCATTTCAACTTCTACTAGGGGGTTGTTGACCATTGCGCATGTAGTGAATCTAAAACAACAGCTGTAAGAATTTAAATTATGCTAAATAGCACCATTAGAAATTTTAAATCTTGAATAACTTGAAAGCTATATTAGATAGCGAAGCCATTCCAACTTCTACTCCTGTGTTATGGAATAGTTGTGCATTGCCATACCAATATGCTTTGAAGACACACACACTGATTTGCTATGCAGCAAATCATCTTTCCTAGTTCCGTACCTGTTTCCACTATCTGGGCAACCTTCTCCACTAAGCTCCAGCTTTGATCCAGCAAATGCCCTAGGCCCCTTTGCCCAGTGCTGCTACTTAATTCATAGCGCAGGGGTGACTTCATTGTCAGATACAATAATCTTATTCTGGACCCACTGCTACCCACAACTGGTAACTGTATTTACTGCACTGTATTTTCATTTTTAGGTAATGTTCACACTGGAAAAAGTCCCATTATATATTGTTAATTACATTAGTTCGACAAATTACCTTACCTTAATACTAATCACACATACATTTTGGATACTAGCTCTTCAAAATATCCAGTCGGGACTAACCCACACGGACTTAGCTGCCATCTTGAAAATTGTGGTTTGAAAATGAGGATAGTAATGGAACGATTTTGGGGGGGGGGGGGTGGAGTGTAATACATGAAACCAAAAGTATATATTTTGCAAATATTTCAGAGCACCAATAATGATATGATATATGCTGTTTTATGGTGTATATTATTTATTGGGCCTCTTACTATCTACGAATCCTACCCCGGGAAATATTCGGTGCATATCGCTCAGTCGGTTGTCTGGATTCAAGTTTTATGAACAACTGCAAATTCAGTATATGCAATGCGCCCAATTCAATATTTTATATCTCCCATCAGTGATGAACTTCGCGTTGTGCTGTAGCGTTAACAATGGCCCAAAGACTGCTGTTGTCTGATTAGTTACAGATCAATTCTCTCTACAGAGATCGGCATAACATAATTCATAGCCCTTTCAGGAAATTCCACTTTAAGTAATTACCGATTATGGCAGCGCCCTGTTGACGCGTAACGAGTTCTTAGCCTGGTGCAGCGCATGCATTAGATCGAGATTATCAGATGAATTTCAAAACGAACCAATTGAATTGTTTACGTAATATGACTGTTAGTACGAAACGAAAATACAAATCTATTCACTGGAGGCCAATCAGAGCGACGGAGAAATTGAGTCCGTACGTGGGGTTCACTTTCGTATTACGCAGAATGGCTCATTTGGAATCGAGAGGCTTTGCAAGGAATAAAGTGGCCCAAGTGGGCAAAAAAAACTGTGTACCAATAAGATATATTAGCAAAAACAAATCATTTGCAAATATGCACTCACATGTTTACGTTTCTTTGGAACATTTTAATAAAAATAGTTATTGCAGGAGTTAAATAAATACTGGAAATGCGATCTCCAAAGCCACTAGGCACCCAGACTAACTGGCTAAAAGGCAAATCAATTTCTTCTAGCCCCCCCCTCTCTCTCTCTCTCTCTCTCTCTCTCTCTCTCTCTCTCTCTCTTTATTTCGTTATATTCCAAATTTTGAGGCGGTTTAAACTGAAACACCGCACGAGCCAGAACCTTCAAATCCAGGGTGGATAAAGCACCTATGGTGAAGGTTTGCATTCCGTTCAAAACATTCAACAGCATGAAAACTATGCAACTTATGTTCTTTCGAAAATTTCAATCGCTTCTGGCTTCCAAAATATTCATCATGGGGAACCACATTTTAGTTCCAGGGGTATCCTTATCGGGGCTGTATATCTATTGGAAACATTACCGGAGTTGTAGAATATTAATTTATGTCAATTTTGGATGGTTCAAAAGTGTGAAAGTTAAATATCTTCAGTACTAGTGGAGATGCTATTCAATAGGGAAGGGCAGTTTCTTAAGTTTCCAGAAACCTCCACTACACGGCGCGAGTCATCGCTTTCATCCGGGTACTCGCCTGCGGGAGAACATTTGTGTCGGCGGATTTGCAAACACTGTGATAACATTGTAAGTATCGGCAATCAAAGTGCCAAAAATGTTCCTTTTCACGTAATATCTGCTAATGAATTTTACACACACGAAAGATAAGATTGTATTATAGCAGAGCATGAATGCATTTGTTCGTATGTTGTGTTAAAAAAGTGAAAAAATCCATTTGAACCGCGGTGACCGGGAACCGCATTCTGCTCGTTACATTCCTGAGTAGCGCCACTCGACTATGTGAATGGTCGAAAGAAATGCAATAATAAAGAATATTCTTCGACAGTTATTAAGATTATGTCTGAATAGTTACCCACTGAAGATCCTTTGTTTGACCCTTCTACAAGGAACATATCCACCATGTTTCAGCTTAATCTGAGTAACGGTTCTGGAGAAGAAGTCGAAAATAGCTTTAACACACAAAAATTCATAAAAAAATAGAAAAAAATTACAGCGCCACCCGGTGAACAAATTAAGAACTAGGTGTCCCAGGGAGTGTTTCTGTGTGATATCAAAGTAATTGGGTGAGCGGTTTCAGAGAAGAAGATTTTTTAAGATTTGCCCAAAAAAGTACAAAAAAATTCATTAAAAATCCAAAAATCAATGGACCGTGATCATTTGAACAAACTTGATAGACACCTACCCAAGGCACATCCCCACCAAGTTTGAAGTGGATCTGGCTGACGGTTTCGGAGAAGAAGTCGAAAATGTAAATTGTTGATGGGCGACGGACGGAGGACCATAAGATAAGCTCAGCTGACTGACAAGTCAGCTGAGCTAAAAATTGCAGTTCCATGTCAATTTATGACCATAAGGATGAATTCATTGTGGTTTTTTGACACATGTGATTTTCGCCCCAATTAGGTTTTTCACCTAAGCTGCTACGAGCTAGAGCTAAGGCCCTCTGTCCATCCTTAACTGCTGTCATAAATAACTCAATTCAGACAAGTAATTTTCCATCTGATATGAAAAAAGCTGATGTTTCTCCTGTCTTTAAGAAATCTGATCCCCTAGACAAGTCAAACTATCGCCCAATCAGTGTCTTATCATGCATTTCTAAAGTTTTTGAAGGTCTACTAAGTAAACAAATGATTGATTTCTTGAATAATATCTGGTCAAAGGTACTATGTGCCTTTCGGAAAGAAGTATACCTGTCAAATATTACTCGTCAAAATTATTGAAGACTGGAAAAGAGCCTTCCACAACCATGAATATGTTGCGGTTATCGTTATGGACTTGTCGAAGGCATTTGAATGCCTCCCCCAAAATTTTCTTGTTCAAAAGCTTGAAGCATATGGTATGTCTGAAGCGGCATGTAAATTACTTTTTGGCTATCTAGACCAAACGAAACAAAGAGTGAAATACAGCGGCATCGGTAGCGAATGGATCGAAATTCTACGAGGGGTCCCTCAAAGAAGTATACTAGGGCCCCTTCTGTTCCATATTTCCATGAACGATTTCTTTAACTTATGTAGAAAACCAATGCGACATTTATAGTTATGCTGACGATAATGCACTGTCTTTTCATGCTCACAATTTAGATGTTATGAAAGAAAACCTTTGAATGTGCCGCCAACATGGGCATTGATTGGTTCAGACAAAATGGTATGAAAGCGAATCCAAATAAGTTTCAAGCTATGTTATTAGGTACAAAAAAATGATCCTAATGAATGTGACTTCAAATTTTAAATTGATGGTTGTACCATAAATACAGAAAGATGTGTCAAGCTACTTGGTTACTATGTAGACGATAATCTGAAATTCCATGTTACACACATCTGTAAGCAAGCCGCAAGGCAAACTTCTATTCTAAGAAGGTTCTCGAATATTCTAAATATCAAAGAAAAGCTCTCAATCTTCAATACCTTTATACTGGCAAATTTCAATTACTGCCCACTAACATGGCATCTATGTGGGCAAACAAACTGTTAGAAAATGGAAAAGATGCAGGAAAGAGATCTCCGATTTGTGTATAATGATTTTTCAAGTACCTATGCCGAACTTCTGGCGCACTCTCAGAAACCCTCTCTTTACTCAGGTAGACTAAGAAACCTATCCATTGAAGTATACACAATTATATCTGAAATATGTCCAGTTATTCTTGACGACATGTTTGCCAAAAAAAAGAAATTGCATATAAACTTGGGGATGAACACAAGCCCTTTCTGCCCACATATGGTTCTGTCACGGTTACAGTTCTTTGAGGTACCAAGGGGTCAAGATATGGAACTCTCTACCTCCTGCTCTTAAGCAAGTTACCACTCTCAATGAATTTAAGCAACTGATTAACAAGTGGCTGTGCCCCTCCTGTAAACGCTCTCTACGTGTCCTATGTAAAACCAGAATTTCGGTGACTTAATTCCCTGAACTCATAATTTTGGAAGCTATGGATCTGTAAATGGACTGGCTGTGTGTATTCATCTGTTTTTAGTGTATATTCATCATTTTTCTCTCCTTCAATTTACATCACTGTCGATTAATAGATGCTTCGGTGCTAATGTTTTTTGTTTTATTTCTACTCGACTTGAAATAGAGGTTATTATATTGTAATCACTACCACCAGTGGCGACACCAGGGCTCCACACGTCGTAGAGGTTTCTCTGTATAATGTACATTGAACCTGTGGTGGCATTTGACTACATGTCTACAAGTTCATATGTTATGACTATTACAACAATCATTTTTCCAGAATGTATTCCCCCCGTGACCTTGAGAAAGTCCATCAAAGTCATCCATATTACGTAATAGCAAACATCCATATATGATACATATTAAATTTGTAGTTAGCTTGATATCATCAGCCTGATTTTTTTTTTTTTTTTTTTTTTTTTGCAAACTATTGTCAACACATTTTGGTCCGTGTCTTCCGGAACACTGTAGATGGCGCCAGCAAATTTTTGCTCGTTTCCACCTTTGTGTCCAGTCGACATTCCAACACAGGGGCAAGATGATTCATGAAAAACTACTCGAGAAACAGCTTAGTCAAAGCTTTCACACCTTGGTTCAAATACTAGTATTGCACAATATTATAGGTGGCGCCACCAATATCGATAGAGACCTAGATTTTCACACTCTTTATAAGGCAAAGAGGTTATTTGGAGTTAACTTGAAAACTGAGGAGAGTATCAGTTCACAAAGATAAAAGAAAGTTTGCAGGCGAACATGGGTTATTCTGTAGCTCTTTGACCTTCGGTCGGTAGAGATAAAAACCGTATAATGACAGTGAAAGTAAGTATCCGCAACTTGAATACTTTCACATTTTCACAGGAGGACTCTGTTAGCAGTTTGACCTTGCATAAACCCCAAATAAGTGTTTCTTGACGCCCAGTATGTATGTATGTATGTATGTATGTATGTATGTATGTATGTATGTATGTATGTATGTATGACGTCTGTAAAAATTCGTGCGTACATGCGTACATACATGCATATGTATGTATTACGTACCTGCGTGCTTGTGTGTGCGGTACATTATTAACATTTGGGAAGTGTGCAGCAGCCAATGGTGTAAAATTAAAGTCATTCACGTGCGCAACGCCACGACAGTGCCTCCCGTTGTAACATGTATCATTTTTGTGCAGTATCTTAGACTTGCTCAGTTATTTGGAGTCTGCTTCTAAACGGGTCGTCTGCAAAGAACCGGGAGATACTAATGGATCATGACATGTGCTACATGAAGAATGAATCCGGTCATTTTTCTCTGACGTCTCTACACAGAAATGTGGCCAGTTTGCGGGACTTACCATGATGACAACCTACTGTGCATCAGCCCTGGATTGCACCGTACCGCACGGTGTCAAGTGTCTGTAGCAGCATTCCTGCTTACGGCAGTCCGACGGCCCGCTTGTCAAATGTCCTGCTTCAATGCTTTTCTTGCATTTTTTGCTGAGGGAAAACATTTCACCTAAGAAATGTATATAAACTCATATATCTAGACAACAGCCGTCCCTGGTGCAGGCGACGCCGCGCAAAGGAAAGCTGTTGACTCGCTGTTTTTCTTACAATGTTTCCAAATTGAATCAAACATGTTAACTTACTTGTTGAATTGATTTCTGACATGTACGACTGTAGCGCATGCTGTTTGTTTGAGGTAGACAACAAATCTGGAGAACCAGTGCGCTATTTACTACATTATATACATCCTGAGAACACTTAATATAATGTAGCGTTTATCCATCCATTAGTCCTGAGTGACCAAAAAGTCAATTGTACCACTGTTCTAGGCAAACATAATGGCAAGCTATTGCCTGCTTATATATTCCATCTAGATCAACTATTACCAGATGACAACCGAAATCAATATTTCCACGCAGACACGTGGATAATTTAACTGCTAGATGGCCAACAATTTGTAACCTTGACATACTATCTTCTAATCACGCAAATATGGACGTGTCTTTGGTCCACAACAACCTTAGACCTTAATCTCACACAAAAAATTTAGTGCTGTACTGTGGCGAAGATTGGATGTCCCGACGTGGAAATAACAAATTCCTGCCATAGTTGGGCAACGCTATTACACTATACTAGATGGAAAAAGTTCACGTAAGCATGTAAACAGTACAAGCGGAATCACGGGTTGATATATATATATATATATATATATATATATATATATATATATATATATATATATATATATATATATATATATATATATATGTGTGTGTGTGTGTGTGTGTGTGTGTGTGTGTGTATGTGTGTGTGTGTGTGTGTGTGTGTGTTTCTCATGACACAAAGCCACCAGACAATGTCCACGCTGTACATTCGATGCAAATTGGTAATCTTTTTGCTTATTACTTTATTCTCACTTGCCGATTGCCTACAGTTAGCCACACCACCTGTCTTATTCAGCTGCGATGCGCCTTCCTTAATCTTGTTGGTCCATCGTGGTGCCCAATGAACGGTACCCAATACATGTACATTTAGTAGCGGTAAGGGGCACGGCGATGAGCTCTGTGGGGTTCCGTCTGTTCTGTCTTCACGTCAATTTTCCACAAGTGGGGTTAAAATAGGCCGGTTGCTCCCATGATTATAAGTGAAATATTGCACCATCATGACACCTGAATTTGTGTCTTCATAGAATTAAATATGTTTAAACCAATGTCCGCGGTATCCAGACTTATGATCATGACGTAAACCGTACAATTTAATTTCGCAAATGTCAAGTGTCCTGTAATACTTCCATTCCTCAATAGTCGAGATAATCGGTCCGTCAAATTCTATATATTCTCCATGTCTGTTCGAGTCACTTCCTACCTCTAAAATTTAAATACAGAAACACTGAAGAATTCATTTTATATGGGTTTTAACCAAAACAGATATTTTAAAATGGCCCCATCAGCCTGAAATGAAAGTAAAAGACGCAATATTTGACAAAGGAGACTGCAACAGTGTTTTTCTTTGTTTCGTTTTTTTTTTTTTTTTTTTTTTTTTTTTTTTTTTTTTTTTGGAGAAGAGGTACTTTGTTTTGTTTTATCTTTGTGTATTGTTTTTAAGTGTTCTTGGTCCAACTTCGATGGAATTTTTATTATAGCCAGGGGTACCTCGAAGCGATATATTACGTGCAAGTAACCATTTGTTCAAGACTTTTGAAGTTTTTAAATCATGTATCCTTATCATTTCATCAACAGAACAGAAAAAGGTTTGTTTTTGAAAGAATACCGAAACAAAAAAACATATTTGCACAAATATATGGGGTCGCAAAATGGTGAATTGTTCATGATCCAAAATAAGATTATATTCACCATCAAAGTATCAGCACTACCCAAAGAACATCCAGTTTACATTCATTTTGGTTGAGCGTTTGTATCTGCCAGCGTCAATATGAACATTCTGTATGTTGTATGGTAAGGATGAACATATGTCTGTAAAAAGAAATGTCTTCATGTGCAACAAATATCATTCTGTAGCCTTGCATTCATCGACTAAAGGAAAAAGCAGTTTCTTCGTGCTACATCTCTCTCTCTCTTTCTCTCTCTCTCTCTCTCTCTGTCTCTCTCTCTCTCTCTCTCTCTGTCTCTCTCTCTCTCTCTCTCTCTCTCTCTCTCAAGCATTCCCTTTCGATATTTTGATCATATAGCGGAGGAAAATCTATTTCTTGTTCACCTACAATGCATGACTCAAAGTATGATAACCTAAGTAGTAACATGCATGTGTTTTCCTTTTCTTTTGTATGTGTAAGTGTTATATTTGCTTTCATATCTTTGTATATCTATGTCGTAAAATATCATCTTGTAATGATGAAGCCAATAAAGTTCATTTAAGGATGAATCATACGTTATGACACAGGCTCACACATCGCCCAACCATATGACATCATTTTTTTCATATGTTCCTAATCCTTGAAAAATGTCGCAGTCTAGAATTACTTACAGCAAAGCCTGAAGTATCCTTGTCTGCGAAGCAGGCCTTCTATCTCCAGCAAAGTACACTGACATCAAAACATGAAAAACAGAGTTTGCTCAGCAGGCAAGAAGGATCCCTTGAAACAGAAGATTGCTCTTGGGGTCATACTGAGGACAAGACAAACTACCATTGGCATGCAGACTGTTTTTGGCAGCCTTTCGCAGCAAGATATAGGGCAAAACAGCGAACTCCTGACATGATGAATATGGTAAACCATGGGACTACCTTCATGACTACATTGCCCTTCGCCATGGGGTGGTTTTAGTCTAAGGGTAGAGAGCATGCCAGATTGCCAACATGACTACTTTTACAACCAGCATACGACCCCTCATAGAGGACGACATAAACAAGACGCAATGTTGGCCGTACTGAACAACTTTTTTCAACGTATTGGGTATGGAATACAAAGTGACTAATCACTAAATGGCCTGCCGGCACACGAGAAATTTTGTGTCAACACAAGTAAACAAATAGCAGCATGTATCGTGTAGAAGTACATGCACTGTTAGTTTGTCAGGCACAAACTAACTAGACTGGACTGGAAATAGAATATGAAAGACGCAGAGCAGGAAAAAATAAACAAGACCGCTGTGAACACCCTTTTTGCCAAAGAAAACAATACCTAACTTGGCCCTGGTCAGCATGGTCAAGCCAACGTAAATGAAGAACGTCCAGCGAATATTGATTTTAAGGAATGACTTTCTTTCTTTGAGGAGCCGTTCCGAAATTTAATAAGCAAAATGTATTTCAGGCAGATGTGAAGTCCATTATACAGCAACGTGGTGGACAGATGAGAAATAAGCTGCCAGAAGAGGGGAAATGTTCCAAGAAGAAATGCATTCCTCTGGCTGGTGGACAAAGTAGCCTAAATAAAGATTCCAGCAGTTATAGGCCAGTCGTGATCAGTAAGAGCAGGACGTTCTATATTTACATGCAAGTTTATTGAGGAATATGTAAATTTGGACATTTATTACACAAGAAGTATTACAAGGTAGATGTATATCTGTTATAAGCCAGATATTCGCAAGAACTAGTATTTACAGCAATTCTTTTATACCAGCAACCATTCGTCAGTGGAATTTGTTACCTAATTCAGTTCGAAATTCTGAGGACCTTGATACATTTCAGCGTAAATTAGACAATGATGAACCAAAGGTTAACGATTTATTCTACATTGGCAACAGGAAAGTAAACATTCTACATTCCCGAATTAGAATGGGCTGCAGTCAGTTGAACCACGACATGCATACAATTGGCATCGTGAAGTCTCCTAGTTGATGCTTGTGAAGCTACAGTAGAAAATTCCTACCACTTTTTCTTTGAATGTCCTCGCTTCATTACCGAACGTAAAACTCTTCAAATGTTTATTATAACCAAGGCTCCGTTTACATTAAATACAGTACTAAATGGAAGTTTAAAATGTTCAAAAACCGCTAATATAGCTATCTTTGAATCTGTACATACGTATATTATCCGCACTGGCAGATTCACCTGAAGCCCGCACTGGTTTCATTTGGTAGTTTGTATATACAGTTAATATTACAAATTTTGTTAAAAGATATGGGTAGGCCTACCATTTGAGTGGCCACTTGCGGGCAAACTTCATTACTTTTCTAAAAGACTATTTCAAAGACTGTTTGTATCATTCATATCTTACAGTCAATGCAAACTACTCATCACTCGGACCACTATCTGTGACGTCTGGTGGTGTCATTATCTTGCATACTGTTATGTGTCCGTTAATGTACTTTCCTGTGGTTTGTGCCATTACCTTCTACACCATACTCTGTATTTTATTCCTTTTTTTCGCAAGAGGAATTTGTGTAGGCTATGCTTTTTTTCCAATTGCCTTAATAAAATATGTTTAAACCAAGGTAGCTACAAGGTATGTGCACGTGCTGGAGAACAAACCAGCCTCCTCAGTGCTGGCCAAGTGAAAATATCTGTCGCAAAATTTTGATTTCCTGGAACATTTTCTCAACATCGTAACATGAGAACCACTTATTTTGAATAGATTCTGTAGTTTATTGTAATGCTCCACATAAGCAGCCCTGCTCACTGAAAAGACTATACTTTTGCCGCGGCAAGACACTAACCTCAATAATAAGGCGTATGAGGCATGTGCTTCCAGGCGTGCAAGTGCTACAAGTCAGCTTGTCAGACTGTCACTGCCCATTGTGCCATAATACGCAGACGGTGGTAAAGCAAACCACACAAGATCAATTTTGACAATGGGTCATCAACTATTCACCAAATTTTGTAAAACATTTTCAAAGTTGCCTGACGAAGAACGTTCCCGATACTATGCGATATGGAAAAATGAAATCATGACATATAAACAGAAAATGCAAGAACAGAAAGATCAGCCGGAGCTTCTTGTTTCATACAACAAAGTTGGGAAGCCTGCTTACCTTGGTCTTAGTAATGCAGAAGTGAAGTCAAGTTAACACTTTCTTTTGTGAAAACTGGCTAATACAACAGAACACCTGCTCAATTAAAAGGTCAAATTCAACAACTGAATCTGCAGGCGAGACCTTGACCTTTGCCTGTCCACACCCCCTTTTTAAATCAAGGTTGAAGCGGAAGAGCTTCCCTTTTATTTTTATCAGGAAAATAAATTCTAGCAGAAAAGAAGCATGTGTGACCACTGATGGCCACAAGAAATAAAAAGTGGTTGAGGTTATAGAGCTTCTAATCCCTCTTATCTTTGTGCATGACGACGATTTCCAGTGTAAACATTGGTAACATTTGGTTATTAACCAGCATGCACATGAAAATGCGCACCTGGGTACCGGAAGTAGTTTGCAAGGGTACATTAGCAGTTGTGGCATGTGTGTGTGACACGTTGGTAGTTCCACAAAGCATTATACTTAACCAATTTATCTGTAAATTGACTACAGTCATAGGTTTTAGAGTAAACTGATTGGTATCCTTCAGCATGTTTACACTTGCATTATCTGGGCAATGTTTTCTGCTGTCTGCTCTCTTTTCTGCGCAGTCTTTACTTTAAAAGTGAGAATAAGTGTTATGTCTGGGTATCAAGATCTATCATCTTGCAGAAAGAGGTTGTTGCTAACCTTCGCGAGGTTTTATTTATTTATTTATTTATTTATTTATTTATTTATTTATTTATTTATTTATTTATTTATTTATTTATTTATTTATTTATTTATTTATTTTATTTATTTATTTATTTATTTATCTATCTATCTCTTTATTTATTTATTTATTATTCATCATTTATTCATTCTTTATGTATATATATATATATATATATATATATATATATATATATATATATATATATATAATATATATATATATATATATATATATATATATATATATACATATATATAGTTTTTATCTGTTTTTTGTGTTTTTTTCTGATTTTTTTTCTTTGGTTTTGTTTGTTTTGGGGGGTTTTTTTTTTGTTTTGTTTTGTTTGTTTTCTTCTTGGTCTTGGTTTGGGGGTTTTTACTTTTTTCAATTTAGCATTGGTTGCCATGTCTGAATTGTCTTCTGTTGCGATCATGAATATAAAAAGGGAAACATAAGAACTAACATTTTCTATTTCTAATTCTTTATGTAGATATGGTGTTAGCTGACGGACGCTGTGTTTCTGTATGTGCGTCGTACAAACCTTGTCAGATGCGTTTTGCTTGCCTGGGTCACAATGAATTGGACAAAACTAGCTGGTAAATATTTGGAAGATCAATTTTACTCACAGTCATTACTTATACTTGATTTTCCATGATAAAATTGAAATATCAATTTAATTCCAGGTCGTTGCTTAAAACTTGGTTGTTTTTTTCATAATAAAACCGATACAATTTTATCACCTGAGATGTAATAACGTTTGCGTGTATGAGCAGTAACTGAATAGTTTTGCACATAACATCAAATGTTCGCTGTTATGGCCATTTTCTGTTTTTCTGTTTGTAACTTGTGAAAAAATGATACCCATAAAGTAGTAGTACTGTAAATACCTTTCAAAAACAACAGTTATAAGAATAGTTCCCGCTTCACAACATATCTTTTTTTCCATAAATTTGCACAAGAGCAAAGTTCAATCTTTCAGTGCTGAATCTGAGACTGAGTCAACAGTTTTCCTCAGGTCACTTTGCACGCAGGTGTCCCGAGGAAAACTGTTAACCAAGGCTCTTGGCCTTCAACTAGGCTTGCTGGTACTTGATTGAAAGGTATTTTTTGATGAAAAATTCGAATGTGAAGTCATGTGTTATTATTTTATTAATTGAAATTCGTTACCAGAACTATTGTCATAGACACTCAAAAATTAATGTCCGTGAATTACATCCCTTTTTGACCACCTAAAGTGAGGATCCCTTTGCTTGTGATAACAATCATGAAGTAAAATACAGATACAGCGAAAACAACTCGTATCATTACCGAGTGCTAAATTTCTGGCTCAAGATATCACTAATATCAATAAGTGGGCATTGTGACAATAATTTACTTCAGTTTATCCCAATACTGTGCTGGCGCTTTATTCATATGAATCACAGGTCTAGTAGTGTACATGTTTTGAATCGCTTACTGCATATATGTCCCATCTACATATGGCAGGTGAAAAAGGTAAGTTTGTTGCACTCCATTTATACATTCCAAATTAATCAAACCGGTTCTGTGACTGAACTTTTGTGGAAATTTTTCATTATGGCTGTGTGCCAACACAGACATATTGTTTTTCTAGGAATTCTTTCTTTATTTTTTTCTTTTTTTCTTTCTTTCTTTCCTTATAGGCAAATTTGTCCGACTTTTAATTTGAAAAGTAAGATTAATGTTATGTGAAGTACCAAAGGATAAAAGTTGTAGCATTTATTATTTACAACTTTTGAAGGCACACAGGCAGATTTGCTTTGAAGCAAATCTTCTTTTCTAGTTTTGTCCGGTATTCTTTGTACCACTCACTGCACGCGTTCCATCTATATGACAGATTTCGTTTGTGACATTCCAACAGGAGAGCTCGCAATCGTCGATTTTATGTATATTTTGGCTGAATACACAACCTATTACACATTTTATTGCGGGGCTAGAGATGTGTATTCCCATAAGATTCTATGGTAAAGTAACATTTAATACATTGAATAGTTTTGCTACAAAAGTTGTTAAATTTACGAGAATATTTTAACAATAAACAGCCACTTACCACACGAAATTTAGTGTTTCTGGGTAGAGCGGCTTCAAAGATACATAGGTGCAAATTGTAATGAAAATGCAAATACTGTCCCGCATGCCTGCAGAGCCCTCTACGGAGATCCCACATGAACGAGTGAATCTTTACAATACCCATTTATTCAATCTGGTGGGATGATAATCTTTGTGTTGTACGGAAACACAGGTTTGGGGTTTCAATTTGTACACAACTGATCAAACTATATTTTGTCACTGTTGCTGTGATCATGATCATGTTATAGTTGTGCACACACTTGTTACAAACAGTCACTGTGAGAAAATAATTTATCTTTTGCATATTGCATCAGGTACATGACAGATGAATATTGTATGTGTCTCTGTTGTTTTAATTTCATGAAAATTGAAATCCGTTATCACTATTTATGGAGCCTATATTTTGACAGCTACAGCTGATTCCCATGTCACAAAAAAGTTTGGTGTTATTATGTACATTATTGACATCATTTCTGGACATTGACAGATTAGTAGACCTGTTAGCATGCTTTAGTGGTGACAAAATGTAATAAAATTATTATTTTTAATACTTTTTAGTGTTCAATATACAGTGGTTCCCTCTTTAAACGACCACAATTGTTAAGTCTTTCTTCGGTACTTTTTATGTTATTTATACCTCCTTTGAGAGACCACCTGCTTTATGTGGCCGCCTTTTGGGTGGCACTAGGGGTGGTCTCCCAAAGGAGGGACCAATGGACTTGAAAGATAAACATACTGCTGTGTTTCTTGGTGTTTAAGATATTCTAATTTTCAAAATATAAAAATTTACACTAGTATTCAACATAATTTTTCAAAGATCAAAGTGTGAATATTTACCAGAAACTTGTAAAGTACAAATGTTTCACTAAGTAATAAAAGTGTATAATCCCTCCATTTTAGCAGTGTACATTCTATGCATAACAGAAATGCCCGAGTCTTAGGGGCGGGGATAGGATATCTGAGGGAAAGGTGTTTTTACCTCCTCCCCCCCCCCCCCCCAGGGGGAAGAAAATGCAAGCGATGAGTGTGGAGGGATATATCCAGGACCAGCGGCCCGCCGCATTTGTGTGAGAGTGTGTTGTAGACCCTTTGCCTGGGCTCTGGTCCTCGAAAACATGGCAGCACAAGCTGATGATGATTACCATGGTTTCCTCCGCTTCACCTCCTTCTCTCTCTCTCTCTCTCTCTCTCTCTCTCTCTCTCTCTCTCTCTGTCTCCCTCTCTCTCTCTCTCTCTCTCTCTTTCTTTTCGAGGCTACCTGTGTCACACAGGACCGCTGCAAAAAAGCGGAGAGCCAAAGAGTATTATTAATAAGTCCTCTCTAAATATGTGCCGTGTAAACGAATCCTATATGCAGAACTTGTGTCAACTAACCTCAGAGTCATTCTGTGTATACTGTGAACTTCGTTTGAATGAGACAAAATAACAAAGAAGTTTGCCAATGTTTTATTAGTGACATACCGTGATAATTTTATTTTTATTTTTAATTTTAAATACAGAATAGAGACATCAAAAGAACGTGAAAAATCTTTGTTTTATTTCCCGAGTATTTATATTGAGTCCATGTTAAACTACAATGCTCTGCGTCAAACCTGAAAGTCAACTAAAAGTGTGTGTGTGTGTGTGTGTGTGTGTGTGTGTGTGTGTGTGTGTGTGTGTGAAAACACATGTATTTTACATTACAAAATAGTTAACTTCGCATGTAAAGAATAGTACATGGGAGTGTGTTTATATGGATAAAAGTTTTTTAATTTTTAAACATGCTCAACTGGGAGGTCTGTTTGGAAACCATTTTGGCTTTGTCACTTTTTGACAGCAAATGCGGTAGTACTGTTATATTTCAATTTAAAATCTGCAGTTTAGATTCATGAATCTGTCTGTCTTCTGAAACTATTGTTAACTTTCATCCCTGGATAGGTCCAAACAATGGAAAAGGACATTTATGCTTGCTTGGTTGCTGTGCATAGGCACTGGGATAAATTAGATCCTCATGAGCATGTACCCCATCCGTGATTATCTCTCACCACATGGTGCTTTGGGTCCCATTGGGGATCAGGAGTTATTAAATTGGTGCACTGGAGAGGGGAAAGGGAGCTGTTTTCTCTCTAGGAGGCTAAGACCATAGCAAAGGCATGGGTCCTCATTAAAAATGCTACAAAGTATACATTTTCAGAAGGCTAACAAACTGAAGATTCCGTGTTTTTTACTTCCAACGATATGCGGGGTTTTGTGATCATACAACAATAACGCAAAATTGCCTTCTCAATTTCACAAAAAAGTCAAACATACTGTTTTTATTCATGACTCGGTTTGAAACATCATTTTGATAATATTATGCTTATCTGAAATGGGTCTCGTGTTTTGTTTTTGAGTCGTTCCTGAATTACAACCCTTTGAAAGTGAGTAGATGGCAGTCCACTCAAACATCAAAAGTCTTAGTTTTTGAATAACTTTCCCAACAAACCTACTGGAAATAATAAGGATAATACTACAAAACTGAGACTTTTTTTAACATTATAAGAATGGGGCTGCATTAGTTCCAAGTCTCTATGAGCAACACTAAAAAAGTAGCTATGATTCAAAGTCTTGTGTGGTCTGCGTGTTGATGTCGAGAAAAGGACCTTCAGAAGAAATGGCTCCTCCAATAGACTTGCACGATCGACGAGCCTTTGTGTCATGTGACACCAACACGCAGCTAATCCAGAGCGTCCCTTCCAGCTCAGTATTAATGACAATTCTGACTGGTTGAAAAGTTTCAAACTTCAAAGATGTCCATGTTTTTTTTTCTCGAGATTTCTTGGCCAAAGATGACGTACCTCGACCGTTTTTCTGCCTGTAACACTTGTGTTCGGGGGAAGCTTCCCCATAGCGCCCTTAGTGGTTGAAAGTTGATCGGCCGCTCGTCAATAAATGGGGCGCAAAATTTCAACTTCTACTCGGGGGCTATTGACCATTGCGCATGTCATGAATCTAAAACAAAAGTCGGCGCAATTTGAATTATGCTAAGTAGCACCATTAGAAATTTTGAATCTTGAATAACTTCAAAGATATAATAGATAGAGAGGCCATTCCAACTTCCACTCCTATAGCTATGGACTAGTACGCATCTGATCATACCAATAAGCTTTGAAGACACGCACACACACTGATTTGCTATGCAGAAAATCATCTTTTCTAGTTTAGTTATAGACTTTTCAAAAACATGAAAAAATATCCCATTCCCAGTATTTTAAATTGCGTTACGATGTAACCTGATGTTGTTTTCAGTCTAATAAATGAATAGAAGGTTCACTACATGTATTTTTTTTCCATTGCATTCCAACACAAAAGCAAATTCCCATAAATCAATTTTATAAATTCTTACACACACAAACAAAACATTTGTAAACAAAGCAATTCTTAAAAGTCAAATTTGGATGTCTTCTTTTCAATTTGTGTAGATTAATTTGTCTCAGATTTTATTTACAAATTTAAAAATGTGCAAGTTCATGCATATACGTAATTTGTTTGGTAAATTTAGGGTTACAGAGTTTTTTAACCATGTACCAACGGCCAGGCCTTAAAACGTTGGCAAAATTTCCATATCCTTAGGACCGCCACCCGTTGTTGCTTACATGCTGCCGATACAGTTTGATGCGGTATGTAAAAACGGGTGGGGGGGGGGGGGGTCAAAAGGCTGCCCCTTTCTATCAACATTCGGCCAGTGCATACTAGTGTGTACTTAAATTTGTCAATTTTCAAAAACCAAAGCGTACTCATATGTATTTTTGCTTCTTGTCTTCCATCTTTGCCGCGAGAACCAAAACGTATCAATACGCTTTACTCTATTTTCTTTGTTGCTTTAGAAGCAATTAGTGGTCCAACCATTAAGGTCCAAAACGTGTTTAATTGTTCAAAGCCAAAACGTACCTATATGTATTTTCTTTGTTAATTTTTAAGCAGTAGTGGTCGGCTCAATATGGTCCAAAACGTGTTGAATTTTCAGAAGCCAAAACGTACCTTTTCCCCTGAACTGATGGTGACCTGGCGCCAAACCGTTCCAAAACGTAATAATTTATCTAATTAAATTGAATCAGATCAGCTAATAAGGTCAGATTATTTACAAAATTCCGGCGTTTGAAGGGTAGTTGAGGAAAAGAAAATTCCGGCTGTAGAGTCCGCACTTCTACATACCACATCATCCTGTTTTGGAGGCATGTTTGCCAAAAGGGTCAACGTATAGATCCCCAGTTTTACTATAAGCCATAATACTGATCATCCCGGTTCCGACGCTGAAAGGATATCAATTGGAATATATGATGGACAGGTGCAAAAGCGGATGATAGAGTTTAGAGTATTTACCTCACCTTTCAAAAGGTAGAAAAAAAGTTACCGTAAATGCCTGGAACTGTAAAGAAAAAAAAGTGATTTGACTAGCCCATCAGTATCCATTTTGATTTGTGTGTGTGCGCGTGCGCGTGCGAGCATGGAGAGTTTACATTTCACTCATACCAAAAGAGTGCTCTTTACTCTGTTTACATTAATTATATACAAAAAAATCAGTAAAAAATACAGTTAGTGCACTAAAGTAAATGTGTAATATGAACTTAAAATAGGTTACAAATCATATGGTCCCCTGCATAATTAGACATAGCGCATTCATTTCACATAACTTGCATTTCTTGTCATAGTGGGGCTAACCATCCTGCGCGAGGCGCCCAATAAGGACTTCGGTTTCTCGCGCAGGAGCACTTCGGTCTTTCGCTCATGAAGGTTAACAGATTGAAGTCTCATTTTTACGAAAATCATGAGGTTGAAAAATATGAATATATATCAAATAATTATTGATTTAAAATATTCACAAATTTTAACTTAGCCTATGAAAAGGTACGGTGCGTACAGATTCTGCAAAAGGAAGATTTTTTTATTCAAACTTTGAGTGATATCCTTACAATTTCATAATGAGTCGCATCAATTTCATATCTGCATACAATTTAGTTAGGATATATGGTAAATAGCGCCCCCTAGTGGCCATTTGGATTCTTCTATGTCACAATATGATTTTTGATGAATTCAAGGTTTTGATATTCTAGAAACTGTGTGGAATGGAAAAAATACATTCTTTTCAAGGAAGAATCACTCAACTTCTTTCACAAGCCGCTGCTTATTTTTCATTACAGATTCTTTTGACCTCGAATTCCTTAGTGACCTTGACTTTAATATTCAAGGACATAGAATCATAATTATGCCTCAATTGTCTAGGCTTATCATGATAGCTAACCATCACGTACATGAAAGTGCGTGTGATTAAACCACGTAAACAATGATTGCTGTCTATCTGCAACAAATTTCATAGATGAACTTGACTTAGGCCAACAACCTTGACCTTGACCTTTCAGGTCACAAATGACCTTGACCCCTTGTGGCTGATACCATATAGGACCTTGACATTTGACGGTCATATCACACAATCATATCATTGTCATATTTATGCATATAATCACCAATATTGTGTTTAATCATTTGAACCTTGACCGTAGCTCTCGCCATATTGCATTTTATCACTGTAACGAGGTGAAAATAATGGTTGACAACGGCATATCTTCCAAACGAACATCCGATTTTTTGGCAACAGGCAGAAATGAAAAGAGTAGATTCTGCACTATAATATTCCGTCCAAAAAAACTTTGTACGAGGGGGAGTGAAACCAAATCGAAAAATAACGCCTAGCTCAAATTCAGCTGAAGGACTACCGATAGGAAACAAAGGACAGAGACTGCCGATATACTAGCAGCTCACTTGCTGGGTATAATTTGTTTTGTGTGAAGCCTGGTCAGAACTTATACTTTCTTAGATGCAGCTTAGAGGGTTAAACGATACCAGCAAGAAACTACGCCGTCAGAACAGCTGCTACAGAGAGTCTTAGCTTTCCCAAAAACCCACTCTTTCCGTCAATACTTCCGAAATTTGAATGTTGCACATAGAAGTTTAATGTCTTTTGCATATTGTACGCAAATATTGCGAAAAGGGGATTTTTTGACATACCAGCGAACCATACTCATTTTATATTGCGGGGCTCAGTGGCCCAGCGGTTAAACACTAGTCTGCAACCACTGCGACACTTGTTCGGTCCCCGCTGACGGCAATTATTTTTCGTCCCGGGAAAAAGCTACTTTCCGTTGCGTGAAGTCCGATTCCTCCGAGAGTCGGAAGTGCGTGTCGATTTGGGGTTCAAGGTCGCATGTAACAAGGGTCCCTAACACCTGCTGTGCTCTGTAGTTTTCCTCCTACAATAAAGTTCGGGATAACTGGGCTGCCTAGTGGACCCTGAAATACTGTATAAAGAAGTTTATTCTAATCATGATTAATTTCATGCTGATTTAGAACTGTAATATTCATTAGGGGTCAGCCACTTTTATCAACATTTTTACATTGGTACATAGAGTCAGCGGGGGGGGGGGGGGGGGAGGGGGGTGTCAAGATCGATGTATGATTTTAGCTTATTTTGAAAATGTTGATCTATATTTAGCCAAAAATCAAGATTTTTAGAGTATTTTTTGCGGGCAGGGGGGTTACAAGAAAGAGTACTTTGTGTGCGCTTTTGAAGATGTTGATAATTTAGCTGACCCCTTAGGTATTTCCTTTGTGTTCGGAATCACCTGATTTCAAGTGTTATTTATGCTGTGACTCTGTAGACTTGCCTGCCCAGCACACTCTCATTCTCAGGCCATTTTTTTCTGGCTGTCCACTGTCCATCACACAAATAGCGAAATGTGCGACCCAGTGAAGCGACAGTGTGGAGATCATCTAAACAGGAGGGCGCTTGTATAAATGTTCCACGCGTCATCCAGTTTCTTGACCACACGTTTCTTTACAAAATTATAAAACTTGAAAGAACACATATATTACATCTTCCCCGTTCTTTTCATGAGCCTTGTATTGTCTGGTACATTCTGGCTGTCCACTGTTTGCTGTGGCGTCACTAGTCACAGAACGTTATCCTGACAAGTTAAGTGACAGACCTCTGCATTTTTATCCGTGGGACCCACAAGAAAATGCTTCTCCCACCCACCATCCACCCTCACCCCCACCCCCATCCCCATCCCCACCCCACCCCCATCCCCATCCCCATCCCCATCCCCACCCCACCCCCGCAAACTAACCGAAAGAACCAAAAATGTCGAGTTCGTTATTTTAGTATAGCGAAATACGCATACTTATGGATTGCTGTATCCATTTTGGCGCGTGCACCAGTGGCCCTTTTTTTGTGACGCCTATGCTAGGCTATGGCAAATAAACGTCATGCAATGTGGCTGACCCCACCCTCTGCTACGGACATGAATGGTGGCATAGTGACCTTGCTTTGGATCGCAATGTGAAAATATTCAAGAGAGAATCCAGAAAAGTGTGAATCAAATTACGGTCTTTGCTTTAAACCACTCATTATGAAAAATATCCTGCTGATGCGGTTTTTTTTTTTGGGGGGGGGAGGAATTATTAGGTGGGCGCACAAAAATGTCACACCTCGTGACGGGGGTGATCATAAACTGAATTGCCATTGTATTTATGTGGAGGGGAGTACGTGTACAGCCATTAAAGCTGAACAACACAAGAAGTTGACATTTACATTTTGCGTTAACTTACAATGTAAATTATAATGGCACAAAAATGTTGCTACCTGCCACACAATGTGAACTTGATGCAAAGTGTAAACGTGTACATTTTGCGTCCACCCAAAATGTAATCATAAAACGATTCTTTCAACCGATCTTCAGTTGCCACGAAATGTAGACTGGCGCCAAATGCTAAAAGAAGCCCAAGATGCGTAGCTTTGAGCCTACTGCGCCTGACATTTTCTTGTTTTCTCTCATGCAAGCTCAAAGCCATATAATTATGTCTGGGTGCCAACCCAGACATTTTGTTTTCCCAAGAATTCTTTCTTTCTTTCCTTCTTTCTGTCTTCTTTACGACCATATTTGTCCGGAGTATTTCTCGGACCCTACTTTTCCAAAACCACCAAACTTCCATGGTGACGGACCTACCAGTGAAATTAGGCACCTGACTTGGAATAGTCATGATGTTTAAAATTAACATTATGCAAACTAGGGGCACTTAAAATTTTAAAAGCTGCATATCTTCCAAACTATTGCAGATAGACACAAAGTTCCAACATACAGTTGTAGGTTTGAGGCATCTGTCAATGAACAGTGAACAAATGCTCTAGAAGTGCAACTAAATGTGGCAAGTTTGTAGCTTTTTTGCCATGTTAATTATCTTAATATTCTCTTGTGGAAGGGGAAAAAGGGGGCACAATGTGTTAAATATAAAATTATTTGTTACATTGACACAAAATAATTTAGGTTGTAATCGTGAATTATATATGATGTCAAGTCAGATTCACATGTTGAAGTATTTAACGGAACAATCATCACTCACTACTTTTTGTGTAAAAAAGCTCATAATCACCATGCAAACCCTGTGAAGGGAAATGCATCTTTGGATCAAGTGAGGCTACAAAATTTTATGTTAGCATCAACGTAAATGTCTACATTTTGCTTTCTTTATATCGTAAGCCTCTACAGGGGTCATGAAAAAAAAGGGGCTGAAAATGTGTCATATATATATATATATATATATATAAGTATATATATATAATATATAGATATATATATATATATATATATATATATATATATATATATATATATATATATATATATATATATATATACACTTTTATCCCACCCCGGCCCTCTCCCTTGTAAACCAGAAGGGCGCGGGGCAGGGCGACACCTCCCCCAGCGCATGGTTTGGCTTCTTTAATGGCAGTTGCACGGTTGGAGACGCGAAAGCGTGTGCACATCGAAGGGGTGCAGATTTGTTCCGTGCACCAGGGTTACCAAAACAGTTCACTCTGGTCCCACCACCCTAATTCCGAGCTCCTGCATAAGACAGTAGATCTTGCAATTTTTGGAAAGTTACTCCTGTTTACTCAGCCCAAGTGTCCATCTTCGCTCAAGAGTTGGCATCAAAATAAACACGAGCTAGATAAACCGCGTTTTATGATACTTTGGCTATATTTAACGGATCACTCGTTGAACACACTCGCCCAAACATAATGTAAACCCTGCGGTTGGCCACCACATGAGGTTTTGAAGTGGTCGAAAGTCTGAAAAATGCTGACAGTTCAAAAGCTACAATTGATTGTGTATTATGTCTGGGACAGTGCATTTTCTTAAAACTCTTCATGAATAGCGATGCCAATGAGCATGGTCCCAGCTCCGACACCGTCACTGCGCTCATGTACTTTCATTCCTCAACTGAGGTTGCCATATCAGGGTGGCAGTAACCGCGGTATCTCCTGGCTCTTGCTTCAATATATGTCGTCTATTCTCGCGTCTATTACAACACTAGCGGCCCAATGTAAGCCTACTTTTGCGACCAAGTGTACATATTAAGTGGCTACAAACATGTTTGATGGGATGAGTGAGCAAATTTATGTGCCACTTCGATCCCCACTACCATGCCAAAAAGAAAACTTTGCAACTTACCGAGAAAAATGTTCACTCTTTGTCCATTAATTAATCAGCCTTTAAACAAGACTGCCCAGTTGCTACGGACGACGCTCGAAATACAGACGCTGTTAAACGCCAAGCGTTATCCGTGTTGGCCCACAAACAATTTTCTGGAAAGCTGGGGCCTGGAGGTCAGAGTTCACTGCTACAGATAGGGCGTTATTCGATACAGCCATGAGATCGGTTACTCAAGTTGCAGGCCTGGGCCATTCCACGAATTTTCCCTCCCGGGAAACCAGAAGACATTACTTAGCGTATGTCAAATATAAGAATTGTTTGATAACCTCAATATTGACACCTCCCCATCCCCCCCAAAAATAAATAATAATAATAATAATACTGATAATAATAATAATAATAATAATAATAATAATGATGATGATGATGATGATGATGATGATGATGATGATGATGATGATGATGATGATGATGATGATAATAATAATAATAATAATAATAATAATAATAATAAATGATGTTAAAAACTGTGCACATATACAATGTTGGAACGAATGCCATGCCTTATTACTTACTTAATATGGGGTTTTGATAATAACATAAAATTAATGAATGGCCGAACCAATTACATACAGAGGGTTCGTACAGGGAAACCCGTGTTCCCTAATTGTGAAATAAAATATATTTAAAACAATTATATATAGGTTAATCACCAATGAATGCCTCATAATTTTTGCACGATATGAAGTTGTTTCCAGGGGATTATCCATTTTAAAATTAAGTGAAAATATTACGGAAGCTTACAAAGAGAAATAATTAACCCGTTCCTGGTCAGAGTAAGACTGAGTCGAAAGCTTTCCTTGGTTTAAACATATTTTTTATTTCGAAAAACAATTGGCCAACAGACACATTGCCTACATGAAGGCCTCGTATACAAGGAATGACGATACAGACATGGTAGGGTTGAGCTGCTGGATAACTGATATAGTTGGTACATATCACATTACGAATAGAGAGGAGAAGAGGAATGAAACTAGAAAAGAAGATTTGCTTCAAAGAAAATATGTCAGTGTGCCTTCGAAAGTTGTAAATATTAATTGCTATAACTTTTATCTTTTGGTACTTCACATTACATTAAGCTTATGGCTGGGTGCAAATTTCAAAGTCCAAATGACCTTGACCTTCGATCTTTACAGGTCACATGTAAATTGCAGTGTTATAATAACCACAATTTAAGCCCAACATGAACCAAATCGGATGAAAATTGACCAAGTTATGGCAAGATGAAACTTTCAAAGGGCCAAATGATCTTTAACTTTGCACTTTCGAGGTTACATGTTTTTACAATAATGTGCAGTGTTGCAATACCTACTATTTGAGTCCAAAATGATTAGAATTTTAGAGGTCACATGTAAGTTTAAAAAATGTGCAGTGTTACAATAGCTGCAATTTGAGCCTAACATGATCAAAATTGGATAAGGATCCAAAAGTTATGGCTAGAAAAAAGCCACCATCAAAATGGCCTTTGACCTTGAAATGACGTTGGACCTTGAGATGACCTCTACCTGAAGTGAACCTTGACCTTAAAATTGACTTTTGACCTTGACATGACCTTTGACCGTGACAGGACCTTGACATTTGAGATGACCTTTACCTTGCTATCATCGAACTCCAATACATTCGGAACCACATCTACTATAGTGCATAAGATATTGAAGATTTGAAACTTTAGTTAGTCCTCATTTGCATAGTTTTGAAAAGCATGACTTCTCATTATAAAAAGGCGAGACTTAATCTATAGAAGTATAATTGTGCCAAGTTTGGAGTTTGTACGTATTATACTTTTCAAATGAAATGTCGGATAAACTTGCCTGGAAAGAAAGAAAGAAAGAAAGAAAGAAAGAAAGAAAGAAAGAAAGAAAGAAAGAAAGAAAGAAAGAAAGAAACAAAGAAAGAAAGAAAAAATTCCTAGAAAAACAAAATGTCTGTGCTGGCACACAGACATAAAAAGAGAAGACTATTGGGCGAGTACACGTGCTCTAAGTATAATTTGCCACACCTTAGTCTGGCGATGTAATATTAAATCAGCCAGTTGTGCAAGGTGCAGGTAATTAACTGGTCTTGGAATCTTTCAGTCGATTTGATATAACAGTGAACTAATCGATAAATCCCGTTATTGACACTTTTGTTTTGCCAGTTATTCCACATGGCAGGGTTTTCAGATTAAACGGTGCAGGGGGGGGGGGGTAATTTCATATTGCAGTTTGTCCCTTTGTGCATATTTGCTACATTGGAAAAAGTAATGGAAACTAGAAAAGATGATTTGCTGTATAGCAAATCAGTGTGTGTGTGTGTCTTCAAAGCATATTGGTGTGGCAAAGTACAACTATTCCATTACACAGGAGTACAAGTTGGAATGGCATCTCTATCTATTATAGCTTTGAAGTTATTCAAGATATAAAATTTCTTATTTAGCATAATTTAAATTGCTACAACTTTTTGTTTTAATTCATTAGCTGCGCAATGGTCAACAACCCACTAGTAGAAGTTGATCACATGTAGATTGCGCAGTGTTACAATACCCAAAATTAAAACCCAACATGAACCAAATCGGATGAAAATTGACCAAGTTATGGCAAGGTAAAACTTTCAAAGGGCCAAATGACCTTGACCTTTGCCCTTTCGAGGTTACATATTCTTATAAAAATGTGCAGTGTTGCAATACCTACAATTTGAGTCCAACTTGATTAGAATTGGATGGAAATTGGCCAAGTTATGACTGGATGAAACTTTCAAAGGTCAAAATGACCTTGACTTTTGACCTTTAAAGGTGACATGTAAAATTCAAAATGTGTAGTGTTACCATAGCTACCATTTGAGTCCAACATGATCAAAATTGGATAAAAATTGACCAAGTTATGGCCAGAAGAAAGTTGCCATGGAAAGTGGCCTTTGACCTTGAAATGACCTTTGACCTTGAGATGACCTCTACCTGAAGCGAACTTTGACCTCAAAAATGACATTTTGGCTTAAAATTGAACTTTGACCTTGACATGACCTTTGACCTTGACATGACCTTGACATTTGAGATGACCTTTGCCTTGCTATGATCAAACTCCTATACACTCGGAACCACATCTACTACAATATATAAAATATTGAAGATTTAAAACTTTAATTAGCCCTCATTTGCATTATGAAAAGCATGACCTCTCATTATAAAAAGGCCAGACTTTATCCATAGAAGTATAATTGTGCCAAATTTGGAGTTTCTACATGTAATACTTTTCGAATGAAATGTCGGACAAATTTGCCGGTAAAGAAAGAAAGAAAGAAAGAAAGAAAGAACTAGAAAAGATGATTTGCTGCATAGCAAATCAGTGTGTGTGTCTTCAAAGCATATTGGTATGGCAATGTACAACTATTCCATAACACAGGAGTAGAAGTTGGAATGGCATCTCTTTTTATTACAGCTTTGAAGTTATTCAAGATTTAAAACTTCTAATGCTGCTATTTAGCATAATTCAAATTGCTACAACTTTTGTTTTAGATTCATTACATGCGCAATGGTCAGGAACCCCCTAGTAGAAGTTAAACTGACATGAACATGAACCAAATTGGATGAAAATTTACAAAGTTATGGCAAAATGAAACTTTCAAAGGGCCAAATGACCTTGACCTTTGCCCTTTCGAGGTCACGTGTTATCATAAAAATGTGCAGTGTTGCAATACCTACAATTTGAGACTAACATGATTAGAATTGGATGGAAAATAGCCAAGTTGTGACTGGATGAAACTTTCAAAGGTTCAAATGACCTTGACCTTTGACCTTTAGAGGTCACACATAAATTTCAAAATATGCAGGGTTACAATAGTTACAATTTGAGCCCAACTTGATCAAAATTAGATAAAAATTGACCAAGTTATGGCTAGAAGAAGGCCACCAAGGAAAGTGGCCTTTAACCTTGAAATGACCTTTGACCTTGAGATGACCTCTACCTGAAGTGAACCTTGACCTCAAAAATGACATTTTGGCTTAAAATTGACATTTGACCTTGACATGACCTTTGACCTTGACATGACCTTGACATTTGAGATGACCTTTTCCTTGCTATGATCGAACTCCTATACACTCGGAACCACATCTACTATAGTATATAAGATATTGAAGATTTAAAACTTTAATTAGCCCTCATTTGCATAATTTTCAAAAGCATGACCTCTCATTATAAAAAGGCCAGACTTTATCCATAGAAGTATAATTGTGCAAAGTTTGGAGTTTCTACATGTAATACTTTTCAAATGAAATGTCGGACAAATTTGCCGGTAAAGAAAGAAAGAAAGAAAGAAAGAAAGAAAGAAAGAAAGAAAGAAAGAAAGAAAGAAAGAAAGAAAGAAAGAAAGAAAGAAGAAAGACAGAAATAAAGAATTCCTAGAAAAACAGAAAAGTGTGCGTTGACACACACAATTTAACTAGGAAAGATGAGTTGCTGCATAGCAAATCAGTGTGTGTGTCTTCAAAGCATATTGGTATGGCAATGTACAACTATTCCATAAAACAGGAGTAGAAGTTGGAATGGCATCTCTATCTATTATAGCTTTGAAGTTATTCAAGATTTAAAATTTCTTAGGGTGCTTTTTTACATAATTTAAATTGCTACAACTTTTATCTTTAATTCATTAGGTGATTAGATGCCAATGGTCAACAACCCCCTAGTAGAAGTTGGAATGACATCTCTAATATACTGTTGAAGATATTCAGGATTGAAAATTTCAAATTCAGTCAGAAAGAAAGAAAGAAAGAAAGAAAGACAGACAGACAGACAGACAGACAGACAGAAAGAAAGAAAGAAAGAAAGAAAGAAAGAAAGAAAGAAAGAAAGAAAGAAAGAAAGAAAGAAAGAAAGAAAAGTGTGTGTTGACACACACACACTTTAATGATAGAATGCATGAGCAGGGATCTTGAGCATTTCCTGGACTGTGTAATTGTATATAAATAATATAGCCCAAAATGTTTTCTTTAAGAGCCACTGAACTGACTGGTGTCCAAAAAGAAAACATTAACTTATAATTAAATTACCAAACAAACATTGCCATTCAATCAATGCAGCCAATGTTTATATGACAAAATTAACTCATTCAGTGATAAACCTAAAGGATATGCTCTTTGCTAATTCTTTCAAATTTGCATTGCTAATACAATGTGTGAAACAAATGAAAAAGGTCAGAATATCACAAATCATGAACATATATTATATTCTATCATGATTGTCAGAAATTTTAAATCAGAACCCCCTCATTTAAAAGACAAGAATACTCAGTATATCCCTTTGATACAAATTTTACTGACAGTAAATAAAGACTTCTGTCCTGAATGAGTCAAGGCATGGCGCATTTTCAAAGGGTCATTTTGATGTCACATCTTGTAAAATATATACCAGGATTATGGTTTGTTTGCAGTTTAATTGAGATGTTACACCCCTGTAAAAATGTCCCACAGGTCTTACGATGTTGATAAAGGCTGTGGATTATGAGTGAAATCTATTGGGGGTAATAAAATACACATAAACTTCAGGAGGAAAGGATAGGGTTTATTTTGATGTGGTTACACTTGCCGGGACTTTGGAATACGCTGGCCATTTGATACCAATCATTCACTGTCACTGGTCATGTGTGTTTGGTGGGGGTGGCAGACACATATCAGAGCCAGCTCCACAGCTATATAACATATTGAAGATTTAAAACTTTAATTAGCCCTCATTTGCATAATTTTGAAAAGCATGACCTCTCATTATAAAAAGGCCAGACTTTATCTATCGAAGTATAATTGAGCCAAGTTTGGAGTTTCTACGTGTTAAACTTTTCAAATGAAATGTCGGACAAATTTGCCTGTAAAGAAAGAAAGAAAGAAAGAAAGAGGAAAGAAAGAAAGAAGAAAGAAAGATAGACAGGAAGAAACTAGAAAAGATGATTTGCTGCATAGCAAATCAGTGTGTGTGTCTTCAAAGCATATTGGTATGGCAATGTACAACTATTCCATAACACAAGAGTAGAAGTTGGAATGGCATCTCTATCTATTACAGCTTTGAAGTTATTTAAGATTTAAAATCTCTAATGGTGCTATTTGGCATAATTCAGATTGCTACAACTTTTGTTTTAGATTCATTACATGCGCAATGGTCAGGAACCCCCTAGTAGAAGTTAAACTGACATGAACATGAACCAAATCGGATGAAAATTTACAAAGTTATGGCAAGATGAAACTTTCAAAGTGCCAAATGACCTAGACCTTTGCCCTTTCAAGGTCATGTGTTCTTATAAAAATGTGCAGTGTTGCAATACCTACAATTTGAGACTAACATGATTAGAATTGGATGGAAAATAGCCAAGTTGTGACTGGATGAAACTTTCAAAGGTTCAAATGACCTTGACCTTTGACCTTTAGAGGTCACACATAAATTTCAAAATATGCAGGGTTACAATAGTTACAATTTGAGCCCAACTTGATCAAAATTAGATAAAAATTGACCAAGTTATGGCTAGAAGAAGGCCACCAAGGAAAGTGGCCTTTGACCTTGAAATGACCTTTGACCTTGAAATGACCTCTACCTGAAGTGAACCTTGACCTCAAAAATGACATTTTGGCTTAAAATTGACATTTGACCTTGACATGACCTTGACATTTGAGATGACCTTTTCCTTGCTATGATCGAACTCCTATACACTCGGAACCACATCTACTATAGTATATAAGATATTGAAGATTTAAAACTTTAATTAGCCCTCATTTGCATAATTTTCAAAAGCATGACCTCTCATTATAAAAAGGCCAGACTTTATCCATAGAAGTATAATTGTGCAAAGTTTGGAGTTTCTACATGTAATACTTTTCAAATGAAATGTCGGACAAATTTGCCGGTAAAGAAAGAAAGAAAGAAAGAAAGAAAGAAAGAAAGAAAGAAAGAAAGAAAGAAAGAAAGAAAGAAAGAAAGAAAGAAAGAAAGAAGAAAGACAGAAATAAAGAATTCCTAGAAAAACAGAAAAGTGTGCGTTGACACACACAATTTAACTAGGAAAGATGAGTTGCTGCATAGCAAATCAGTGTGTGTGTCTTCAAAGCATATTGGTATGGCAATGTACAACTATTCCATAAAACAGGAGTAGAAGTTGGAATGGCATCTCTATCTATTATAGCTTTGAAGTTATTCAAGATTTAAAATTTCTTAGGGTGCTTTTTTACATAATTTAAATTGCTACAACTTTTATCTTTAATTCATTAGGTGATTAGATGCCAATGGTCAACAACCCCCTAGTAGAAGTTGGAATGACATCTCTAATATACTGTTGAAGATATTCAGGATTGAAAATTTCAAATTCAGTCAGAAAGAAAGAAAGAAAGAAAGAAAGACAGACAGACAGACAGACAGACAGACAGAAAGAAAGAAAGAAAGAAAGAAAGAAAGAAAGAAAGAAAGAAAGAAAGAAAGAAAGAAAGAAAGAAAGAAAAGTGTGTGTTGACACACACACACTTTAATGATAGAATGCATGAGCAGGGATCTTGAGCATTTCCTGGACTGTGTAATTGTATATAAATAATATAGCCCAAAATGTTTTCTTTAAGAGCCACTGAACTGACTGGTGTCCAAAAAGAAAACATTAACTTATAATTAAATTACCAAACAAACATTGCCATTCAATCAATGCAGCCAATGTTTATATGACAAAATTAACTCATTCAGTGATAAACCTAAAGGATATGCTCTTTGCTAATTCTTTCAAATTTGCATTGCTAATACAATGTGTGAAACAAATGAAAAAGGTCAGAATATCACAAATCATGAACATATATTATATTCTATCATGATTGTCAGAAATTTTAAATCAGAACCCCCTCATTTAAAAGACAAGAATACTCAGTATATCCCTTTGATACAAATTTTACTGACAGTAAATAAAGACTTCTGTCCTGAATGAGTCAAGGCATGGCGCATTTTCAAAGGGTCATTTTGATGTCACATCTTGTAAAATATATACCAGGATTATGGTTTGTTTGCAGTTTAATTGAGATGTTACACCCCTGTAAAAATGTCCCACAGGTCTTACGATGTTGATAAAGGCTGTGGATTATGAGTGAAATCTATTGGGGGTAATAAAATACACATAAACTTCAGGAGGAAAGGATAGGGTTTATTTTGATGTGGTTACACTTGCCGGGACTTTGGAATACGCTGGCCATTTGATACCAATCATTCACTGTCACTGGTCATGTGTGTTTGGTGGGGGTGGCAGACACATATCAGAGCCAGCTCCACAGCTATATAACATATTGAAGATTTAAAACTTTAATTAGCCCTCATTTGCATAATTTTGAAAAGCATGACCTCTCATTATAAAAAGGCCAGACTTTATCTATCGAAGTATAATTGAGCCAAGTTTGGAGTTTCTACGTGTTAAACTTTTCAAATGAAATGTCGGACAAATTTGCCTGTAAAGAAAGAAAGAAAGAAAGAAAGAGGAAAGAAAGAAAGAAGAAAGAAAGATAGACAGGAAGAAACTAGAAAAGATGATTTGCTGCATAGCAAATCAGTGTGTGTGTCTTCAAAGCATATTGGTATGGCAATGTACAACTATTCCATAACACAAGAGTAGAAGTTGGAATGGCATCTCTATCTATTACAGCTTTGAAGTTATTTAAGATTTAAAATCTCTAATGGTGCTATTTGGCATAATTCAGATTGCTACAACTTTTGTTTTAGATTCATTACATGCGCAATGGTCAGGAACCCCCTAGTAGAAGTTAAACTGACATGAACATGAACCAAATCGGATGAAAATTTACAAAGTTATGGCAAGATGAAACTTTCAAAGTGCCAAATGACCTAGACCTTTGCCCTTTCAAGGTCATGTGTTCTTATAAAAATGTGCAGTGTTGCAATACCTACAATTTGAGACTAACATGATTAGAATTGGATGGAAAATAGCCAAGTTGTGACTGGATGAAACTTTCAAAGGTTCAAATGACCTTGACCTTTGACCTTTAGAGGTCACACATAAATTTCAAAATATGCAGGGTTACAATAGTTACAATTTGAGCCCAACTTGATCAAAATTAGATAAAAATTGACCAAGTTATGGCTAGAAGAAGGCCACCAAGGAAAGTGGCCTTTGACCTTGAAATGACCTTTGACCTTGAAATGACCTCTACCTGAAGTGAACCTTGACCTCAAAAATGACATTTTGGCTTAAAATTGACATTTGACCTTGACATGACCTTTGACCTTGACATGACCTTTGACCTTGACATGACCTTGACATTTGAGATGACCTTTACCTTGCTATGATTGAACTCCTATACACTCGGGACCACATCTACTATAGTATATAAGATATTGAAGATTTAAAACATTAATTAGCCTTCATTTGCAAAATTTTGAAAAGCATGACCTCTCATTATAAAAAGGCGAGACTTTATCCATAGAAGTATAATTGTGCCAAGTTTGGAGTTTCTACATATGATACTTTTCAAATGAAATGTCGGACAAATTTGCCTGTAAAGAAAGAAAGAAAGAAAGAAAGAAAGAAAGAAGAAAGAAAGAAAGAAAGAAAGAAAGAAAGAAAGAAAGAAAGAAAGAAAGAAAGAAAGAAAGAATTCCTTGAAAAACAGAAAAGTGTGTGCTGACACACACACTTTAATTCCTAGAAAAACAGAAAAGTGTGTGCTGACACACACACTTTAAATAAAGAATTCCTAGAAAAACAGAAAAGTGTGTGTCGACACACACACTTTAACTAGAAAAGATGATTTGCTGCATAGCAAATCAGTGTGTGTGTCTTCAAAGCATATTGGTATGGCAATGTACAACTATTCCATAACACAGGAGTAGAAGTTGGAATGCCATCTCTATCTATTACAGCTTTGAAGTTATTCAAGATTTAAAATTTCTAATGGTGCTATTTAGCATAATTCAAATTGCTACAACTTTTGTTTTAGATTCATTACGTGCGCAATGGTCAGGAACCCCCTAGTAGAAGTTAAACTGACATGAAGATGAACCAAATCGGATGAAAATTTACAAAGTTATGGCAAGATGAAACTTTTAAAGGGCCAAATGACCTTGACCTTTGCCCTTTCAAGGTCACGCGTTCTTATAAAAATGTGCAGTGTTGCAATACCTACAATTTGAGACTAACATGATTAGAATTGGATAGAAAATAGCCAAGTTGTGATTGGATGAAACTTTCAAAGGTTCAAATGACCTTGACCTTTGACCTTTAGAGGTCACACATAAATTCTAAAATCTGCAGGGTTACAATAGCTACAATTTGAGCCCAACATGATTAAAATTAGATAAAAATTGACCAAGTTATGGCTAGAAGAAGGCCACCAAGGAAAGTGGCCTTTAACCTTGAAATGACCTTTGACCTTGAGATGACCTCTACCTGAAGTGAACATTGACCTCAAAAATGACATTTTGGCTTAAAAGTGACCTTTGACCTTGACATGACCTTTGACCTTGACATGACCTTGACATTTGAGATGACCTTTTCCTTGCTATGATCAAACTCCTATACACTCGGGACCACATCTCCTATAGTATATAAGATATTGAAGATTTAAAACTTTAATTAGCCCTCATTTGCACAATTTTCAAAAGCATGACCTCTCATTATAAAAAGGCCAGACTTTATCCATAGAAGTATAATTGTGCCAAGTTTGGAGTTTCTACATGTAATACTTTTCAAATGAAATGTCGGACAAATTTGCCGGTAAAGAAAGAAAGAAATGAAAAAAGAAGAAAGAAAGAAAGAAAGAAACTAGAAAGGAAGATTTGCTTTAAAGCAAATCTGTCTGTGTGCCTTCAAAAGCTGTAAATATTAAATGGTACAACTTTTGTGCTTAGGTACTTCACATTGCATTAGGCTTATGGCTGGATGATATTTCCAAGTTCAAATAACCTTGACCTTTTACCTTTAACCTTTATAGGTCACACGTAAATTGCAAACATGTACAGTGTTACAATACCCACAATTTAAGTCCAACATGATTAGAATTGGATGGAAATTGGCCGCGTTATGGCTGGGTGAAACTTTCAAAGGTCCAGATGACATTGACCTTTGACCTTTTGGGGTCACATGTAGTTTTCAAAATGTGCAGTGTTGCAATAGCTACAATTTGAACCAAACATGATCAAAATTGGATACAAATTGACCAAGTTATGGCTAGAAGAAAGCTGCCATCGAAAGTGGCCTTTGACCTTGAATGACCTTTGACCTTGAGATGACCTCTACCTGAAGTGAACCTTCATTTCAAAAATGACACCTTGGCCTAAAACTGACCTTTGACCTTGACATGACCCTGGCATTTGAGATGGCCTTTTCCTTGCTATGATCAAACTCCTATACACTCGGAAGCACATCTACTATAGTATATGAAATATTGATGATTTAAAACTTTAATTAGCCCTCATTTGCATAATTTTGAAAAGCATGACCTCTCAATACAAAAAGGCCAGACTTCATTTATAGAAGTATAATTTTGCCAAGGTTGGAGTTTCTATGTGTAATACTTTTTAAATAAAATGTCGGACAAACTTGTCTGGAAAGAAAGAAAGAAAGAAAGAAAGAAAGAAAGAAAGAAAGAAAGAAAGAAAGAAAGAAAAACAATATGTTTGTGTTGGCACACAGACATTAAGAAAGAAAGAAAGTGTGAAAGAAAGAAAGAAAAAGAAAGAAAGAAAGAAAGAAAAAGAATTCCTAGAAAAACAATATGTCTGTTGGCACACATCCATAAAAAAAGAAAAAAAGGAAAGAAAGAAAGACAACATTTTTGATAGTATGTATGATATATAAACTACCACAGACTGTGTCATCATTCTTTTCCATTTTCATTCTCATGACCCAAGTAGTCTTCTAAGCATGATACAACTTGTAGACGTCAGTCTATTCATACTTGTGCATGCTGTGTTTACATTGAACACTGACCTGGCTACCCGTGGCTTGTACGATATCCTAACCTTGCAACCTCACTGCAAGGAAAACTACAGCTTCCTGTGGCTTTCAGTTGAATCTGTTATGTCTTACCCAATTAATTAATTATGTGTTGTTCCAATGTTCTAAGTTATGTCTTGTCTGTCTTGTGTAAACATGACAAAAGCAGTCACACACGGCATTCTGTGTGCCACTCAGGGGCACACATACAGACAAGCATGCTGCCCGTAGCCTGATATCAAACCCAGTCTCTCTTATCTGGGCTAAAAGTATCAATTACCAAAGTGGACCCCAGGATCTTGACTGATACCATCTTTGAAGCCTTTGGTACTTCACATTCCATTACGCTTATGGCTAGTTTTAACAAAAAGGCCTGAATGAGCTTGACCTTTAATCTTTAGGCATTGCATGTAAATTACAAAAATATGCAGTGTTGCAATACCTACAAGTTGGGTCCAACATGGTTAAAATTGGTTGAAAATTGACTGAGTTATGGCTAGATGAAAATTTCAAATGCGAAAATGACATTGACCTTTGACCTTTAGAGGTCACATGTAAATTACAAAAATGTGCAGTCTAACCAACATATTAATCGAAGTTGGATTGATTACCTGTACGTATAATATTTTTGGAGATATTCAAGATTTAAATTTTCAAATGGCCCTAATTTGCATAATTTTCAAAACCGCTGAACCTCTTTACAAAAAGACCAGGCTTCATGTATGGAAGTATAATCATGCCAAGTTTGGAGTTTCTATGTAAAATACTTTTCAAATGAAATGTCGGACAAATTTGCCTGTAAAGAAAGAAAGAAAGAAGAAAGAAAGAAAGAAAGAAAGAAATAAAGAATTCCTAGAAAAACAGTATGTCTGTGTTGGCACACAGACATAATAAAGAACTAGAAAAGTTGATTTGCTGCATAGCAAATCAGTGTGTGTGTCTTCAAGGCATATTAGTATGGCAATGTACAACTTTTCCATAACACAGGAGTAGAAGTTGCAATGGCATCTCTTTCTTTTATAGCTTTGTAGTAATTCAAGATTTAAAATTTCAAATGCCCCTAATTTGCATAATTTTAAACATCTGCATTTCTGTGTATTAAACGGCCAAACTCCTTATATGGAGGTACAATCATGCCAAGTTTGCAGTTTCTATGTATAATAGTGTCTGAGAAAAGTGTCGGACAAATTTGCTGGTAAAGAAGAAAGAAAGAAAGAAAGAAAGAAAGAAAGAAACTGGCAAAGAAGATTTTTTTTAATCTGTCTGTGTGCCTTCAAAGGTTGTAAATATTATATGCTACAACTTTTGTTTTTTGGTACTTTACATTCCATTAAGCTTATGGCTGCATGCAAATTTCAAAGTCCAAATGACCTTGACCTTTGACCTTTACAGGTCACATGTAAATTGCACAGTGTTACAATACCCACAATTTGAGTCGGACATGAACTAAATCGGAGTAAAATTGACCAAGTTATGGCAAGATGAAACTTTCAAAGGGCCAAATGACCTTGACCTTTGCCTTTTTGAGGTTACATGTTCTTATAAAAATGTCCAGTGTAGCAATACCTACAATTTGAGTCCAACATGATTAGAACTGGATGCAGATTGGCCACGTTATGATTGGATGAAACTTTCAAAGGTCCAAATGACCTTGACATTTGAACTTTAGAGGTCACATGTAAATCTATAAAATGTGCAAGGTTACAATAGCTACAATTTGAGCCCAACATGATCAGAATTGGATAAAAATTGAACAAGTTATGGCCAGAAGAAAGCCAGCACCGAAAGTAGCCTTTGACCTTGAAATGACCTTTGACCTTGACATGACCTCTACCTGAAGTGAACCTTCATTTCAAAAATGACATTTTGGCTAAAAATTGACATTTGACCTTGACATGACCTTTGACCTTAACATGACCTTGACATTAGAGCTGACCTTTACCTTGCTATGATCGAACTCCTATACACTCGGAACCACATCTACTATAGTATATAAGATATTGAAGATTTAAAACTTTAATTAGCCCTCATTTGCATAATTTTTAAAAGCATGACCTCTCATTATAAAAAGGCCAGACTTTATCCATAGAAGTATAATTGTGCCAAGTTTGGAGTTTCTACATATAATACTTTTCAAATGAAATGTCGGACAAATTTGCCGGTAAAGAAAGAAAGAAAGAAGAAAGAAAGAAAGAAAGAAAGAAAGAAACTAGGAAAGATGATTTGCTGCATAGCAAATCAGTGTGTGTGTCTTCAAAGCATATTAGTGTGGCAATGTACAACTATTCCATAACACAGGAGTAGAAGTTGGAATGACGTCTCTATCTATTATAGCTTTGAAGTTATTCAAGATTTAAAATTTCAAATGCCCCTAATTTGCATAATTTTAAACATCTTCATTTCTGTGTATAAAACGGCCAAACTCCTTGTATGGAGGTACAATCATGCCAAGTTTGGACTTTCTATGTATAATAGTGTCCGAGAAAAGTGTTGGACAAATTTGCTGGTAAAGAAAAAAGAAAGAAACTGGAAAAGATTTTTTTTTCTGTCTGTGTGCCTTCAAAGGTTGTAAATATTATATGCTACAACCTTTGTCCTTTGGTACTTCACATTCCATTAAGCTTATGGCTGCATGCAAATTTCAAAGTCCAAATGACCTTGATCTTTGACCTTTACAGGTCACATGTAAATTGCACAGTGTTACAATACCCACAATTTGAGCCAGACATGAACCGAATCGGAGTAAAATTGACCAAGTTATGGCAAGATGAAACTTTCAAAGGGCCAAATGACCTTTACCTTTGCCTTTTTGAGGTTACATGTTCTTATAAAAATGTCCTGTGTAGCAATACCTACAATTTGAGTCCAACATGATTAGAACTCGATGGAGATCGTCCACGTTATGATTGGATGAAACTTTCAAAGGTCCAAATGACCTTGACCTTTGAACTTTAGAGGTCACATGTAAATTTTAAAAATGTGCAAGGTTATAATAGCTACAATTTGAGCCCAACATCATCAAAATTGGATAAAAATTGACAAAGTTATGGCTAGAAGAAAGCCAGCACTGAAAGTGGCCTTTGACCTTGAAATGACCTTTGACCTTCAGATGACCTCTACCTGAAGTGAACCTTGACCTCAAAAATGACATTTTGGCTTAAAATTGACCTTTGACCTTGACATGACCTTTGACCTTGACATGACCTTGACATTTGAGATGACATTTACCTTGCTATGATCGAACTCCTATGCACTTGGAACCACATCTACTATAGTATATAAGATATTGAAGATTTAAAACTTTAATTAGCCCTCATTTGCATAATTTTTAAAAGCATGACCTCTCATTATAAAAAGGCCAGACTTTATCCATTGAAGTATAATTGTGCCAAGTTTGGAGTTTCTACATATAATACTTTTCAAATGAAATGTCGGACAAATTTGCCGGTAAAGAAAGAAAGAAAGAAGAAAGAAAGAAAGAAAGAAAGAAAGAAAGAAAGAAAGAAAGAAAGAAAGAAAGAAAGAAAGAAATAAAGAATTCCTAGAAAAACAGAAAAGTGTGTGCTGACACACACACTTTAATAAAGAATTCCTAGAAAAACAGAAAAGTGTGTGCTGACACACACACTTTAATTCCTAGAAAAACAGAAAAGTGTGCGTTGACACACACACTTTAATAATCCTCAGAAGAATATTTGCAGGAACATAGTGGTGAAGCCGACAAACCCACCTTGCACAAGTCTGAATTCAACTGGCTGAAGCCCATTCTCATTCTGACATGGATTATGGCAATCTTCTTTCCCCCGAAGTGAAATAATTTTCAATTCGTTCCTTTTAGGCTTGGTTTTTATTATGTCTGTATGCCAACACAGACATACCGTTTTTCTTGGTTTTCTTTCTTTCTTTCTTCTTTACAGGCAAATTTGTCCGAAATTTCATTTGAAAAGTATTACACGTAGAAACTCAAAACTTGGCATGATTATACTTCCATACATGAAGCCTGGACTTTTTGTAAAGAGCTTCAACGGTTTTGAAAATTATGCAAAGTACGGCCATTTGAAAATTTAAATCTTGAACATCTTCAAACCTATAATAAGTAGGTCATGTTGAACTCAAATCGTAGCTATTTTAGCACGGCACATTTCTGTAATTTATATGTGATCTGTAAAGGTCAAAGGTCAAGATCATTTGGACCTTTGAAATTTTTATCCAGCCATAACATAGTCAAATTTTGTCCAATTTTGATCATGTTGGGCTCAAATTGTAGCTATTGTAACACTACACATTTTTGTAATTTACATGTGACCTCTAAAGGTAAAAAATATAGGTCATTTGGACCTTTTAAATTTTCATCTAGCCATAACTGGGTCATTTTTATCCTTTTTTGAGCATGTTGGGCTCCAATTGTACCTATTGTAACACTTCACATTTTTGTAACTTACATGTGACCTCTACAGGTCAAAGATCTAGGTCATTTGGACCTTTGAAGTTTTTATAAAGCTATAACTCGGCCAATTTGTATTCAATTTTGATCATGTTGGGTTTACATTGTAGCAATTGTAACACTGCACGTTTTTGTAATTTACATATGACCTCTAAAGTGTAAAGGTCAATGTCATTTGGATCTTTGAAAGTTTTATCCAGTCATAACTCAGCCAATTTCCCTCCAATTCTAATCATGTTAGACTCAAATTGTAGGTATTGCAACATGGCACATTTTTGTAAGAACCTGTAACCTCTAAAGGGCAAAGGGCAAGGCCATTTGGCCCTTTGAAAGTTTCATCTTGCCATAACTTGGTCAATTTTCATCTGATTTGGTTCATGTTGGGCTTAAATTGTGGGTATGGTAACACTGTATATTTTTGCAATTTGCATGTGACCTGTAAAGGTCGAAGTCAAGGTCATTTGGACTTTGAAATTTTCATCCAACCATAAGCTTAATGGAATGTGAAGTACCAAAGGATAAAAGTTGTAGCCTGTAATATTTACAACTTTTGAAGGCACACAGACAGATTTGCTTTGATGAAAATTTTCTTTTCTAGTTTAATTTGCTTTTAAATTCGTCGATATTTTCAGAATGTTTCGTTGCTTTCGGAAGAAGATTCCATTCGCCAATGGTAGATGGAAAGAAAGAGTTATAATGCACGTTTTCTTAGCAGGAAGAAAAGTGATAATCTGTCTTGATCTATGTATGCTTTCCTCGGCGCGGGTTCGGCGAGACATCATGAATGGTGTAACATACAAATCTCGGTTTAAAATGTTTTCTAGTAACAAGAAATTTAAGTAAAAACTTGCAGGCAAACGACAATTTACATCTGGGTCCTTTTGGGTGATTTGAGTAGGCAAGGGTTACAATACCCCTCATGAATTCCACTGCATTTTTCATTTGTGGAAAATTACGAGAACCTGAACGATCCTTTGGGATCTTTTCATGCAAATGTGCATTGCACTGATGCCTTGATCCGACACGACGGATGAATTACTTGATTATCTTTTCGATGTTATGTATAAATTTTTTTGTATTGCCATATGTGAAATGTTTAACGCCAAGAACTTTGTGGTACTGATAATCTCTTTGTGGATGACTATTTTTTGCATTCACTCATACATTTTGTTCATCGGCCTTCCAGGCCTCTACTTCCTGCTAGGCCTCTACTTCCGATTGTTTTGCTTGTTTTATGCGTCAGCAAGATTCCCAGTTCAATGACATCTACATGCACGTGTGCTAAACGTATGCTCATTATACATGATAAGTAATCACGATCTCTACGTTATATTTGTGCCACTTCTTTCAAAAATTTCAAAGGAAGTAAAACGAACACTAGTTTCGTCAGAAATTGGTAACACAACGCACCAATCTGGGTGGTAACAGGTAATTTTAATTTTAAAAAAAAAATACCCGGTCAAAACAGTTTGTGAGAAAGTGTGCGATGACTATTTCCATGTTATTATGACACACAGCCGCATGTATTACTTGTGATCCGTCTGTTTGAGTGAGCTAGATATATATGGAACGCGTTATATTATTTGCTGGTCACTTCTTTTGATATACCGGGTCCTCCTCCTGAAAAGCAAATTCACTTGGCACATGCGAATGTACGTCATCTGTGTTGTGACCATAAACTGGATGAACTCACTGAATTTATATAGTCCATGGGCTTTGATAACGTGACTCTTTTTTCTGGAGCCTGGTTAGACAGAGCCTGTCCAAATGAGCCATTGTGTATCGAAAGTTTTCAAGAACCAGTCAGAAAAGACAGGCATGCAGGGAGAGGTGCTGGAGTTGCAATCCGTGTACGACACACTTTGTATGCAGATCAGACCTTGAAGCTGACAACCCAGAATGCCTGTCGATTGAAGCAAGGAGCCCAGAGAGAATGATGGAAACTTCGTACAGTCACATTGCTGGGCTACTGTTCAATTAATTACCGTTGTGTTGGTACATTTAATTAAAGATATAAACTATTGTGCCGCCAGACGTCGCGGCCTATCCGTTTTGCAAGGCACCGTGGGAAATTCCTCTTTTTTTTCTTTCTTTTTTTTGGGGGGGGGGGAGGGGGGTGTTATGTTTTGGTTTATGCCAGTGACGCGGTCAACGACATCACTTTAGATACAAAGTTATTTTCGGACGGCGCAAACTTCATAGAAATCATCCGACGTCCAACAAGGTCTAACATGAGCCTGAATACAAATTTCAATACTATGAATATGTGAGAACGAGCATGCTTATATTCCTGTGGAAATGTAATTCCTCACTATCAAGTGGTAAAGAAAATCACATATCAGAAATTATCGTGATCAGTGTAATCAAAGCGGTGTAAACTCGCCTCTGTGTTGCAAATGTATTTGCACAGTTTTACTATTAATGTCTGTGTGCCAACACAGCATACTGTTTTTCTTGGAATTCTTTCTTTCTTTCTTTCTTTCTTTCTTTCCAAGCAAATTTGTCCGACATTTCATTTAAAAGTATTATACGTAGAAACTCCAAACTTGGCACAATTATACTTCTATGGATGAAGTCAGGCCTTTTTATAATGAGAGGTCATGCTTTTCAAAATTATGCAAATGAGGCCTAATTAAAGTTTTAAATCTTCAATATCTTATGTACTATAGTAGATGTGGTTCCGAGTGTATAGGAATTCGATCATAGCCAGCTAAAGGTCATCTCAAATGTCAAGGTCATGTCAAGGTCAAAGGTCAATTTTAGGCCAAAATGTCATTTTTGAGGTCAAGGTTCACTTCAGGTATAGGTCATCTCAAGGTTCAAGGTGAGAGGCCACTTTCGATGTTTGCTTTCTTCTTGCCATAACTTGGTCAATTTTTATCCATTTTGATCATGTTGGGCTCAAACTGTAGCTATTGTACACTGTACATTTTTAAAACTTACATGTGACCTCTAAAGGTCAACGGTCAAGGTCATTTGTACCTTTGAATGTTTCTTCCAGCTTAACTTGGCCAATTTCCATCCAATTCTTATCATGTTAGACTCAAATTATAGGTATTGCAACACTGTGCGTTTTTTTATAAGAACATGTAACCTCAAAAGGGCAAAGGTCAAGGTCATTTGGCCCTTTGAAAGTTTCATCTTGTCAAAACTTGGTCAATTTTCATCCGATTTGGTTCATGTTGGTCTTAAAATTGTGGGCATTGTAACACTATGCAATTTACATGTGACCTGTAAAGGTCAAAGGTCAAGGTCATTTGGACTTCGAAATTTGCATCCAGGCATAGGCTTAAAGTGATGTGAAGTACCATAGGATAAAAGTTGTAGCATTGAATATTTACAACTTTTGAAGGCACACAGACAGTTTTGCTTTGAAGCAAATCTTTTCTAGTTACATCCCGTGTCTATTGTATCAATGTGTTACTCGATGTATGAATGTCTCTTCTGAAGTACTTTCCTTCACTGCCATTTTAACATCAAACGGTATTTCCCGGATGCTTTATCATGTATGCCACATGTCTGACCTGTGCAGATACAACAATGCAAAACTATAATATATCAACATTTCGTGCTGTTTAGAACAAATTATGGTATGTGTACGCAGTTTTCCTAACTCTAAGGATATGTCCCAATTACAATGGAAATTCTTACCTGCCAATACAAAACGTTAAAACTTTACTTGGATACAGCGTCAAAATTTATAACAATTATATTATATCACAAAATGACTGTATTTATAAACAATTTATGCCTTGTTTGCTTTTCAACATTTCTTTTTTATGGTCATAGTCGAACCGAATGATTGTGTATCCAAAAGGCACTCCATTGCCGAGTGGCTGAACTATTATTATAGATCAAAAGACGCAATAACCTTAATTGAAACATACTTGATGAGATGTATAGTCTTTAAAAGCTATGGCAAATGTTCAGACTTATTTATGATTATAATAAGATCTGTGTACTGCTCCCTGAAATTTTGCATACGACTATTTTTGACAGCTTATGAGACTTTCTCACATCTTACTTTTGAACGGGAATATAGTTTGGAAGAAATCATGCTGCCTTGTGCACTGTCATTTTATTTCATTATGTTTTTGTGTGCTTTGCTCCTTGTTGCAACACACTTTCCGGCAAGGACGCATCATTCAGGAATGGATATCGTAACCTTGGTTCAACTTTATAACCTAAACAAGCGAGCTGATGGAGCACTCGATTATATTTTCTGTATTGGTACAATCCTACTAATTCTTGTTGACTTGAACGCTGACCAAAGTACCAATCATGGCAATAAATTATTAAATTTCTGTACCTCTAATTTATTTACTTTACATGTTAATGAGCCAACTAGAATCACTAAAGCATCATCGACATGTCTGGACCAAACCATTACAAATATGCCAAATTTTGTTCGCAACGTGAAAGTGTCCGCACCTTTAGCAAATTGCGACCACTGTCTTGTAAACGCAAATCTTCTTTTCAGACGAAAGAAACCTCCAGCTCTCTTCAGGTTAATCTGGGACTACAATAAGGCAGATTTTGATACTTTTAGAGAAAATTTATTGTAATGTAACTGGGATGCTTGCTTTGACTTCGACGATATTGACACTTTATGTGAGAAGGGGACCGAAACATTTTTGTCAGCGACAAAAAATTGTACACCGAGTCGCACAGTTGCAATAAGACCAGGTGATGCACCATGGTACACGTCAGCCCTCCGCAGTGCCAAGCGAAAAGTGGAACGCATCCATGCAAGGGCTAAATTGAAATCATCCCTCGGGCCATATTTCAGGGAACTAAGAAACAAATATATTGAGGACTTCAGACGTGAGGAAAACGATTACTATGATCGCCCGGCCGAATCAATAAGTAATACAAAACAAAGGAAAAAAAGGCTGGTGGCACACTGTCAAATTCTTTTTTAACAAAAACGAAGTCTCTGATATTCCGGCAATAATACACGAAAAGCAAACTTTCACGGACAACGGAGCAAAAGCTCAACTTCTAAGTGATTTCTTCATCAACCATACTAAGGTTAACGACACAAATTTATACCACCGGCACAACTAAATAACATTCCTAACAAATTAGAAAATATCACTGTCACCAGCAATGAAGTATCTTTTATCTTACAAAGCCTGGATATTTCTAAAGCAAACGGCACAGACGGTATAAGTGCACGCTTGCTCAAAGAAGGAGCCTCATCTATATCAGATTCTTTGGCAAAACTGTTTGACATGTCCTTGACCAAGTGTAAATTTTCCAGCCACTGGAAAAAAGCCAACGTTGTTCCAATATTCAAAAAGGGATCGCCAAACCATTGCAATAACTAGAGACCCATATGTTTATTGAATATATTAAGTAAGGTTTTCGAAAAAGTAATTTTTAAATACATGTTCAATTTCTTTCGTGATAACGTCGTTCTATCAGAATTTCAGTCTGGTTTCGTACCATGTGATAGCGCGGTCAATCAGCTTGTGTTTTTATATCATCATTTTTGTGAAGCAGTAGACCTACAAAAAGATGTTAGAGTGGTGTTTTGCGATATAACTAAAGCTTTCGACCGAGTCTATCACCCAGGTCTCTTACACAAATAACACAATTCTGGTATAAGTGGACCTCTGTTGCGGTGGTTTGGCGATTACCTAGATGGACGCATGCAGAGGGTCGTTGTGCATGGAGCATTGTCAAGGTGGGGACATTTCAGTGCGGGTGTCCCTCAAGGTTCTGTTGTAGGCCCATTGTTATTTCTTATGTGCATAAACGACATTGTTTATATAGCATAATCATCTATACGGCTTTTTGCCGATGATACAACACTTTTATTAGGGTAGATGATGCCACTGCGGCGACAGGTGTCCTTAATTCTGATCTGCGTAAAGTGGAGGATTGGTCGCGGCAGTGGCTAGTGTCTTTCAACCCCAGAAAAACAAGCAGAATGTGTTTGGGGGTTTTTTTGTTTTGTTTTGTTTTGTTTTGTTTTGTTTTGTTTTGTTTTGTTTTGTTTTGTTTTTGTTTTTATTTGTTTTGTTTTGTTTTGTTTTTTTGTTTTTTTTTCAAAAAAGCGAAACTCTCTACAATATCCTGATTTAGTATTCACGAAAGAAAACTTAATGACGGAATCTGAGAGCATAAACACTTGGGCTTAATCTTCCGTTCTGACCTTTCCTGGTCCAGTCATATAAAAGAACTAATGACCAAAGTAATGAAAATGATTAATATTATCAAATATTTACAGTTCCGTCTTGATAGGAGGTCCCTGGAAGTTCTCTACCTCTCGTTCATAAGACCTCTTTTAGAATATGGTTCTGTGTGGGACAACTGCACTTCGCAGGAATCTCAGCAATTAGAAAATATTCAATTAGCTGCAGCTACAATTATTACTGGAGCGACTTCTGGAACTAATTACCATCTATTATATGAAGAAATTAGATTTGAAAAACTTTCGGTACGACGCGAAAAAAGCAAATTGATCCTATTTTTCAAAATTATTTTGCGGGTACGCTCCACAATACTTACGTAATCTTATTCCTGATTCTGCCTACGAAAGAAATAGATATTATGTAAGATCAGGGAGGAACCTATCACTTTTTCGTTCAAGAACAAACTTATTTAATTGGTCATTCTTTCCTTCAGCTATACGATTATGGAACAATTTACCCGAAGATGTGAGAAGTTCTGAGGATCTGTGCGAGTTCAAGATGAAACTGAATCGGGATTGTTTAAAAGTATAAACAAACTATTTTATCGAGGCGAAAGAAGGTTTGCTATATCCCGTGCGCGTTTGTGCATGGGGTGCAGCAAGCTCAATTTTAATATTTTCAAGAAAGGCCTGACAGAAACTCCCATGTGTGCCTGTGGCAATGGTAGGGAGGATATTTTTCACTATTTTTGCGAATGTCCCTTCTATATAACCGCTAGAAATATACAACATACTAAAGTAATTCCTTTTGCCACCTTTACTGTTTCGACTCTGTTATATGGCTCAAAAACATGCACAACCCAGTAAAACGAAACAATTTATCGATGCAGTCCACGATTACATTGAGGCAACAGGTAGAATGGAAGCAGTCACATAGGCTCTAGTGCAGGATATTCAAAGAGTTCTCTACACTATTTATTGGTTTGCTGGAGAGAAGGCGTACTTCAAAACCCCTTTCCCTGTCTGTGGCGTTCTGTATTGTTGTTTCTCTTGAACTCGTGTGGCGGCGCCACTCTATCTGTTTTTGTACTGGGATGTCACCTCTTGGAGTTTACTCGTCTTCAATGTCAGTGACATGTCAGTTTCTCCTCCTATTTTTTTTATGTGCAAGAAGGATTTATAAAGGATACGGCCCTGTTTCCCAACTGTATTTTTGGAAATAAATATGTTTAAACCAACGTGCATGAGGAGTAACATTTAACAGAATAAAATCTCTGTCAGTGTTACTCCTTCCAAACAACCAAAGTAAAACATAATCCTTTCTTCCTCAATGGTGTGGTAATCCCAGAAGGGGCTTATCATACTTCTCATGGAATCACCTACAGTTCTAATCTGTCATGAAGAGAGCATATCACTCGCATTGCCAATATAACAGGCAAAAGAATTACGCTGTCATGTAAATTTTAATTCAAGCTGTTTCGAAAAGCTTTGTCAAAATTGTATACTTCCATGATAAGACCTAAACTGGAGAATAGTTATGTTTGTGTTCGCCTACAGACATAACTGTAATCCAGAATCTCTTTCTTTCTTTCTTTCTTTCTTTCTTTCTTTCTTTCTTTCTTACTAAAAGTGGAATTTTCCTGAAAGGGCTATGAATTATGTTATGTGGATCTCTGTAGAGAGAATTGATCTGTAATTAATCAGACAACAGCAGTCTTTGGGCCATTGTTAAAGTTACAGCACAACGCGAAGTTCATCACTGATGCGACATATAAAATGTTGAATTGGGCGCATTGCATATACTGAGTTTACAGTTGTTCATAAAACTTGAATCCAGACAAACGACTGAATGATATGCACCGAATATTTCCCTGGGTAGGATTCGTAGGTAGTAAGAGGCCCAATAAATAATATACACCATAAAATAGCATATATCATATCATTATTGGTGCTCTGCAATATTTGCAAAATATATACTTTTGGTTTCATATATTACACCCCCAACCCCCCCCCCCCCCCCCCCCAAGAAAAAGATCCTTCCATTACTATCCTCATTTTCAAACCATTTGGTGGGGAATCCACAATTTTGAAAATGGCAGCCAAGTCCGTCTGGTTTAGTCCCGACTGGATATTTTGAAGAGCTAGTATCCAAAATGTATATATGTGTGATTAGTATAAAGGGAAGGTAATTTGTCGAACGAATGTAATTAACAATATATAATGGGATTTTTTCAGTGTGAACATAACCTAAAAGGTAAATACAGTGCAGTAACTAGAAAAGGAGATTTGCTTCAAAGCAAATCTGTCTGTGTGCCTTCAAAAGTTGTTAATATTAAATGGTACAACTTTTATCCTTTGGTACTTCACATCACATTAAGCTTATGGCTGGCTGCAAATTTCAAAGTCCAAATGACCTTGACCTTTGACCTTAACAGGTCACATGTTAAGTGCACAGCGTTACAATACCCACAATTTAAGCCCAACATGAACCAAATCGGATGAAAATTGACCAAGTTATGACAACATGAAACTTTCAAAGGGCCAAATGACCTTGACCTTTGCCCTTTTGAGATGACGTGTTCTTATAAAAACGCACAGTATTGCAATACCTACAATTTGAGTCCAACATGATTAGAATTTGATGGAAATTGGCCTGGTTACGACTTAATGAAACTTTCAAAGGTACATATGACCTTGACCTTTGACCATTAGAGGTCACAAGTAAGTTTCAAAAATGTGCAGTGTACAATAGCTACAGTTTGAGCCCAACATGATCAAAATTGGATAAAAATTGACCAAGTTATGGCTAGCCACCACCGAAAATGACCTCTGACCTTGAAATGACGTTTGACCTTGAGATGACCTCCACTTGAAGTGAACCTTGACCTCAAAAATGACATTTTGGCTTAAAATTGACCTTTGACCTTGACATGACCTTTGACATTTGAGATGACCTTTAAATTGCTATGATCGAACTCCTATACACTCGGAACCACATCTGCTATAGTACATAAGATATTGAAGATTTAAAACTTTAATTAGCCCTAATTTGCATAATTTTGAAAAGCGTAACCTCTCATTATAAAAAGGCCATACGTCATCCATAGAAGTATAATTGTGCCAAGTTTGGAGTTTCTACATGTAATACTTCTCAAATGAAATGTCGGACAAATTTACCTGGAAAGAAAGAAAGAAAGAAAGAAAGAAAGAAAGAAAGAAAGAAGAAAGAAAGAAAGAAAGAAAGAAAGAAAGAAAGAAAGAAAGAAAGAAAGAAAGAAAGAAAGGAAGGAAGGAAGGAAGAAAGAAAGAAAGAATCTTGAGCATTTCCTAGACTGTGTAATTGTATATGAATAATGTAGCCCAAAATGTTTTCTTTAACAGCCACTGAACTGACTGGTGTCCAGAAAGAAAACATTAACTTGTAATTAAATTACCAAACAGACATAGCCATTCAATCAATGCAGCCAATATTTACATGACAAAATTAACTCATTCAGTGATGAGCCCAAAGGATATTCTCTTTGCTAGTTCTTTCAAATTTGCATTGCTAATACAATGTGTGAAACAAATAAAAAAGGTCAGAATATCACAAATTATGAGCAGATATTATATTCTATTATGATTGTCAGAAATTTTAAATCAGAACCCCCTCATTTAAAAGATAAAAATACTCAGTATATCCCTTTGATACAAATTTTACTGACAGTAAATGAAGACTTCTGTCCTGAATGAGTCAAGGGATGCCCCATTTTCAAAGGGTCATTTTGATGTCACATCTTGTAAAATATATACCAGGATTATGGCTTGTTTGCAGTTTAATTTAGATGTGAAGTAAATTGTGGGTATTGTAACACTGCGCAACCTACATGTGACCAACTTCTACTAGGGGGTTGTTGACCATTGCGCACCTAATGAATTAAAACTAAAAGTTGTAGCAATTTAAATTATGTTAAATAGCACCATCAAAAATTTTAAATCTTGAATAACTTCAAAGCTATAATAGATGGAGATGCCATTTCAACTTGTACTCCAGTGTTGTGGAATAGTTGTACATTGCCAAACCAATATGCTTTAAGACACACACACACTGATTTGCTATGCAGCAAATCATCTTTTCTAGTTTTGTTGTGTATTTCTTTGTCAACTGCCTACCATCGTAGATACCCGTGAGTGTCTTTTGCAGTGAAGTGATAGAGTGGGTCAGTTTACCTGAGGGTTACATATTCGTCGTCGGTTGTATGTGCACCTTTTAAAACATTTTGGGAGCATGTTTAGCACAGACAGATGGGAACAAACACACGCTGACATAAATATACACTTATGGTTTTTCAACTGTGTTTTTGGATCCGTGCGGTTGCTGCATTTTACCTGCGATATGGAAGTTTGTTGCCTCAACCTTTCGAGAATTAAAGTCCAGTCAGTCCTGCTTTTCCTATTGTGTAGTCACAATTTTCCACACAGACTCCAGATAATACAGCATTTCGGCCGTAAGTTGTGCCTTTTTTTTAATGAAAAACGCATTCATTTCCTCTACTTTCTATATGTAGCCGACTTGTCCCTGTGCAGATGTAGGAGGAAGCGACTTGATGTGAGTACAGCTAGGCACTTGGTGATAAACGCAAGTAAACAACTCCTGGCTACTGATTAAAATACATTGACATACTTCATTTTAAAAACCTGTTGTAAAATTATACATTGTCTTTTTTCTCAGCATGTTGCTGCCTTCTTTTTTTGAACAAACTTCTTCTTTCCTTCCTTTCCTTTTCCTTGCTTTCTTTCTTTCTGTCTTTCTTTCTTTCTTTCTTTCTCTCTGTCTCTTTACAGCCAATTTTGTCCGAAGTTGTTCGGATTCGTTGACAAAATGCACCACTTGCCCTGATGATTGGCCTAGCAGTGAAGTTGTGCACCTGTTTTGGAATATTTAGGATGCTCATAATTATCCTAATTAGGGAAAATTAAAATATTGAAATCTCCATATCTTCAAAACTATTATAGATAGACAAAATTCAAATTTGAATAGCTTAAAACTATTATAGATATATAGGGGTGCCAATCCTACTTCACGTTTATAGATTTATGACGTACTTACATCCAATTAACCATGAACCACACTTTTTTCATTTTAATCCATGAAAATTAGGCGAATACACAAGGTTTAAATCTTACCTTTAAAACTATTATTGATAGAGATGATAATCATAAGTTAATTGGTGCTATAGGTGCATCCAATGGACCACACACATGTTGTAGAATTTTAATCTATGCATTAGGCACACTTGAACAAGCTTTATGAGGTAGAACCGTTCATCATTCCTTAGATTCGTAGGTTTGTGATACAGTAGCACCCAATTTAGCTTTGAAAGCCACAGATTTGCTTGTAAAGCAAATCTGCTTTTCAGTTGCATTCCGTTTGACAACTGCGAGATAAATTCATCTAGCCGGTTAGAAAATAACAATTACTAGGCAGCAATAATTTGCACTGCAGTAGAGCGTTACACAAACCGCCACTGGTTTCTTTCAGAGCTAGAATGGAAGACGTTGACAAATAGGCGAAGGTACTTTTAACTCGTTCTATTTTACAAGATGATAAGTATAACCGCTACCGTCACATCTTGCCAAAAAAGTCCCGCCACCGATCGCGATCATTTTTCTGGACGGTCTCTTAGAAACTGTTGGGAGGTACGACGATGTAAAGTCCGAACCAAAATGTTTCTGAATCTTTTGTCCCCTCTGCAACAAAACTTTGGAATGATCTACCTACAGAAATAAGGGAAACTATTACTTGATTTTAAAACTAGTTATATATATAAAGAAACAGACGTGTATGGTTACGCCCCTGTCTTATTTTCCCCATTGTCAACGTTTTGACAATGCATGTACTTGTTGCGATCAGGTCATTAAGTCTGTGTGCCAGTACAGACTCTTTGTTTTTCCTTAAGATTTATTTGTTTGTTTGTTTGTTTGTTTGTTTGTTTGTTTGTTTATCTATTATTGAAAACATTTACCCTGAGTGACCCAATCAGCCAGACGCTGTTCTGCCTTGGGCCAAGCGGCGTCCCCGGAAGAAATGTTCAGGGCATCTGGGTATGAAAGTCCATCCGACAAATTGAAATTTATGTGTGTTAACGGCAATGACAACGAGGACATTGTAATTTATGATATTGTCATATCATCTACCAATCAATATCAATATATACATATATATATATATATATATATATATATATATATATATATATATATATATATATATATATATATATATATATATATATATATATATATATATATATATATATATATATATATATACCTGTGAACTCCTATTCTTTATGGTCCAGTCTCCAAACAGGCCGGGTGCCATTTTCAAAGAAAAACTGCCCACACCTTGAAGTACAATTTTTTCCTGGCGGTGAACAGTGAGGCCCCGTTTGGTGTCAAGTAATCAGTGTTGCAAGCTGCATCTTCAAGCATCTTCTACAACTCTGAAACTTGGCTTATAGAAATTTCAAGGCGGCAGACTGTGTATTTGCTTCACTGTTGAAACAACTGCTTGGTGCTAGCAGGGATGTCGTTTCCACATCCTTGGTCTTACACATAGCAATATAACATCAAAACATCCCAGACACCCCGCAGTGCTTCGAGAGCATGCCTTATATTAAACCAGACCGTTAAGGATCTTACAAATTTCTAAATCACCTCTACTTCCACGATCTTCTAGAATAGTTAACTTCAATCCCCTTTATCTTTCCTCATATCATAAGTTCGCCATACCGGGAATCAACCTTAGTGGTTATTCTCCAGACCTTTTCTAAGCTATCCTTACCTTTTTTGTTTAAAAAAAAAAAGACAAAATAAAAAAGAAAAGAAAAGAGAGAAAAGAGAAGAAAAGAAAAAGAAAACCACCAATTTTGTACACAGTATTCCAAGTATGGGCTAACATGAAATTTATATCAATGTAAGTACTGAGACTGTCCAAAATATGAAAGAGGTCGTTGAATATTATAGCTGAAACACCGCTGTTGTTGTAATTGTATACTTAAACTCAGGATTTACTTTGATATTTGTTGGCTGCCATGAGGCTCAAACAAAATATTATAATTTGTTTTTTTTTTGGTTCAATCTGCAGGTACTATTATATTTTTTTCGATATTTTAAATTCTGGGTTACCCACTAAAGCCTTCATGTAATCTGTTTGTTCAACATATTTGATAAAACAAACTTTCGATTTCCGTAAGAGTAACCCTATCTCTTAACCCTAAAATTATAACCCACAGATGTTTAAAATAGATGAAAGATCATACATCTACATAATGTCAAAAATTAAACATGCAAACTGAGATATTATGCTTGTAGAAATGTCTTAAACTGACGAGGAGCTGGTGAAAACTGGTTAAAACTGAACAAGACATTTATTAAACACCGATTCTAAAAACTAGAAATTAACAGAATCATTACAAAGATTACACAAGCCATGAGCATTTCATCATCTGGTTTTGATACATAGGTATACATTTTCCAACAATCCAGAAACATATTGGTTTGAACTGTAAAGGTTACGGCATGGAGAAGATGAATTTCTTTAATGTGGTGGATTAAAAAAAAGCTGTACTGTTGTGACAATAACTATGACCGTAAAGGACGTAATGTAACTTCTTCTGTATGCATAGCGTATATCGGTGTTACTGTCATAGCAGACTTTTGAGGGAACGGATCGAGATTGGTGTCTGTTTCCTGACCAAATACTTACTAAAGGAATAACGAAGTGAAATGCCGTATTAAGATGTACAAATCCAACATGCACGAACAACAGAGACATATAACTCCACATATTATTATTATTATTATTATTATTATTATTATTATTATTATTATCATAATTATTATTATTATTATTATTATTATTGTTGTTGTTGTTGTTGTTGTTGTTATTATCATTATTATCATTATCACCATTATAGAAGAAACTGCGGTTAGGACGGATCTGAGGTTGAGTATTGGTGTGGTTCTTTTTTCTACTTTTGCAACTTAGCTTTCATCTGCAGGCCCTGTACAATTATGAGACATATTGCTGGTAAGTGTCAGATTGATATTTATTTACAGGTGGTCCCTTGGTGCCTGATATGAAAATAGATGTTTGGTGAATGGGATTCTGCAAAGCCCGGGTTATCTGTTTTGTGACAAAATTGTTATCCGATGGTCATATTCTTTGATATATTGGAGCTGTCCTTTAGTATATAGTGTCGCAACACACCAGCAACCTGTTGAAACTGTGTCAATTTCTTCTTGCCACCTCGTGATTTTGGTTCAAAATTCATACCATTGAAACTAGGGCTCTGTCGGGTAGTGATTTTTTAAAACCCGGATATCCGCCAGACGGTTTTTAAAATTCCCGGGTACCCGCGGGTATTACCGCCACATTGGATCGCATAGTCTATTAGCGCCAAACATTAGATACTTATTATACATATCTTACACATATATGTATGTGTATATATATATATATATATATATATATATATATATATATATATATATATATATATATATATATATATATATATATATATATATATAAGGTATAATACCCGTTGATTCCACGGGTAAAAGCGGTCGATTCGGCTACCGGCGTTTTTCCGCGGGTACCCAGGTACCCGACAGAGCCATAATTAAAAGGGTCAACGTCGTCAATGCATCGCGCATTTTCTTTGAAGTACTAAGTTGGTTCATTTTGCATGATACCACATGTTCAACATTGTTTAGCCTAAATCTGAACATTAAAAATTATCGTTTTTGTATTTTATCTGGACATAATAATGTAAACTGCGTTTCGTTTGGGAATAACATATAGAAATTTATCGTTCTATTCACCGCTTCACGTGGTTGTGCTGACTGGCAAAATGACAGAGTAAAATTCTGGAAAGTTAAATTTAAATGTATGACAGTATTTTTTTTATTTTAATCTGGTCCAACATTTGCATAGTTGGTGTCCATTCCAGCCTCACCAGAATAGCTGTAACTGTGGGAGCAGATCTAACAAACATTATAACTTTTGCAATAGTCTATGACATAGACTTGATTTGTGAGCGCACAATTTTGCATGGGATTTAGAAGCAAAAAAGCTGAAAACAGAATGGCATCCAGGATTACAGTTCACTTTTTACAGATTTGTTTGGAACAGTACATGAAAAATATTGAATTAACACATCAGAAAAATGTGAAAGTGGTGAGGAAAAGCTGAAGGGTTGGCCAGCTGTGAGGTGTCAATGTGAGGGAAACACTGCAAAAGACTGCGTAAACTAGTTTTTAACTCACTCTGCGACATGTATGTAAAGGGATCAAAATTACAAAAGTTTTGATCCAAGGAAATTCATTACACTCTTCTTTATGCCGCTTTGAGATCCAGAGTTTTACCTGACTGCAGTCTTAAGCTTACCACAAAGAAATTCTTCAGACTCTTCTTTAGGCTAGTTCATATCGTGGCTTTGAGATCCATAGATTTCCCTGCCTGCAGTCTTACTCCAAAGAAATTTATCAGACCCTTCTTTATGCCGGTTTAGATCGCGCCTTCAAGCTCCGGAGCTTTTTCTGGCTGCAGTCGTACCTCAAAGAAAGTCATAACATTCCTTTGTATGCCGGTTTAGCTCGAGCACATAACAGCCAACGCTCTGGTGTCAGACACGGTTTGCATAGTTATATTGTTGCATTTTTCAAGAAATAGATGGCAGATATTTTTGTCTTGTTATTACCAGAAGAAATGCTCTACCTCTATCTGTTGCATTTGGGGGGAATTTTATTCGAGTGTAGCTCAAACTTTTGGAGCGGGTTGACTGCTTAGGAGTTAACGAAAATATGGCTAGATAGTAACTGGTATAAGAACTATGTACTTAATGTTACCAATAGAGAGAATTGAATCTTTTTGTCCATGTATAAACACTAAAAGCTAAAATATGAGATTAAAACACGTCACGTCTTTGGAAGGTGACTTAAAGCAAAATGGATGAAGAATATGTTTGGCTTTCTTGCGCAAGTCCATCTGTTGTAGGAAAACTGCATTTTCTGCTGGGTGACCATGATTACCTGTGCGGAAGCAAAGTTGGATTTATGTTTGTTTCCATTTGCAATTATTTACATTTTCTATATTTTCTCCCTATTCAATGCATAGAAATTGAAGTTACTGACAAATTGCAACCATAGCAATTCATATCGACCACACTCCTTCAAGTTGCAACGTGCCGTATTACAATGCTCAATCATCCAGTATTGCAAGTGTCCATACAATGTTATAATCCCCATGGTTAAGGGGTGGCAAAAATGTCTTGCTTGTTCCTTACCTCATTTCTTGTGTATGGGGGTACATATTCCAATACAATTGAAAAGAAGGACCATTATATCAGAACTATTGTGTTGTAAGTCATTGTGTTCTGATCTGGTGCGCCACCTATTGGCTGTCTTTGTAAAGAGAAACTAGGGGAAGACGTTTTTTTTTTTTCGTCTGTGTGCCAACACCGACATTTTTTTTCCTGTGAATTCCTTCTGTCCTTACCAGCAAATGTGTCTGACATTTTATTTGAAGAACACTTTATATGAAAACTCCACACTTGTCACGATTATATCTACATACATAAAATTTAGCTTTTTTTTATAAAGAGGGGTGACATTTTTCAAAATTATGCAAATTAGGCAATTGGAAAAATTAAACATTGAATATGTTCAAAACTGCTATAGGTAGAGGTGCCGTTCCAAATCCAATTTATAGGTTTCTGCTGTAAGCACATCTAATAAACCACAGACAAACGTTGTAGAACTGTACACTATTTAGGGGCATTTGAGTGGTTTAAACTTATGTTGAATTTCTTCAAATTTATTGTAAGTAGAGGTTTCATTCCAACTTCAATGCATAGGTTTGTGCGGTATGTGCATCCAATGAACCACTGAAAAGTTGTGCAGATTAGACGTGCACCTATTAGTGGGACTTACAAAAATTTAAATGCTGAATATCTATCTTCTCATCGTAGGTTTGCCCGTTATCAAATTTGTCCCGAGCTAAACTCTCAGACACCACTAAAGCTAGAATATCTGACAGTGTAGAGCCATATCAGTGAAGCTGAAATAATGCAAATTAGGAGCAACAATAGCAGACTTGTACATACATACATGTATTTATGATAGAAAAGACATACAACAGAGGCCATGATATGTCATCAGAGTCAGTTACAGGTATAAATGCATCGATAGGATTTGTTGTCTTAGGGATAGTTCAACATTATCATCATTTTTGAATTAGTACTTAGGGTACTAAATTTCATGACCCCCTCCCTCCCCCCAAATTAGTACTTTAAAAATGATGATTTACCCCCCCCCCCCCCAATCATAGCAAAATTGCACAAAACAGGCCAAAAATTGACCATCATTTTCCATGTCCTGTGAAAGTGTACAGACCCATTTTCCCACCTCCCCCCTTGCGTACTGTAAGCACTAATTCAAAAATGATGAAAATGTTGAACCATCCCTTACTCATATCAGTGTAACACTTTTATGCTACAATATGGTGACCATTTTGTCATAAGTTAATGCTGTAGAGTCAAAGGAGGACATTATGCCGTACTTTCTGCCGGTGGGTCACCCATAAGTATAAAGGTTCTTGTCACCACAGTGAGCAGGCTTAACAACCCCTGAAGATTCGACTTACAACATTATCCAGCACAAAAGGTCAATTTTAAGCCAAAATGTCATTTTAAAGGTCAAGGTTTCCTTCAGGTAGAGGTCATCTCAAGGTCAAAGGTCATTTCAAGGTCAAAGGCCACTTTCGATGGTGGCTTTCTTCTAGCCATAACTTGGTGAATCTTTATCCAATTTGATCGTGTTGGGCTCAAATTGTAGTTATTGTAATACTGCACATGTTTTAAACTTACATATGACCTCTAAGGTCAATGTCAACGTCATTTAGATCTTTGAAGGTTTCATGCAGCCATAACTCGGCCAATTTCCATCCAATTCTAATCATGTTAGACTCAAATTGCAGGTATTGCAACACCGCACATTTTTGTAAGAACAAGTTACCCCAAAAGGACAAAGATCAAGGTCATTTGGCCCTTTGAAAGTTTCATTTTGCTATATCTTGGTCAATTTTCATCCGATTCGGTTCATGTTGGGCTTAAATTGTGGTTATTGTAACACTGTACATTTTGCAATTTACATGTGACCTGTAAAGATCAAAGGTCAAGGTCATTTGAACTTTGAAATTTCCATCCAGGTACAAACTTAATGTAATATGATGTACCAAAGGATAAAAGTTGTAGCTTTTAACATTTACAACTTTTGAAGGCACACCGACACAATGTTACCAGGTCTCCTTCAAATCATGTTAATCAAAAAGAAATTGCAAGTTCGGATAGCGCCCCAAATGGATGGTTGACAGAAAAGAAATACATACATACATATATATATATATATATATATATATATATATATATATATATATATATATATATATATATATATATATATATACATAGTTATGTCTCGGGTGGTTTATGGGCAGAATTACAATCCTCAGACCGTATGGTGGGCAGTTGTTCTGTTCATGGGCAGTTATATATATATATATATATCATGTGTAATAAGTATATATATATATATATATATATATATATATATATATATATATATATATATATACATATACATATATACATATATAGGTATAGATACATACATATAAATATATATATATAAATATATATATATATTAATATATATATATAACTTTCCAACAAACATGCTTGGGAGCGAAAGAATCATAAAATTCGAATTCCTATGCATGCTGTTTGTGTCGATTTATTTGAAACCTAGGCACGTCAATCAAATGCATATTGATTGACATGCCTAGAGAGGTCTATATATTCCGTTTAGCGAAATACGCTGTATAATCAAGTTTTGAATTTAATCCATAAAAACAATATTCTTTATCCGTTGGAATAAAAGTGTTATGATATAAACCTGTAATTACATATCCCCATAACCTGTCAAGATCCTGAGGTATCGATTGTTCTGTTGCTAAAAAAAAATAATATAAATAGATAAAATAAAATAAACTTCACCGAATGTAAGGATCATCAACCATCGACCGACAGCACAGTTTACAAATTGTTTACAGTTCCGAATTCTAAACAAAGGAAGAGTTAACGTGAACAGACGCGGGTTGTTTTGAGACACTACTCTCGGGAGTGTTTTCTCCTTCAATAAAGCCCCTTGGTAAAACAAGTTATGCACACTCTTCTTTTCACCCAGAAAGATGGATACATGCACAAGCTGCATGGGAGTAAGATTGGCAATTGAGCTGCAGTTTGTGTGCTTTTCACAAGAGAGCATCTCCTGATGGCCGCAGCAAAAAAGACGACATTTCTCCGGTAAATTTGAAACATGATTTATTTTCACACCGCAAAATTTTGAAAAAATAAAATGAAACGGTAGAAATGAAAAACGTTACAACGAAACAACCAAGTTTAACGAAAAAATATATCAGACTTCACCCTCTTGTAAGTTTGTGACGCATCCGTGTTGGTCTGCTTTGTTCTCGCTCGTGACAATGGTAAAAGAGCTAAGTATGAATGTGCTTTCTATGCCCTACATCCCCAGCACTTGACCGTCAAGTGCCGCTAAATTGACAAATGCATGCTGTGTCGAGCGACGATGAGTCACCATGAATATTTGTCACTAATGGTGCACATGGCTCAGTCAGCATCAGCTGAGGATAGCTCTACCTTCCGAAGAAGTCACTACATGCATAACGTAACTGGCAGGAACGCATAGAACATTGAGCTGTTTATAATGCAACTCCAGAGTCTCTTTGTCTTTTTAATTTAATCTGTCAATGTTTGTATTGGTTAGACCAAGGAGGGTAGCCTCCCTTGGTTAGATTCAGTATCTCAGCAGCTGATACAAGATCCAAGCGCAATATTGCTAGCTGGTAGTTTTGAAGTTCACTGATGAATCTGAATCCTTTCGAAATTTGCATCATGGGCCCTACTATTACATATAAATGACAGCATACTATGTCACCCCCATCATTGTGTTCATTCGGTGCTTAGAACAATTCTAATGCAAAAATATATCCAGGCTGGTTCACTCAAACCAAAGAGGGTCAAAATTATATTATTTTTTTGGTCCCAATGTCATAAAGGTATCATATAAAAACTCAAAGCATCATGCCATATTCTGTCTGCATGAAACACTTATTATTACTCAAATTGAAAAAAAAAATGGAGATCGAACAAGCGGTCGCACAGTTTTGACTTTAGATCTCACTCATCCTTGATGATGTAAGACAGATCAATTTTATACAAGACCCTGCTTAGAAGCAGATTTTGTTCTAAATGGCCAGTTTTCGTCAAAGGAGGATTGTAAATTGTTGACAGATAGCATTATGCCTATGTACAGAACGTACATCTCTCCCTAATCCACCCAATTTGCCGCTGCAATGGTGTTTGCAGTATCCCGATGTGGCCACGCTTACCATGTGCATGGCAACCTTACTCAAAAATCTATCTGCCAAGGGTTAAAGTGGGACGCGCCAGTGACGCATTACGTAGCACTTAGTGACTTGCTTTTCTTCCAAGTGACAGACCAACAGTGAACACATGCGTTCCGCTGTCACGTGAACAGTGAAAAAATCTTTTCGTTAATCATGTGTCAATGTTTGTCTTGGCAGCCAAACAACTGCGTAATCAATACTGAAAATTATTGGGTGCATGTGATCTACCAAAATACAAATTTTCTACCAAGTATTGAATGGCACATTTTGTGCTAATTTTGCGATTTACGAAACAAGGGAGTCCAACAGAAGAATACGAACAGCGATTAACTTGCTTGAATGCCTAGATACAGGGCGGGGTGTGAAAATATACCTCTAGCTACTGTAGATATATTAAGATTAATAAATAAAATTAAAGTATATAAAGCCTTGCTTGAAAGGAAATTAAAGTACACACAAACATTATAAATACATTCACATATATGCAAAAAATAATGTCGCTGTGAATTGTGCAGACATGACAAATCAAGACGTTGCAGTGAGGAAGCGTATATGGTCTTTCCTTCGGCTTTGTGCGTGTGTTTTAGTTTTTTGCAACCTCCCACCCCCTCCCCCTTGAATGCATTTTGTTATTTGTATGTGTGATTATATATCTTTACCCTAAGTGTTCGTCACCCAGCTAAGCAGTTGGTGGTATATTTGTTTATCTGCGCGAAGTTTTATCACCTCTTTTAACATGCTTAAGCAAGCGGCTATTTTTTCTTAGTTATGATAAGTCGAACCTGAAGGTCTCATTAATATGGACAATAGTAATTCCATATGTATATAGGTTAGACAGGGACAGGTTAACTTATGGAGAGTAAAGAGTTCGGACTGCGGAATAGGGTAATGACTACTAGGAAGTTGTTCTGTGCAAAAAGACACAAATACAATTGTAGCTTATAATTATCCATGTATTGTTAAATTTCTTTTTTCTAATTTTGACGTGTTTTTTATATCTATATAGTTGACTTTCGTACTGGGATTGTGCTCATAGTTTCATTGTATGGAGCGTATGATGCAAGTAACAACGGTGTAACATCGAAGTTTTGCTTCACAGACGATCCATAACGCTTCAGGAGGCGGTTCGGCTTGATCCACTGACATGGCCAAATCGTGCAGCTTGTACTGTTTGCAGACCTGTGCTGCCGTGTACGAAACAGAAATATCATAGATCTTTAGGTCAAGGCGCACTTGGCTGCCAGCCAGATTGATCATACTGGCCATAGTCAACATTATGTCAGATCGACGTTCTGGATTGTGTGCCGCGCTGCAGTTAGTGACACCCATATATGGTAAAAATCGCATCAGACCACCGGTGACTCATCGTCACATGTTGTGTACATGTATGTGTGACAGGCTGCCATGGCACCCTGGCTGGTAAACTGATGATTCATTATCGCGTGACTGCTGCGTCGGCGTTTTAGTGACATTGCACAACCATATTTGAGGTATAAATAGACCCAGCAGGTTAGTGACACCACAATTCACACAGAGCGGCGAAGAAGCGCAAGAAAGCAGAAGACACAGACGCAAGCGCAACGCTGAACAGTCAACTGATCAAACTTGAAACTCGTCTGCTCGAAGATGTCGACAGTCACAGTGAAAGCTTACTTGGGAGCTCCTGGCAATGAGAGGCCAGAAATAAGGCGTTTTGCTCTTGAAAAGTCAGCAAATAACTATCAAGTCTTGCAAGACAAAATCAAAGAAATATATCCAGGACTGGTTGATGAAAACTTCATCTTATGCTGGAAAGGTAAGTTCAACATACTTGCATACTTTTTTATGATATCCCGATTCACTGTTTTTTATCCTCCAAACGAATAAGTTTCTGACGTTTTCCTTTTGATGGGTTGACAATTAGATAAACTCACTGAAAACACGTTCTGCCAAGAAATAAATCACCATGCCATATTGGTTACAGTGTTAAATTCTATCATTTCATGTACTTCAATTGCTTTACAACACACTTTGGGTGGTTTTTTTTGTTTTGTTTTTTGTTTTTTGTTTTTTGTTTTTTGTTTTTTGTTTTTGTTTTTTTTTTGTTTTTTCTTTTGTTGTTGTTGTTGTTGTTGTTGTTGTTTTTTGTTTGTTTTGTTTTATTCTTTTGTTTGTTTTTTTTTTTTTGTTTTTTTGTTTGTTTTGTTTTTGTGTTATTTTGTTTTCCTTTTTGTTGCAGGTCTGATATTATTATCAAAATATTATCGTCTGTAGATATCACATGGCCTATGATAAAGTCTACTGCTATTGTATCTCTGGGCAATCCAGGAAAAATTAATTTGTTTATATATTTTTTTTTCAGATGAAGAAAATGAGCTTATTCAGTTTTCCAGTGAAGGAGAACTGGAAGAAGGCTTGCGGAATACCGAGGGGCAAACTTTTAAGGTCTTTATATCTGGTGAGTTAAAAATTTATGCAGAATCTCTACCTACCAGTTCATTGGTTTCACAGATTTGACAGTTTTTAATTAAAGACTTGTTAATTGAAGATCGTTTTAGGTGTAAGGATGAATGTATATTTACATTCGAAGAACATACTGAAAAATTGTAACGGTTCCAGCAACCGAATTGTCATGGCATTGTTGAAGATAATAAAAACTCATGTGGCATCTATGTTACGCCACCCATTTACTTTGTTTAATGTTGTGATAAAGTAGCCATGTAACGCACCTTTGTCCTTTGTCGACTCTTCTGTCTCTGCTTTATTTTATTATTATTATTATTATTATTATTATTATTATTATTATTATTATTATTATTATTATTATTATTATTATTATTATTATTATTATTATTATTATTATTATTATTATTATTGATCCAACGCGAGAGAGTTCAGGACAAATGTCAGTTTGAGCGAAATGTTCAAAATGTCCCCACTCTGACTATAATTTCGCTTCGGAATATATAAATGTACATGTTCGTGCCCAATGTATCATATCTGATATAAATATGTTCAGGAAATCAAATGCTACGAAATACATTCGGAGTAAACACGGTCAATATGTAAGAAACGTCACCTAAAACACTTGTGCATGTTCCGTGGTTAAAATGTAGGTTTGTACTTACTATAGTAAAAAAACCGCATAATTATAGAGCTAAGTTAAAACTTTAAGCAAAAAGCCGCCCTCGTACATTTAATGTCAGGATCTTCAGCACTAGACTCATTTCAGTGCCAATATGACACACGCAAGCTTTTATATGAAAAAAATCGAGAATCACAAGTTGAGTAATCATTTTTGCAAGCTGCTTGTATGATATCCCTGAGGCATATTTTTCATTCTGTATGTGTAAAAAAAATCTGGGATAGCCTTGCTCGAAGCATCTATTGATGCCATGCTTTGTTCTTTACAATGAATACCCGCCGAGAGGTAAAGTTCACTTGTTTCGCTTGATGAAGAGTGACTTCATCAATAGCTTTTCCTGAGACAACAATTAAACATTTGAAAAAGTCAACTGAAGTTGTGTTTGGCAGTTGTAAACATCTGGAGGTAGAAATAAGGATTGGTTCCGAGGATAACACATTTCTGCTTCGTGAAACAGATATGGTTACGTCTTTTATTTTATTCCATGGTCATAAAATAACTAAAAGGCAAAGAAAACGTACTGTTCCCCATTCTCATCAGTGCAGTTGCTTGCAAAAAAAAATCTGGCACATGAAAAAGTATTCTGTGTGTGTTTAAAGTATGTGTTTTATTTTATCATCATTATCATCATCATCATCATCATCATTTTCGTCAAAGGATTATTTTTAGTCACTATAAGTTTAACTGTTTTTATCGCTATTGACTGATAAACGTTATATTTACACTTTACAGACGTTGATGCCAGTGGAGACAAGATTTGCCCGGCGCTGCACGCCGGCGTCGTGTGTAACGGGTGTGAAGGCGCTATATACGGACCACGCTTCAAGTGCACCGTGTGTCCGGACTACGACCTCTGTCGTAGGTGCAAGAGACTAGGTACTCATCCGGAGCACAAATTAAACAAAATTAAGCCACCAGGAACAGCAAAAAAGGTGAGCACATGACTTGAAAATTACATTTCTGAAGAAGTTATATGAAGCCAGGAATAAACTGAATAAAAAGCAATTAAAAGGTGACAAGTGTCCAGTATTTTTATAACTACGGTAAACTTTGGTGTTTGTGTAAAAACTGTCTTTATTGGTGACCCCAGGGAGATCAGACGTCAACTTGTGCAAACGAAAGAGGATGCATGGTAAACAGAAAAATGAAGTTAGAGTTCAAGATTTGGAGGCTGAGATATTGTGCCATGATAGTTCACTATTATAGTGTAACTCGGAGTAATAAAATGTCCAAGAAATTTTTTTTTTAAGATCATCATAAAAAACACAATTCACACTGGCGTGTCGACATTTAGCGCATGTTTAACTTATATTTTGACCATTGTTTCTCACAGGGAAAAATGATGTTTTTCGGACCTCCTGGTCACCCTGAAGGACCTCCCATACATCCAAGGATGGGTCGTCATCATGGTCATATGCCATTTTTCTGGCCCGGGGGGTGGCGACGCTTTATGAGAGAGATGTGTCCTCAGTGGAGCGGCAAGGCAGAGCCGGAAGTCAGCGCTGACGATGGAATGCAATGGGAATCGGCGCAATCAGAAGAAAAAGAAAACTCACCCGGCCATCGCCAGGAAGAGGAGAGTACACAATATGGTGAGTGCATGGTCAAACAAATATCAAAGGTTTTTCTGTCACGCACAGTGTTGCCCTTCACACACCGTTATGCTCAAGTCTGGCACCTTAGTGTAACATGTAACGTGTTACAGTATACGTTTTAATTATTAAACTCTTTGTATACGCAATTTGCATTTTGGAACCATAACATGATTATTCAGTTAAAAACTTGTGTATTAATTATGGATGGATAGTGAGTGTAGTGTGATTGGATGTGTGTTTAAGCAAATTGAGATTAAAAATCTAAACATTTATCAATAACCGATGTTTGTGACGAGAATAATGATAAAATACTACAAAAGATTTTCAACCATGCGATTCCAGGCAACAGAGACATTAAGACAGAGTAAGGTACAAACATTCATTTCAAAACGCAACTTTCCAATTTTAGGGGCTGACAGACGTAAAAGAGGTCGATATTCCGATTGCCCATGGAAGAAAAATAAAAGAGGCAGAAAGTGTGAAGAGGCAGGTGAGGAAGGCAGTGAAGAGGGAAAAGCAGAAGAGGATGAGAACCCAGACTGGCATCAATTCAATCCATTTGTTGCAAGAGCTATGGCTCACGGGCGTGGCTTTCGCCCACGCCGATGGATGCGCCACCTGATGGCACATGGTTGCCCTCCATATTGCTGGACCCCCACACACCAATATTTCACGCAACATGAAAATATGCTCAGCTCTGATGATACCGAAACTGAAGAAAGTCCTCAAGGAAAGTGTGAACAGACGGCCTCAGATGGGGGACATCAGGTAGCTCATCGTCATTTTGGAAGACATGCTCACCATGGTCACCACGATCACCACGGCCACCATGGACACCATGGCCACCACGGCAACCATGGTCACCACGGTGACCATGGTCACCACGGCCACCATGGTCACCACGGCCATCCAAAGTTTGCCTGGGGTCCCGGACGCTTCCCGCCACACTGGCGTCGCTGGTGGCGTCACCATGCAGATCAATTTTGCAAACACGCTTGGCAAGAAAACGAAACAGAAAAGCTGCAAAAAGCCAAAGATGACGATTCATCAGAAGCAGAGTATGAACAAGACTTCAGCAATGGACCTATGCATCTTATGCCTGGTAAGCAACTTTTAGTTTTGTAAGAAATCACCTAAAGATTAGTACATGTCCCTCAAAAACTAAACTTTACCAGCTCCAAAAACAAAGCTATGCATCGCAAACTACAACCTCGTGTATGCTCCAATCCCACTGTGTCCTTGCCAGAGACCAAGACCTCTGGTTTTTTTTAACCTGGTTTTTGACATGTTCTTCTGTTTTTCCTGATTATTCTAAAGGTATTAAATTGAATACAATCCGTGTGCCTGACGAACTTAAACATCTTCAATTGTTATAACCAAATGTGGATAATTTAATTGCTTTGAGCACCACTATACCTGTATTAAAACCACAGTGTTTCACCTCTATCCTCAGGTATGTTTAAGATGTGTGGCTCTCGATGGGGAAAGAAGGGACACCGTGGTTGCAAAGGCCCCCGCCCCTGGAAGAAACAAGGAAGACGGGCTCAGGTTCCGACTGGCGAGGAAAAGGCCGACGAAGCCAAACCCACGGCTGCCGAGGCAGCTGAGGGGTTTGAGATGCTGGAGACCAGGGACCAACCATTGGCTGACCGAGATGCCATTGGTAAGTTGAACTATTACAATATTATCTTTTTTTACGAATAAATGTTTGCATCTTCATCGTTAATTTAACAGAGCTGAATCTGTCGCGATGAGCTAATCTGGGCTCTCCCGCATGACTTTCGAGCCATGTCCTATCTTAACTTTGTGAGTAAAACACCGTGTCACAAATAATCTTATGGGCATGGCTATTGGTATATTAATATGTCGGTCTGCATCAAATTTGTGTGGATAAAAGTCAGGTTTGGCTGCAAACCCCTTTATCATAAAGGCCTGTGTAAGACAATAGAAACACCTGAGTGTAAGTTTGTGTAAACAGGGAGGTGTATCTCATGCACCTCCCTGGTGTAAAGTATGACTGGATTTATCTTGAAATATACTGTATATCATATGTCAATAGTATCTTACTGTGGAATATTGAAAAGTATACTTGTTTGTCACTTGATATATAACTGTATTTGTTTTTCTCTTAGAGAAACAAGTGGCAGAGGCTATAGAGCAGATGAAGGGCATGGGATTTGATGATGATGGTGGTTGGCTCACCAGTCTCGTTGTGGCGAAAAATGGTGACATTGACCGCGTGCTTAACGTCATACAACCGGACAAGAAACAATGAAAAACTTCCTCATGCAAGAAGCCAAGATTATAACAGAAGTATGACAATCCAGACAAAATCTAACATTTCATAGTAGAAGGATTTTCAAACATATGAACTGACCAAAAGACCGTGTTTTCTTCTCTATAAACTGTAGTGTCACATGAAAATTGAACTGAATATCAAAACATGGCTTATTGCTTTGTAGAAGGGGTGCCACTTGCGTGAGCATTGAGTTTGTGTAGCAATTTGAAAAATGCCTTTTCATAATCATGTAACAGAGTTACTGTTATATGCGTGTTAACAAGTAGCTGCAGAGGTATATATATTTGCTACTCATTTTACGCGGTGTAATATTTGCTGCGGACGGCTGCATCAATATTTTGTCAAGGGGTACAATTGTCTGTCCCAATTGTCGTTGGTGATCGATAAGGAAATACAAGTAATCAAGTGATTTTTTAAAAATTCTGTCGTCTGAATTTTATATTATGATAAAACTATAGTGTACCAGGTTATACACTCTCTGTAATGAATCTGTCATTATAGTTAACATAAATATGGGAATGTAATGTGCTAGGTTTTACTCTTCATATGCTGCAGTTAAATTTGTCTCAGCCCTAAGCTTAAAATGTTATTGTAGATTGACATAGCATTGGATGAGCATGTGATACACCATTTACTTGATCAGATAATGGAACGTATAGGAAACGCTATTATTGTGATTAAATATTGCAATCCTATTATAATAAGTATGTTTTATTTTCATTGCACGATCTCAAAAATTGCTGAAATATAAAAAAATTGTCACCATCTCGTCAAATTGGTGGTAGAAAGAGTACCATTTGTACTTTTTGTGTCAATAAAAATGATCAAAGAAACATCTGCCGCTGAGTCTTCATTTATTACTTTGCAAGGTAACACATGTACGCAACTGGAAGTGCGTCAGCTGTGTCTTTACAATAATTTAGAAAATAAGACCTGTTGCAAAATTTTCAATGTATGCATTTTTTTCGGAAAGGATGTGGTGTTTAACTAAAATTTGGCAATTTTCATATTTTGTAATCCTGAATACTTTGATCATGCATTCGGCTGTAATGTATGTGCACAAGCGTTGAAATATACGGACTAACTCAACCAAATTGCAACGAATTTCCGTATGATTGACTTGCCACATATGTTGCCAAAAGCCTGTTTCAAATTTTCTTTATGCATGCTTGAATGGTTTGTGAGAGCTAAATCTTATGAACGCGTATATTCTAGGTGCTTTTACCTCAACTTTGACCTTTAAAAATAAAGCCATATATCCAAATTTAGGACTCTTCATAAGTGGACGACTTCCGTATCACCTTTTTACATTCACTTTTATTTTCTTATCTCACAGTTTATAATCTATATAATCCTGTGGTATAGGTGGTGTTAATCGGAAATTTCCACCGCACTGATGAAAGTGGCCCCAGGCCCACTGTATAAAAATACTTCAACCAGTGAGGATTTTAATATTTTATTTCAACGCCGGAATGAAAATTGTCTAATTTGGACTTTGAACACAGGAGAAGATAGTCCTGCAACAACTTGATTCGTTTTAAACCTAGATATTATTAATTAGTTATAAGCCATTTTCTTCTTAAAATGCCTTTTTTGTCGAAACTTTCATTGTATCAGGCTGGTTAAAGTGGCGTACACTTATCTGCGTGTACACACACGCACGCACAGATACACACACAATCATGTAATATATATATATCCGTTAATCAAAGTGTGTCTTATGCCTTTCACAAACAGGTATATAGTGACTTTGTACTGAATAAGTTTTCGCACCAATTCAAGCCCAAGCCATGAAGGATACGCGTGCATCTTTATGTAAACATGCGCATTTCTCTTGGTTATCGTTTATCTTAAACTTAAACTTTGTTCTGAAATAATGAGAAGTGTTTCCATTAAGAACATATATATTTAACATGAATTACCAGTTTTTATGTAATTATTTAAATTGATATAATTTTCAAATGCATTCCCCACATCGTTTATGTGCAAATTTGCATTGAAGGTGGAAAACAATCTATTCCAATATATCTTAATATTGTGCGACTACAGAGGTTGGCTGAATAAGGGCACATTCCTGAGGGGATTAAAAATTATAGGGGCACATTCCAGAGGGGATTATGACACCCAGGTGTTCATTAAACATGAAACCTCTATCATTGAATGTGGGTGATGAGAGGATTGTATAGTGGTGTCTCTGTTTTCACTGATGACAAAAAGATTAAAAATTACTGTGGTTCCACACAGATGCACGCATGCCATATAATATTGTCGCAAGTTCTGACCAGACAATGTTGGTGAAAGGGATTACCTGACCAACACAGGGCCGAGTCAGCCATGTACATCTAGTTGTAGTATTGACAGAAGGGATGAACATTGGTGTCTCTTTATTGACCAAACACTTAAACCTCAAAGAAATATCAGTCGCAGGTACATGCTTACAGACAACAAATATCAACTGTTTGGTTGACACATCATACAATGCATCATTTATTTCATTTTCCACAAAAACCACATGTAGCCAACACTTTTAATGATGCTAATACATAACATAACCACGATTGTGGGATACAATATTGTTCTTCTGTGCCTGTCCTCTTTTGGCAGCATTCTTCTTTTTCTTCATTTTCTTCTTTTGTAACTTGGCTTTCATCTGTAGGTCCTGGTAATGTCTTCTTTCTTCTTTTAATTTTGTTTCCTCCTTTTTGTGGACCAGAAAGCCGCCATGGTTGATTGAAGACTCCAAACCCTGGTATATCGCTTTTCATCTTCATAATGGAGACGCCCGAAAATGTAATGTAATGTCAGAATAGCGTATATTTGTAGATTGTCCCTCAGTGTCTAATATGAAAATACGTATTTGTCGAACGGGATTCTGCACAACACGGGTGAACTGTTCTGTGGCAAAATGTTTATCTGATGGTGATATTCTTCGTAATATTTGTTTTAAACTGTCCCCGACAATAGTGTAGTCTACAATGTCACAACACACCAGCAAACGTTGACTTGTTTGTCCTTCTACTTGGTCAATATCGATGTCACTCACAGCAACTTCCCAATATCGCGGTAAATTTAATTCCTGTGGCAATTGCACACAAAAATCGTTTCCACTGTTTCCAGGGTATAACTGTTTACTGTCTTCACTACTCAGCAGTACATAAAAGTCCATGCTCTTACAGTATGATGACATGCTACTTATAGTTTTTTCACTACTACTTATAGTTTTTTTCAGTCAATAATTTCCATATATATGCTATCGATCTTCCTATGCTCAAATTTCTTTTTCTTGTTAGAGGCAGTTTTCACTTTACCAACAGATGTTTTCTTACAGGTGGGACAATACACAAATAATTTAATCATCTGTTTGGGGTCGGGCTTCCATATAGTTTCACAATGTTTGCACGTAACCCACCAGTCCATGGTATTTGGGGGTAAATAAATATCAACAGTGTCACAATGCACACACGGAATTAGCTCAAAAGCAACCCTTGTCTGTGGACACTCGAGGCAAGGTATATTACGGTGAGGTCTCACACCACTCCATTCATACACACATAAATGAGCCAATGCTTTGTTATTCCGAATGAGTGATTTATCTATATCACTGCGATGAGCTATGCTTTTGAGAAACTCGTTCCATTGTGGAGGATCTTGATTTGTCTGGTCGTCGGAACTTTGTAACCATTTTATGTACAGCAGCGTGTCATTCTTTGTCACAGGTTGTTGATGTCTCTCGTCATCCTCCTCCTCATCGTTATCACTTGCTGAATCATCAGATATAGACATAAGGGATTTCAAATGTTCTGCAGATAGTTTTGCAGGCTTTTGTGGAGATGTGTGTGACGTAGTATTTGTTCTCAGTCGTTCGTGGTCGGGTGTTGTCGGTTTCAGATCAATCACCAGAAATCCTTATGGATTTGAGGTGGCTTCTTTGTACATATCCGTCATATAATTTGGCTTGTCTGGGAACATGCGCTGACTCATGGTCTTGATCGTTTGTGGATCCATAGGCATGGTGCCTAAAATTAAATACTGACAATTTCTGCGCATCGTCACCGTGCGTGGCTCGTAGAAATTTTGCATGAGCACTATAACACTCAAATTTCGATGATGGCTTCCTTTGGTGAATAAATCTGTCATTCTGTTATCTTTGCTAATATCGCTCATCAGATCGTCGAATACGATCAGATTTCTTTTCCTTGGTCTAGAAAACTGTCTTCTTCCAAGTTTGAGGGTATACCTCTAATAAATTCAATGTTTGGAATATTGTCTTGCATCTCGGTATAGGAGGGCGCTGCCAGTGTGAGTAACAGATGGTAATTCTTTCCGGTGGTGGTTCAATGGTTTGGTCTGTTGTCTATAAATGGTTGTACATGTACACCGTATTGCCAAAACCGGTAGGGGCCGCCACAATCATAGTGAAAGGATGTTTAAAGGTGAAATGTGTTTCTGTAGTGGTCAGTGGCCCTTGTCCCTCAAGTAGGGTCCCTGGTCCCTCAATCGGTGGCCCCTGTCCCGCTGAGAGGGGCTCTTGGCTTCCAAGATTTTCTGTATTGCTTGAACTTAGTACTGCTTGCTTCAACCATTTTTGTCTTTCTTGACTAAGGAGACCATGGGTATTATGTAGATGGGAAAAAAGGTGTAAGAGGCTGTTTTTTCCACAAATGGGACAATGCTTTCTTTTTCTCCCCATCATCACTAGTGTGTTTTTTAATTCAGCTCTACTTACAAATATTTTAACAGGTCAAAATTGTGTTATTGCACACAACAGCACAACACCACTTACAACAGCACAGAACAGCACACAGAACAGCACACAGAACAGCACAACAGCACAGCATACAACAGTACACAGAACAGCACACAGAACAGCACAGGACAGCACACAAAACACCAGAACAGCGCACAGAACAGCACAACAGCACACAGAACAGCACACAAAACAGCACACAGAACAGCACAGAACAACAGAACAGCACACAACAGCACAGAGAACAGCAGAACAGCACACAGAACAGCCCAGAACAGCACACAGAACAGCACAACAGCACACAGAACAGCAGAACAGCACAACAGCACATATAAGACCACACATGTTTTGTTATTAGTA